>BSBK01006228.1:105000-705000 GCA_027943335.1 Chamaecyparis obtusa | reverse complement strand
ATAGGAAATGGATGGGTGATCCATGCCTTAGTCACTTTAATGACATGTCTTTCCTTGAAGTTGATATCATCATTTTCATGCCTATCAACCTCTGCATTCAAGATGGCCTTGGTGTATACTTTAGCCAAATTATAAATAGGATCCAGGACATCCTCAGAGTCATCTCCCTTTACCTTTGGGGGTATCCTTAGCAATAGATTATTCTACACCCACTCCAAGCTCATTCGGCCATAGTCACGAATCCTGACTTCATAATCATCTAGGCAATTAATCTAATGATCCTCAATGTGAGGCTCATGTATATAGTGTCTCCCCATTTTGTAGCTATACATACCAATAGGATCAAACCTAGTCCTTATGAGACTGTATTTTTGTAGATGGAATTCATCCCATTCAAATTCCAAGGGCTTACAAATCTTCATGTCCTACACATAGTGGGGCCCTATGGAAATTGGGAAATCCCAACAATGCTTCTTCTTATGCTGGATATGTTCATGGGAATCTGATAATTGTCGGGCCATCTCCAACAAGATTACCCTATCTAATGGATATCTTGGCATCTTCTTAGGAACTAGGGTGCTTCCTGCTACTCAGATGTATGTAAAGGTCTTGAACTGAATATAGAATACCCTCAAGACCTTCACCTTTGTAGCAGCTTCTGTCGACATCCTTTTGACATAATCTCCTTCTATGGAGTGTATGATTGGGAACATAAAAGCATGATTAACAATGTAGAATTCAGGACTATCATGTGTGTATCACTCCTTCTGGACCATTTGTGGGTATACCATGAATGGCCATGCATTTTGATCACCCATAGCACCAACTTTCACCAATCCCAGATACACCACTCTTGCATCCAATAGGTACACAACATAGGATGTCATGTAGAAGTGTGGGTCATTCTTTACTATGATTAGATGCTGATCCAAGTTGTCATTAAGGATGGTGGCCCAATCAAATCTTGCCTATCTCTCCTTTATTTTTTTAATAAGTAGGATCATCCATGGTTCCAATTGTATAGACTTTGGTAATCCATACACTCAACTAATCATGGTGATGGCTACTTAGATGTCCTCTTTCATGTATCCTCTCCGCATGTCTATCTTTTCCAACTTATTTCTGGGCATAGGTTGTATGAGGTACTCCTTGTTCACAATCTCATGGGATAATGAGACATATTTGTTGTAAAAATCCATCCCCTTGCCAATGGAGAAAATATAGGACTTGTCTACACCCTTTGGTGTGTGGAAGACATCTTCAATGTTGTCAAGCTTGAGATCTAGAACTACTTCACCCATGCTATTCTTGACCATTCACTCATTTGGTATGTAGTGGTTTACTAAACTAATGATCAGGTATGAGGAGAGGATGGAGACAGGGTGTGTTGTTGTGTTTACTAGAGAACAATACACTTATGAAGTGCAGTCCTCAGACCTCCCTATTGGTTGTACACACTTAACTAGGTAGTCATTCCAACTAATGTTCCTGATGTCAGTATTCGTGATCCCAGCATGCAAGTTCCCAACTTTGGAGGGTGTGTGATATCCTTTGAACTAGTACCTCATATCTGGTGAGTTGACCTTCTTTGCCATTTTTGCAAAGATCCAAGGGACATAAATCAGAGATCATCAAGCTACAAAAATCATGCAATAGAAAATGAGATAAAAACAATTGAACTACTCAAGTTTAAAGCTTCTAGAAACCAATTTCATCCTTTTGGACCTTTGGGGGTACATGACCTCTGAAAAGCCACAAAGTTTGAAATTTTGAAAGAAGGGGACCCAGCTAGAGTTTCAGACTTGACGCTTCAGAGGTGTGAAACATGGGTTTCAGTGATTCAGGGATGCTAAATTTTTGGTGTGCGAAACCAACAAAATGTCGAAAAGGACTTAGTTGATTTCATGAAGGAAGATCCCTCTTTGACTTTTGGACTATGAAAGTCCAAAAGTGTTAGGGTTGAATGGTGAAAATTGGAGGTTTAGGGTTTTGATCTTGAAAACGAGCTCAAAAATGGGTTTGGCCACAAACCCGTGGCTAAGGGGTCCAAGGGGACAACCCTACGACCCCAAAGTGAGACAAGACTGACCAAAATAAACAAACCCTAGAAAAAATGCTACCTATGAAAGAAAAAATGGGAAAAAACTAGGAACAATGAGAAAAGACAAAGGGAGGACAAAGACACCAACCTCAAACAAGTTGCGAGATGAAAGCCAAAAAGAAGACACAAGAAGACTTGAGAAGAGAATGTGCCCTGAAGCTTTGAAAAAAAAATGATCACGAGAAGTGAAAAAGTGAGTCAAAAAGAGGCTCACCACCTTATATTGGCAACTGACAGGTGTGACATCAGCCACCTCCATTGATCGGCCTTTCAGCCTTTCAGGGGTCATGTACCTTTGAAAGTCCAAAGCACCAAAAGTCTGACTCTCATCAAAAAATTGGACCTTTCGGTGCCCAGATGTCCAAAAATCCAAAACCCCAGGCATTGAATATGCTCAAGGAAAATTGGATTTTCAAACCTTTTGCACTTTTGGGCCTCTGAAAGTGTGAAAGTGCAAAACACAAACAAGACTAAAAGAAACAACTAGACCTAAAGACACAAAACTAAATAGACAAATAGAGAAATAACCCAGAGAAAGCCAGAAAGAGGGGGCCCCCTAAAGCCAGGTGGCTTAAAAGGGGAGTGTGGTTGTGGAACCACAAAAGTAATGATGCCCAAAGTGTTCTTATCAATGTTATCAAAGCCATGTATAGTAACATTGTCAAGTTGAATAGTTGAAAGGTTGACTTTAATTTCTTTGAGCATGTCCAGGCTACAAACATTAGGCCTAGATCCATTATCAATCAAGGTCCTATGAATGATACTCTTATTGATAGTAACAATAACCATAAGAGCATTATATTGATTATCAACTTCTTTAGAAGGTAAATCCTTGAGTAAATACAATGTTAGGAGGACTCAGGGTAGCATGCGTGCACTGTAATAAGGCATTGATGTTCTCTTGATTAGGAGGTGGAGCGGGAAGAGTTTCTAGAGATTTTTTCAAGGCTTCATGGTAGGTAGGTGAAGGTTGAAGAAGCTACCATAAATAAATATTGGCAAGGGTATTGTGCAATTGGTTTATGAAATCATACTCCTTTCTAGGAAGATGGGGTGGAGGAAGAATGGGTTGAGAAGGTGGTAAAGAAGTAGAAACCACCAGATTAGGTTGAGGGTTATTCCTTGTATGATAGGTGTGAGCTATCAAATATTGATCATTGAAAAACTTTGAAGACTCCATAGGTTTACCTTTGATAGTAATGTGAGGGAAACCTTTGATAGTCAACAAGGGTTTTGGATAAACCCTATTAGTTGTCTCAATACTACAAATAGATTCACAAAAAGGAAGAAAAGAAGACATCCTAGGAGGAGATGAGGTAGGATCTTGATTCTCCATAAGATCATCACTAAGAGGGAGAGCATTAAGGGAATTCATATCATTATTTGCTAATGCCTCATCACTATAAGGAATCCCAAATGGAGGTAAATCATCTATAATGTCATCTTCTTTCACTATAATATTTGCATAAGGGGAGTGTGTTTTAGAAAAAGAGTCACCATCATGTATGAATATGTCATCCATTAATAAATCACCCTCTTGTATCAAAGCTTCTTCAAAGGGAGGGGATAAATCAATGTCTTTATCCAAGGGTTCATCTCAAAAAGTAGAATCATCCACAATGGTTTCATGAGGAAGAGAGTAATCAACATCCAGATCCAAAGGTTCATCCGAAATAGGAGGATTATCATCCCTATCAATAAAGCACATTGTAGGAGTGCCATAAATCACTAAAGCTTGATCCCTAAAGGGGAAAGAAGGTAAATTATATTATAAAGTAGGCTCATAGAAAATACATATATTAGGAGAAGAATTAACATCAATCCCCAACTCATATCCATAAAGAGAAATATGATGGAGAGATAGATTAAAGTCATCTTCTTTCTCTAATATATCCTTACAAGGTAATACAAGAGAGGACACAGAAACATCACACGCACTAAATAAATTATTTCTAGGTGTAACACCATGCAATGGTAAGGTAAGAGAAAGATGTTGTGTAATCCCAAAAGTTACAGAAGGATGTTTGGAAAACACTTGAAATAACTTGTGCAACATGATAATGAATAAATAAATGCATAGAAAATAGATCTAGATATATCCAAATGCATTCAAATGAAATTTATAAGCATGAAAAGGAAATTGAACAGCACAAAATAGGGCATCTAATTCCACAAAAGATAGGGGGTAAGCTTGTCGGGTTCACCAAAATGTATATAGTGAAAATGGATCCACACAATATACAAAGGAGAGGAAGAATACCAAGATTTATCCTCTAATGAGACCCGATTAACACAAAGGTAAGTGTCAATTCATGATCTATACAAAGGAGATAAATGGCTTGGGTTAACTTCTCCCTCACCTCTAAGAAAGAGAGGGTTTAGGAAAGAGAAATTGAGAATATTTGAAAAGTAAATCTAGAAGACTAATATTGAAATGAATAAATAAAAAGTATTTACCTCTGAAAAAGAATCTGCTGAAAACCTTGTTAAACGGTCTCAGAAATTGTTGATTTTCACGATCCTAAATTGGAACTCTAAGATCTACAATACCCATAAATATTTTTCTTTTCGAGTCCAGGTCAACCTTGACCCAAATGTAGGTCAAACTTGACCCCTTTATGTCAACCTTGACCTACACTGCTCTAACAAAAATTCCGTTCACGGATCTTGAAAGTTTTTCGAAAAGGGTATCTGAATCTGCTCTATAATTCATTGTTTTACACTTGCTCCTATAAGAAAAAAAAAAGGTTTTTTCTATTTGGATGAGGGGTTTTCCTTAGTCAAACCCCTATTTTGGAATTGACCTTGAAGTAGAATTGAAATTGAAATAATAAACAAATTAAATAGAATAATAAACAAAGTTGATATACCATGCCAATTCATGGCTCCATGGAAGTAAATGTGCTCATGTACTTGAATTGAGAATGTAAGATGAAGAATGTAGAAGTCTTGAATTCTTGAGAGATCTTGAGATTGCTTGATAACTTGTAGATAATAATAGATTGCCTTCCTCCCTTTTTATTTTTTTTTCTTTTTCTTTCTTGATTTGATTATCATTAATTTCTTGAATTGAAATGAGAGGATAAGGCCTCCTTATATACTAGCCTAGGGAATAAACTTCTAGAGAGGTCGACATAGAAAATAATAATTAAGGGTCCATGGCACAAAACTCTAGAAGGGGTCCACCTTTAAAGTAGAAATAAAAATAATTATTTAAGAGAATTATCACAAAATTTGAGGTAAGGCCAACCCCAAGTTAATTTGAGCATTAGGCACAAAACTTGAGAAAGGATAATCTCAAATAATAAATTAGGAATCCTACACAGAGCTCAAGAAAGGTCCACCTTAAATATTAATTTTAGAATTCGACACTTAACTCAAGAAATAGTGGCCCCGATGAGGGAAAAGATAAAATTTTGACAAAACCCTGAAACTGGGACCTAACCCCAAGGATCCTGGACCCTAGGGTCAAGGTCGAGGTTAGGGTCGACCTTGACCCAGAGGGTCAAGACCTCAAGAAATATGCCCAAGTCTTAGAAACAAAGAGAAAAGGCAAAAAAGAGGGGCAGGATAGGCACATAAGCACATGAAACCCCACAAAAGCATGAAAGTGCCTGAATGAGGATCAAAATAGCCTACTAGGGAGGGCTAAAAGGTCTCAACATGGAGTGCATCCATTATAAGATGATACAAAAACAAAACATATAAAGATAGAATCATGTAGATATGCATAACATATAATGCACCCATAAAATAACTCCAACACATGATGCCATCATATAAAGTAAATCTATCACTAAAGATTAGATTCCATAGTATCATAAAAGTCCATCAGAATATAGGAATCAAGGTCCATCAAAACATAACAAGTATCAAATCATAAACATCATTTGATAAAAGAATAATGTGAGTCCCATGTCTCGAGATAAAAAATGAATCATCATAATATACATCAAACAAATGGATAAATCATATAGTCTCAACTACCAGAACCACCAGGACCATCAAGACCAAGATCTACATCTGGAGCTCTACTCAAGCTAGCCTATAATCCATGCTGACTCATGGTAGCTATGAATGCTTGCATCATACTACCCAGCTGACTAACCTGCTACCTAATCTCTAATACATCAGACTGTAACACCCGAACATTAGCAGCAGACACTAGAGCCTCTGTAGCAGGAGCTTGAGTAGGTGGATCCTATGGAGGAGCCTGTGGTGGAGCCATATAAGAAGATGGAAGAATAGAAGAAGATGGTGTGGAAGAATAAGAAGGAGCCTATGGAGGAGGAGGTTCCACCGGACCCTGTGCCTGATCTAAAAAAATTTGTGTGGCCTGTAAATCCACATTTGCAATGACCTGTGTACCAACTTGCCTGAATACCCAAACTTTGTGTTGGCCCCATCTAGCCAAATGGTCCACACCAACCTAATGAAGGGCTCTAAAAGTTCCACCCCTCACTATCACCCACCCACCCCTCATCCATACACCACCTCTAGGAGGAATAGGAGCAGCAATAATAATAGGGATAATGGCCCTAGCTCCTTTGTCACCTCATTGTCCCTGTCATCACTGATGACCTCATCTTCAACCACCACCACCATCACTATCTCCACCATCATCATCAAACTCCTACTCAATCCATGGCACTCTCTTAGTTGGATCTATAAACCTTGTAAATGGGTTTCGCATGAACCAATCAGTGTAATCATCTATCATGCCCGCATCAACTATGTGATCTCTCTTGTCCTACATGAGGTGGGGCAACTGTAGTAACTCATGACAAGTAGTACAATAATCAATCTGAGGGCCCCATAAAGACCTCTCAACCTATACATGTACGTATAGTGCCAATCCCTGTGGCATACCTTGTATACAACCAAACTGGTGTAGCACTCTAAGGAAACAAAATCTTTCTATAATCAAGGGCGTATGCCCTATCATCCATCGAGGCATGCACATATAAGGTAACTCTATTGCATCCTCTAGCTAGGCCTCGCAACCACTATATGGTCGCTAAACTACCCAATTGATATCATTAATAATATGATTCTAGTAATCTAACTTTCCCAAATGGGCCTGCACGACCATGCCCTCATACATCTAGGAAAAAAACCAACCTGCATCTCAATGTCGCACTGATATGGGCCAAGTAATAGGGATGTGCTCCCATGTCCACAACTATAATAGAACCACCCTAGCATAAAGAGTGGCCTCGTGCTAATAGAAAACACCATAGAGCTCGTGATATAACTGCACCACCACATAGGAGCCCCAATCAAATCTTTGAGGACCCACAATCAGATCCTCTAATATCCTACCCCACCCAATGAAAAATCCATGACCACACCGATCGGGAAAAAGGAAAACACTGACAAGAGCACCCAAAACTGTAGGAAGAATGAGAAAAGATGGAAACTATTCCAACTAAATGCTATCATCTTTGATAGTGTCATCTATAAATAGATGTCTACAACAGGTCCCATCATAGACCTGATCATAATAGACAAGCTCTCCATGTGTAGGGATGTGTAGAAAATGATAAACATCCTTGGGGGTGATTGTCATCTCCCCCATCAGCAAATGAAAGGTATTGTGGTCAAAGTGTCAATGCTCTACCATAGTTGTGAGTAGACCTTGATTCACATGGAATCAAGGAAGAGAAAGAAGGAAGGACAATCCACATCTACCTATGACCCAATGATCTAGACCACTCAAATCATCTATCATCTTGAAGCACAATGGGTAAAAGCCACAGACACTGAGATTTTTAAGCTTAGCTTGCAAAAGCAAATTTAAACACATCAGTTATCAAAATCATTACATTTTGGATCATCTTAAGTCAATCAAACATTTAAAACCTATGAAACCACAATCAATTTTCCTGATTCTACTCAGAGAGGATAGAAAATTTATCATCATCCACCATCTAAATCAAGATTGACCATCAAACATTCAATATGAAATGACTAGAATTGATGATATGACTCGCTATCAACCAGACTTGATACCTAAGCCAATCAATTGATTGACGACACCAGACGGATCATAAAATTGACTCTGAGGACGCAGATTTCACCAAATAGGGTGTATGTGCTATTTAATTTCTTAAAAGTGCTAAAAATTAGAAGCACAACATAAAGTATCAAAAGGCCTACATAAATTATCAAATGCTTAACAAAAAAGTGTAAGCACTATAGAACTTAGTAAGTGTTGCTAAAAATTTTAAAAGCGCAATCAAATTTGTACGCGCTGCAAGAAAGGGCGATTGTGATTTGTGCCCTAGTTCTAGCATTTGAAAGCATTTCTAAATGAATTGTACACGCTATGAAAAATTGTGGATACACAATAGAAAGGGTATACACACTGCTAAAAGCATTGTACGCGCTATTTTATTTGAAAAATAAAAAAATATAGGTTTTTCCTAGAAAAATTTAAATTTTTCAAATTAAAATGCAAAAATTGGACAAAGCAAGTTGTCAAGGTACATATTGGAGGTCCATAGCTGGGTGGATGTTGATAACGATGCCCTCTCTCGAACCTATGCTCACAAATTGGGATCACCATTGTCAAAAGGCTCATAAGGAGGTCAGAGCAAAAAGTTAAAAGGGGAGGTAAAAAATGAATAGCAAAAAGGCCTTTTACCCCTATATATAGCCCATTTTAACCTAAAAGGGCACTGTTTAGCAGAAAAACAACCCGGGAACAAAATTTTCACCCATTTGGCCAAATCAGGGGCATTTGTCATCAGAACATCATGAAAACATTATCGGAAATAAAATTGAAATTCATTATTAATTGATCTCATTCAACGCAAATTGATCGAAAACACAATATGTTTCACCTAGATAAAATTTTATTTCATTTCTGAGGAGGCATACACTCGAGCAATTAGGATTGACATCATAATCATCAAATTAGGAGTACTACATCAAATCAAAGCTTAATCTTTTATTAGAAATTTTTTAGCTTATCAATCAAAAGGGGCATCAAACATCAAATAACATCGAATCAGGCAACATATTAGCAACCTATCATTAGAATGACATCAATCCTATCATTAAAATTTGCATCTTCTATCTAATATCAAATCAGACATCAAATCTAATCAGGATTTCACATAAAAAATGATCAGGGAATTCTTCGAACCGATGCGCTTCGCACATCAATTCAAAGAGGGGCATTTGTAATCACCTGAAAATGGACAAGATCAATCAAGTGAGCAATCAAGGAAAAATCAAGGCAATTAAATCAAATCAAGCTAAAATCAAAGTTAGATTTCAATTAAGCCATCATGCAAATTTAATTGAAAATCAAAAGCCATTAAAATTAATTTATATCGAATAAATCAAGTGAAATCATTAAAATTGTGCAATTAATCTAATTAATGGCATAGTTTAATTTAAATCAAATCAACTCATTTAAGGGGTACACATGGCTAAACATATTAAATAAATTTAATTATTAAATCCTAATTTTCCCTCAACCACCAAATGGGAGGAAAATGCATCAACCAATGTGATTTAAGGATCAAGCTCACATGGATCAAGCTCAAATTGAATCTCCATCACACATAAGGAGAAAGAATCTTGTCCACCCATTTTTTCTCTTTGTCCCAAGCTTTGAGGAAAAAATATTTAAATGGTCTCCAAAGGTGGAACCATGGACTTAACCCTAATCAAACCATGATCAAATCAACTCTACCCCCTATCCCCTACCCTTGCCAAAATCTATTAAAGCAAGGCATAATTAAATCAATAATCATCCATAAATCTGAGAATAGCATCAAACCTCTTGCAATTTTAAGCTAGAAAGGCAAATTTAGATCTAATTAGGCTTATTTAATTTTGGAATTAACCTTTTAGCTTTGTTTATCATCCATTCTCATATTAGGGCTGTCACTAATGGAAGTTTGCTGAGAGCTTTGCATTAGCAAACCTAATTAGAGAGCCATAGATTGCTCAAATGTCTTTTAATTTGTTTAATTAGATTGCTATTTGTGGTAATTTAGTTATTATTTCAATTTATTGACAATAACAACCCTATGAAGGTGCTTCTCATAGCACACACATACCATGCTCTAGGGGTTTGTTTCAATCCATATAGTTCATTGTGTAGTTTATAAACTATGTTCTTCTTACTTGGTTCAACAAATCCTTATGGCAGTTTAATGTATACTTCTTCTTCCAGTATTCCATTCAAAAATGCATATTTGACATCCATTTGATACACTTTGAATCATTTGTAAGTTGCATATGCAAGTAGAGTTCTAACTCCTTCCAATCTTACAACTAGGGAAATTGTATCCCCATAGTCAATGCCTTCATCCTATGCATACCCTTTGCATACCAATCTAGCTTTGTTCCTTGTGACTTCTCCATGTTCATTCAACTTATTTCTGAATACCCACTTTGTTCTAATAACATTCTTGTCCTATGGTCTAGGCACTAGTGTCCAAGTTTTGATCTTTTCTATCTATTCAATTTACTCATTCATAGCTTAAATCCAATCTTCATTCTCGGAAGCATCTTTCACTATTTTAGGCTCAAACTCACATAACAAGCATGTTTGATTTTTTAGCTTACTTATTGTCATGACTCCAGATTCTTTAGCTCCAATGATTTGATTTGGCTTATGATGTATTCTTACATACTATGTTAATGTAGGCTCTTGTCTCCTTTCTTCTTTCAATTGATCTTCAGGGTCATCTTGTATTTATTCTTCCTCTCTTGATTTCTCAACAACATCCTCCTATTGCTCAAAATCTTCTTATTGTAACCCGACAGGCTCTTGTTGTTGCTGGACAAATTTGTTCTCTATTCTGGATAAACTTCTTTCCTCTCCTTCTTTGATGTATATGAATGATCTATAATCTTTAGGTTCCTTCTTGTATTCAATTTCATTCTTTTCTGCATACTCATCAACTCTAACATTTGCACTTTCCACAACTTTGTTACGTTTAGAATTCAAACACTCATAAGCTTTTCTCTTAGTGGAATAACCTAGGAATATTCCTTCATCACTTTTAGCATCAAGTTTTCCATTTTTGTTGTCCTTCAGTATATAACATTTTCTTCCAAAAAACTTAAAGTATTTGACATTAGTTGCATAACCATGCCATAATTCAAAAGGTGTAGCATTTGTACCTTTCTTGACTTGTACTCAATTCAAGGTATAGACAGATGTGCTTACACCCTCTCTCCAATACTTTTGTGCAACATTTTTCTCTATCATTGGTGTTCTAACACAATCCATGATTGATCTATTTCTTCTTTCTGATATACTATTCTATGGAGGTATCCTTGGTGCAAACATTTGTCTCTTTATTCCTCTAGCATTACATAATATGTTGAACTCATTAGATATGAAGTCTCCTCCTCTATCAAATCTCAGACATTTCAAGCTCTTGTTTCTTTCTCAACTTTTTCCAAATACCACTTAAATAACTGAAAGGCATCATATTTTTCTTTAAGAAACATCATAGTCATCATTCTAGAGTAATAATCAACAAATAGAATGAAATATTTATCACCACAGTAGCTTTGCAGTCCAATAGGTCTACAAAGCTCAGTATGAACCAATTCTAAAATATCATCAGAAGTATATGTTTTCCTCTTGAAACTATACTTTGTCATTTTTCCTAATTGACATTGTTTACACATCACATTATCTGGTTTCTTCAATCTTAGTAATCCTCTTACTCTTTTCATCTTACTAATGTTTACCAAATTTTCAAAGTTCACATGACACAACCTCTTATGCCATAACCATACATCATCAAATTGAGAAAACAAACAAGTTTCTTCAAATAGGTCTTGATAGAACAAATTACCTCTTATTTGTTCTCCACTTCCAATTAGTTCACCAATGGCATCAAATATCTTAGCCTTTTTGTGATGAAACTCAATTTAGTAACCAGAACTGTTCAACTGTGAAACACTCAACAAATTATAGTTAAGTCCTTCAACCCAATAAGCATTGTCACATCTGATCTTATCAGTCAATCTTATTGATCCTTTTCCCTTTAAAATACATGGTGCATCATTACTAAACTTAACACTGCTACCTTTTTAATGATTTAAGGTTTCAAACTTACTTTTATCACCAATCATGTGATGTGAGAAACTACTATCAATTATACATATATCAACTTAACTCACATATGAAATAAGTGCAGTTTTCTCATCTTCATTAGAATCATCTTTCATAGAAACATAAACAACTTCTACATCATAATCATCAGACTGACTAGATTCACTATTAGTTTATTCTTCAGAATTATAATAAGACTTCTTACCTTTATCATTGTATTCCTTATACCTTATGTGATCTCTGTCATCCCTTTTGTCTTTGTACTTTCTTTACCTTCTTTCATCCTTATCATTCCTATTAGGACATCTTGCTGCAATATGACCAAATTTGTTACATGAAAAATAGATTATAGGAAGTTTACCTTTAAATTTTCCTTTTCCTCTCAGTACCCTTCTAGCCATAAGCACCTCAAGATCAACAAGGTCATCATCAAAAGTGTCACTATCACTATCACTGTTCACACATTTCTCTTTTTCTTTCTTTGATTTATGAAGAACCATTTGAGATTTGAATGTACATTCAATATTTTGAGTAGTGAAGTTATCAAAATTTGAAAATTCAAAAGTAGTCAGTCTACCAACAAGACCTTCCAAAGTTTGGTTATTACCAGGAGCACATCTCAGTTCTTGTATTGCAGAAACTCTAATAGCATAAATGTGAAGTAGGGTTCTCAAAACCTTGCTAATAATAGTTTCATCATCAATATTTCCATTAGGTCCTTTAATAAAATTCACTACCTCTTTAAATCTGGCACAATATTGAAAATGGTTTCACCTTCTAACATTCTCATTTCATCAAACCTACCTCTCAAGATTTCATATTTGGCTCTTAGCACATTTGTGTCTCCACCATAGATAGTTTTCAGTGTGTCCCACATTTTCTTTGTATTGGTAAAGTTCTTGATGTCTTCAAATTCAAGATAACTTAGGGCTGATGCAATCTCCAACATTGCCTAATTGTGTTCTTGATTTTCCTTCATCTCCTGAGCTATCATAGGTGTAGGTACTGGTATGTAATCATTTTCCACATAATATTTTACTACATCACCAATTCCAGCTAGGTGTAACTTCATCAAAATTTTCCATGCATGGAAGTTCTCCTTGTTTAGCTTTGGTACCTCCTTTTTGTGCATCTTGATCTTTAGCTTCAAGTACCTTTAAACATTTTCTTTACAAGCACCACAAGCTCTGATACCAATTTTTAGAATGATTTTAGAATAAATGAGAGGGGGGTGAGTCAGTTATCCTCGGGTCTAGATGTACCAATTAAACTTTTAAACACTTCAACCAACTTAGATCTATTCAACAATTCACTTGGTCTCTATAGAATATAATCAGTAACATAAACTTCCAGTCCATAGTCCAAAAGTAATCAACTTGTAGAATATAAAACTCTTAACTGTAAAAAACATCAAATAACATTCACACAAGTATGACACCAAGATTTAACATGGAAACCCAATTTGGGAAAAACCACCAGTAACATGCTACTAAATTTTCACTCTTCTGAAGTGAGATCTGTGAGGATCCAACCCTGTTAAAGGTTACAATACATACTGCTAGGTGTGACCCTATTAAAGGATTTATTCACCTTGTTAGGAGTGGCCTTTTTAGAGGTCTTAAGAACATCCCATTAGAATGTCAGCTTGATTAATATATTTAAAAATGATTGTTAGGTCAACCTTGATTAAAGGATTTTAACTGATACAATGGTTAGAAAGTAACAGTAGGTTCTGATCTAAAACATACAACTCACTTTCAAAATATAGATCCAATTTAGCTCATATGTTGATCCACTGACTAACCTTCATTATCATCTCCATCTGTGATCTACATGGAAATCCCTTCAAACAATCACCACAACTATGTTCATCTCTTCACAGCTCTTCTCATCCTTTTGCTTAGGTTCGCTAATAAACTAAATCAACCTCTTCCTCACACTGCATAACCAACAATTAGGTCATCCTTATACCTCTTTGTTTAGGTAGTTTAATCTTTTAATGCTTAATCATCTCTGTAGATCTTAGGTTGAGGTCACATTCATCGAATTTCCAACATTTCATTTTCCTCCTTATCCTTCTAGATACTTCTAAAAAATTCTCCTTGAATCCATAAGAAAATAGTTTACCATGCATTAAATACTCTAGGTCATTCATCCTTATCTTCAACATGTTTTACATATCCCAAGAATTCAACTATGTCAGCTGGGAATCTCAAATCCTTCATAAACTGTAAAATACTAACACTCAGTCAATAATGTGTTTTTCTGCTCGGTCATCACTGGATAGCTTGTTCATCTCAAAAATTGTTCTTCTCAGAAATTAATGTCTTCAATCAGTTAATTATTTGATACTTGGTAATTATTGATGCTCAGTCAACACTAAATTTTCTCAACTTATATTGGTGCTCGTTCGACACTAGGATCACTTGGATTATACTGAATTTCCTTAATCTTCTTCTCTTTTTCTCGGTTAAGCCTTAGCTTTTAGACTTTATTTCCTCATCTCTTCTATGTTTCAAATCAGCTGTCTTCTTCACTTAGTTTTATATATAAACAACACATTACCCTTCCAATGTGCGAACTAATCAAGTAGCCATTGTAATTTCTCATAACTCAACCTTTCACTAGGTCTTCTTGTTATATTCTCTTTTCAAATCCTCTTCATCAATCAAAAGATATGGCACTTTACTAGATAGCAATTGTCTCACCCGTTAAGGTTGGACATCAATGAAAATATAATAATTGTTTCAATTGTAGTTTCCAACAAAGATAAAATTATGAATGTGATTTAGAGTTGAAGTTACTAAGCACATAATCGATATTGTGAGAGAAACACATTATGAGGTAAATAGTTATTGAGCATATTGAATCTGATAATCATAATATTGATACAAGTTTTATAGACAAGTTTATGTTACTGATTAAAGTGTAATAAGAGTTGTAAAGTCTTTTAACTGAGAAGATCCTAACATATCTTATGTACTATAAATCCTTTAATAGGGTACAACTTTTAGATTAGAGTTTTAAACTCCTTTAGCAAGGTAGACTTAATCATTATTTAGACTCTTAACAGGGTTAATGCTCTTAACATGGTAAGCTATCATAAATAGCTAACATTGTAGCTCTAACTGAGAAATTTTATACTACAGTAGTGAAGTGTTGTGGGCATCATCCCCACCTCAGTTTTTATCCTCTAACAAGGATTTATGCAATACCAAAATAATGGTGTTATGAGTTATATTTCATGTTAATGCTTTATATGTTTTATGTTATTACATAAGTTATGATTTCGGTTAATGGTTAAGGAAGTTAGATGAAAGTATTTTGGAGTAATGATTCACCCCTCCCCTCTTAGTACTTACCTTTCCATACTTAATAAAATATTAGGATGTTACATGCTCACATTATCATAATTATGGTCACATGGTGATCAATTGTAGATTGAGGACCAATAGAGGAAATGCAGGACCTTGGAGATCAATTGGTATGGCATGTTTTCACTATCATAAGATAGGTCACATTGCTAGGTTTTTTAGAGAAAGGAGAAACAAGGTGAACCAATCAATTAATTAGTTAGACATGAAAAAGGGAAAGCAAATTGTAAATTTTGAAGAGACCAGAAGGTAGATTAATCAAATTTGGAAGAAAAAGAGTGATAGAAAATCATCAAAAGGGTTTGCATCTTCATCGACTATGAAGAATAAATCATCAAACTAAGTCATATTTGATGTAGGGGGAAAAAATATTGTTGAATCCATTTAAGACTCCCTAGATGCATGTAGGGTAAGTTCTATTTTCATATTTAGATGCATATGGCTGTTTTGAAGTATGGTATGAAGTTTTGGTGAGATACATGAAGATTTAAATAATCGCTAACAAGATTTGTGGAGGCATGTGCAATTTTCTATCAACTAGTGATGCATTTAATGCTTAAGTGCAGTGGAAGATAAAAGGTGATTTTAGGTCTTATTTTGCACCTATGCATTCAAGAGCTATAGCCAAGAGTGACATAAGTGAAGTTAGATCATATTGACAATAATTAAAGTGATTGCAAAATATTTTGAAGTGATTTTGGTGAAGAAAATTGTGAGGGTTTACACCTATCATTGGGTGATAAATCAAAAGGTATTTATTGGAGATCTTTGAGCTTATAAACTATTAGTTTTGGTCTAGCTACTCTTATTATAGTTGAGATCGTAGAGAAACATAGGCTAATATTCAAGAGACATCTAGACAAATAAATGGAGGAAGACCCAAAAGTTTCCCTAACTAGTGTGCCCTATGATGTTTTGCATATGGAGGATGTTAGATTATACATTTATTATAAGATCAAATACTTAGGTGAAATTCACATAAAATCACTTTACAAGGATTTGTGTAAAGATTCAGTGTTGAAAGATGAATATAAAGTGATCACAGATAAGGGTTTTGAAAACACAATTCACTTTCCTTCTAACTTCAAGGAAGAACATGTTAGATATGTGTTGAGTAGGGTTCAAGAAAAAATTATATGACTTGATGGACTCTACAAGATTACTAAAGAGGCTATTCATGCAGTAAGAAGTTTCTGTGCTACTGGAGAGATACTACAATTAAGATCTATCCCATAAGATGCAGTCACAAAATTGACCAAATCAAAATAGGAAAAGCATGTGATGACTATCAATGGTATCCCAGATAAGGTAGTTAGGTTTCCATCCATGGTGGTTGGATACAAAGTGTTTTATTCAAGAAGAGTCAATAGTGTGCCTACTAGTTCAATTCATAGTGCATATAAGATAGTGAAAGAAAATGAAAACTATGAATTGTGTGCTATGATGAGAGATTAGTTCTTTCTAAACATGGAGAAGATCAACAAAGCTAAAAGATAAGTATTCAAGTATAGTCAATTTATTTTAGGTCTATTGTTCTACTTCCAAAATTTCTTTCCTGGTATTGGACTGATTAACTAGATAGATGGTACACTACCCATGGTACAAATGGAAAATTGTGCTAAGATGCTAGGTAGTCAGTTTCTAAGAAATTTTGGGGATATTTTAAGGATTTCCAAAAGAAAATGCATGAAAGGGAAAGGATACCAGCTCATGTAGCTGAGAAGTATAATGATGATATATGTTTCATGGTTGAAACTGATACATGTCAAATGGAGGCAGTAGTACCTAGGGCATCATGGATAATGCCTATGGGTTATGAGCTCAATGATAACATAGTTATTGCTTATGCTGATGAGATACTAAAGAACCACATTGATCTTGTTGTAAAGAGATTTGAATCATATACATAGAAATATCTTGAAGTTGTAGACACACTTAGTGCACCAGTCATTGAGAATAAATTTAGAAAGGAGGTTGAGGAATTATTTCTACAAAAAGGATTCACACAAGAAGCTATTGATAAAGAAAGTACCAAACATGAAGCTAAGAAAGCTGACACTTCATCTATAGCTATTGTTGATGAAGATGTGGAAGTATTTTCTTCTACAATCGGTAGAACTTTAACCAATAGAAAGACAATAAGTGTAACAATAATGAAGAAGGAGAAACCCTCCCCTCTAGCTAAGATTTTAGTCAAAAGAATAGTAAAGAAAACACAACTTGAGCCCACAAAAGAAAAGGAGGCTCCTACAAAAAAGGTTTCTAGAAAGATGAAGAAAGAGAAGGTAAAAGGGTATAAAGAAGCATAAGAAAAAGTTGAAGGGACAAAACCAGAGCAAGAGAAAAAAGAACTCAAGGCTCAAGGTAAGACATCCAAAGTGGTTGGTGCCCCTACCACTAAATCTATTAAGCCATATTTTAGAAATTTTATTTCTATTGATAGTATCATTAATAAAGTGAAGAATTGGGGTATATTTTCTTGTATAAATAAATACTATGATAAGTTTAGTAAGGAAGATCAAAAGAAAGTTGAAGATGTTGTTGTTAAAAGTATGCATAGGTTAAGTCTGGTCCTGATTGAATTGCAATGACACATTCATTATATAGTAAAATTGAAGCTAGATGGAAGGGAGCATTAAATAAAGATAAATAAATAATTGAATATGTCTTAATACATTTAAAACCTGAGCTAACTGCAGAGGAGATAAAGGAAACCTTAGATAAGGTTAGACCTATATTTAAGACAAATAAAAGAGTTACAAGACTACTGATTAGAGATTCTCAATTAGTGCAAGATGAAACATAGATCATTTTGAAGAATAAATCAGGTCTTGTAGAGGAGAAGAAGGATGAAGTGGAAGAGGAACATGAGAAAGAAGATGTAATTTCTCTTATTGATGATGGATGGAAAATAAATGGCGTGAAGGTCACACTTAAAAATACATTTTTGGATGAGGCCAAGGATACAATGGACAACACAGGTAATTTTCTAATCATGGATATTCTCGAAGAGAAAAGGGACACCATAGAGAAACATGAAAAAGCACTCAAGGAAGCTCAAGAACAACAAGAGAAGGAGGTAGATGACAAAGGAACTAGTCAGGATATGACCAAAGATGCATCAAATGAACAACAATAGGTACCAGTGATGGAGGAAATTTTTGGAAATGAAGAAGTAGAAGTTGAACATAAGGAGAAGACAACATACAAGGAGACTGGAAAGGTAACAACTTTCTAGTCTATGTCTTCTAGAATTGTTGGTATGGATGAAGATATTCCTAATATTAAAGGGAAATCAAATTTAAGTTCTATGAGTCCTAAGTAAATGATGGAAATTTCTATGGCTATTAAGTCCAAAGTAAAGAAGGAGAAAATAAAATAGGAGGCACAAATTATAATGAAGTTTCAAGAGATATTCTATTTGATTTAGTACCTAATGTGAACTATGATGAGAAGGCCACACCAATTGAACAGTTAGGTCAGTTGGTCCCAACTACTAGAGAGAAGATGAAAAGTATAGAGGATGTTGCAACATTGAGAGAAAAAAGTGACTATGAAAAGAAGAGTATTGAGAAATTAGTTATGTATATTACACTAGAAAGAAAAACTTTAACAATGGTAGTAAACAAGGTGAAAGACACGTTAATTGAAGGTGGTAATATTCTTACCTCTACATCTAATTTTTCCCAATTTTTGAATGATTTGGATAGGAAGCAATGTGAAGATCAACATGAGATAAGGTTATTGACCACCAATTTTGATCTTATCAATGGTTATGTTACAAGTTTTGGATCCCAAGTTAGTGCAATGAATCATAAGCTAAAGATTTATAGGGATGAGCAAGAAAAGAGGATTGCTAACTTAATGGACTTGCATAATCTATTGATACCTAAGGTGGACATCTTACATGAAGGAGTGAAGGATGAAGAACATGTATTGGAAACCCCTGATATGTGCACAATAGATGGATTGGAAGATCTTGCACATCAATTGCATGGGAAGATACTTATCATGGAGAATATATAGAAGAATTAGGCTAATGAATTATAGGTTTTGAAGGCCAATTTTATTGATATATTCAGTAGATTGTAAATAAGTTTATGCTACTCTACATTAATAAAAAAAAAATATTTTTTCCTATCATTGTATACCTTTGTCATTTTTGTCAAAGGGGGATTAGTATAGAATAAAGAATTGGCCAGTGTTTGTAAGGGGGAGAAGTATAGTTATTTGGGAGTTATTTTTATATAGCTCTAAATTTTTGATGCTCTAAATGTTGATTACATTTTTGCATAGGTAGACACTTAGAATTTGTTTTTTCTAAGTGTTTCCATCAATTCCAAGGGGGGAGATTGTTGGCATTTGATGAAGTTGATCAGATGATGAATGTTGCAGTATTGTCATTACTAGAAAAAGTCTTCTAGGATTATTGAATCCATTATACTAGTGATAAAGTTGATTGCATAAGGTATTCTCTAAGTATCCAGTGTATAGGTGATAACATAGTTAGTTATGGTAAATGTGATGTGCGATGATGATTTAAATAGTTATGTTGTGCGATTGGATAGGAAGAATCTACAAGTCATGTTAACCTATATATATTATTGTAATCACCTAAAAAAATTCTAGTAGAACCTAAGCCCCTAATTTTGATCAAATTGCCTCAAATAAAATCCTAAATCTAAAAGGCATATTTACTAGACATAATTGTGGAAATTAACCATGAAAATCCCCTTTGCATAATTAAATAAAAAATAAAAATAAAATATCAATCTTATGCTATGGTGTAATTTCTATAGCTTGCATATTTATTTAAATCCTATAACCTTTCTTTTAATATAAAGTTTCTACACTTTTATTAAAATAACACATTCACATGTGTGCACATTCTTAATCTTGATTAATTAGAAATTAAAGGGGTTTTTACTTTCAATATTTCTATTTTGTCTTATCTTACCTAACATCTCTCATTTGCCTCTTGTATCATTGGAAAATGGAAGCACTTCCATTTAGGACTGGTTTAGCCCTCCGAGTAAGTAGTTTGGGGTCATGTCAAACACCTTGAATGGGTCTTTGAATTAGATCTAGCTTTTTCCCCTATTCTTCCCCATTCTCCACTTCTTTTCTGCATTATTTTGGCATCCTGACCTAAAACCTTGAGATTCTTGACCTTAGGGTCAAGGTTGACCTTCTAGGTCAAGGTCAACCTTAACCCTAACCTAGGTCAAGGTCAAACTAGATCCTAACCTAGGTCAAGGTTGACCTTGACCTTGACCCAAGGTCCAAAATTCAAGATCCCAAAGTTTTCAGATGTCAGGTTTTGGAAAGATTTATTTCCCGTTACCGGGTCAGTTGTTTCAGGCTTCAAAATGGTAAATTCTTAAATTATATTTAATTTTGGTCCATTTCTAGGGGTTAAGGCTTAAATGGGAATTTAAATCTCCTATGTCAGCCTCTCTATAAGTTTATTCCCTAGACTAGTATAAAAGGAAGCCTTCCTCTCTCATTTCAATCCATCTATCATCTATCTTTTGTAATCAAGCATCCATCAAAAATCATAATCTCTCAAGAAATAAAAATCAAGCAATCAAGAAAGAAAGTAAGAAGGAGAAGGAAATAATTCAAGTATTCATTCATCTTCAAGCATTCAAGCATTCAAGACCCAATTCATCAAGGAGATCCATTGGTAGCCATTGAAGGATTCAATCTCTATGGACCCCTCTTGTTGAAGATTTTTCCATCCACATTCATTCAAGCTTCTTCCTATTCCAAGATCCATCAAATATTTGTGTTGAAGATCTAAAAAAAATTGATTTTAGACATCCTACATCCAAGTCTACATTCATTTGGATCATCCATACTTGTGGATTCAAGGATTTGAATCATCCACAAGGGTTTCAACATAGGCAAGGTGAATTGTTTGATTTACTTTGTTTATGACTAAAATTTCAATTCAAATTGGGGTTTGACCAAATAAAACCCCTCCCCCCAAAAAAACAAAACCATTTTTCTTGCATGAATAGGTACGAAACAATGAATTATAGTGTAGATTCGGACACCCTTTTCAAAAAACTTTCAGGATCTGCGGACAGAATTTTTGTCAGAGTAGCGCAAGTCAAGGTCGACATAATTGGGAAAGATTGTTCCCCCTATTTAGGTCAAGGTAGACCTTTCTCAAAAAATTAGAAGGTTTCTAGGTTTTCTCTGTCTCTATGTTTCCAGGCCAGATCCAATTGCAGAATTTCCTGAAACTGAGTACAGACACTAGAAAATAGCATTTTCCAAATCTGTCATATTTTGAGGTTAGTATTTTTCTTCAATTCAATTAAGATTTCAATACTTCCTTCCATAATGGAATATAAGGTTTTCTTCTTTTTTCATATTATCCATCAATTGATTCATTTATGCATTGACCATCTTCTTGTGGTTAATCAACTTGGATATTTCCTTTGGGAATTCGGGGTTAGGAGGAATATCTTATCTTCCCTAATCTTATATATAACCATACTCCATTTTCATACATTAAATTTTGGTGAACACAACACACCCCTTTATTTTATATATTACACCTCTTAATCCTCTCCACTCATCTCTACCTAACCTTGCATCTCCTTCATTCTCCTTTTGCCTCTTCATCTCAACCACTCATTATTTTTCCTCTTAATCTCCACCCTCCATTCTTGAGGAAATTCCTTTAAAAGGAAGCTCTTCCTTGGATCAAGGGTCCATTCTCTTGCATTCAAAAGTCATAATCTTGAACATTCTTTCATTTTTGCATTCTTAGAGTAATCTTTTTAATTTAAATTCCTAGCTTTTTGTTGCTTTCATTTAAATGATCATAACTCTCTTGTATTCTTTATTTACTTCATTTCTTAGAATAATATTTCACTTTTTAATCTAGTTTTCTTTCTTTCATTTTTTCATAGTATAGCTCTTGTATTCTCATTCTAGAATACTAGTTATTTGCATCCACCTAGCTTAATCTCTCATTCTAACTTAAATCTTGCATTCTAGTTCATTTCTTCTTTTGGATTTGTATTTGAATATTCCATTTTGGAGTATTCAAGTCACTAATCATCTATGCCAATTTTATGAGCATCATGAGAAGGATTAAACTCGCTTCAAATAGGAAGCAATAAGTCTCTTGTGGGAGTTTAGTTGGTTCATGTGATATGACCTTCTATAGATAAATTATTGAGCTAATGGTTTATTGAGTGTTGGTTTTTCCTCAATTTGAGTACCAATTTTTGACCACACATCTTTGGCACCCACTATGGGGTGAGAATCAAGAAATTGTCCCTTACAAGTTTTTTTGGCTTATTTTCCAAAACTGCGACAAGCGGTGAGATTACCCATACAAGTAAACACCAATCTGTGAGTTTACTCATACTACACTTTGGGAATAATCATACTACCCTAAGAGAATTATTGTATTGGATAGGTATACAAGGATTTTACTCTTACTGCATTGTTTGAATGCTCGTACGAGTTTTCATCTCAAGAAATTCTCCGTGATTACTCATATTAGAAATAATGAGCATTTTTAGGTCCCTAGCTCTCAAATTTTTTGGATTTTGATGCTTGCTTTAGTTTTGTCTTTTCCTTTACCTTCTCTTTTTCAGGTTTTAACAGGTTTTTTCAAGGTATTGGATAAGGAAATCACTTGCCAAAGACATCAATGCTTTCTTGTATCATGACTACTAATGCTTTGTGGATGTAGGACATTTGTCAAAGACTCATTTGGAAACTACTAAAGCTATTTGTTTTGTAGGTTTCCTTGGAGATAACAATCAATATTTTGATTTCATAAGTTTTTTTTTCTATGCATATAGCTTAATTAGGAGGTTTCATTTCTTGTGATTAGTTGATTAGTAGGAGAGTATGCTCTTCACCTCCTAGAGGATGAATCAAAAATCTTGACCTACTTGATTGGTTACTTGTAAAAGGAATTTTGGGTGAATGAACATGTGTTTGATGTTCTTGGGAGAAAATATGGAGTAGGAGAGTATGCTCTTTTCCTTATGGAAAATCAAAAATCTTGACCTCCATTGGCTATCCATTTCACTTTCTTGCATTTTCCTTTAGAGGGTTTGCCAAGAGTGAAATATTTTAGGAAAGACCCAATTGAGGAACAAGAAAATATAGTGAACTCCATACCACTATAGTCAAAATATTCCTTCAATATAAAAAGAGGAAAGACTTAGCTATTTTCTACTTCCAATGCTTCTTCATGTGAAGGACCTAGTTGTCTCAATCTTCCTAAGCAAGACTACACTTGCCTAGGTACTTGTAGGACCTTCATGGTCTCAATCTTGTTTACAAGGCTGGAAGGGGAGTACATTCAACTTGTATAGGGCTGAGAGGTCTCAATTTTTATTAAGAGACTATACATTTTGAGTTCTTGTAGGGCTTTAGGCCTTAATTCGGCTTGTGTAACTATAAGGAGTAGTCATGAATAGAGAACCTTACTAAATACCTTAGGACTTAGAGGCAAACCATTTTAGCCATGTGAATTCCTTTTTTCAAGGATTGATCGAAATGGAATTTCCTAGATTACCCCAAGATTACTCACCATATGTTCTCCCTTGGATGTTAAAGCTTAAATGTGGCAATATAGAAAGACATGCGTTGCAAGTATTGTTCTCTTCCAATTGATCCATAACTTGCATAGTCTTAGGAAAGGGCATTCAACCACTTACTTTGTGGGGCTAAGAGAATCAAGTGGTGGGAAAATGTTGGAACATTTCCCTTTTTACCTTAGGTAGAGTTTTTCTTGATGTGTTTTAATGTGATAAAGACCCATGAAGAGTATTGTGAACACACACTTGATACATTTGGCACATTGCTATACCTTGCTAGACTTCACAATTTCTTGTATCCCCAAAGTTGTTTTTTCCTTTGGTGTTTTGTTTGGATACTATTTCTTGATCACACTATTTTCTTACTTTGAAACATTCAAACTTGATTTAGGAACACTGAGAGTACGCATCATATATCTGAAGCCAAACTTATTTAGGTTGATAAAAACTCTTGAAAATAGGGGTAAATTGCTCATATTCTTGCATCCTACCATGCGATATTGTATTGAAATTAACTACCATACCTGATTAATCATTGATCCATGATTTGGGTAGATGTGTATATCAAAAATTCTAAAATTTTTGAAAGATTTTCAATTTTTTTTACCCCAACTTGGCAAGACCATAACTTTTGACTCTGTGCTCGAAATTACAAACCGTTTTCATCATTGGAAAGATAATCAAAATCTATAATTTTGGTCTAAAAAATAGAGTTCCTTTGCCAGCCCAATTTTTGAGACCATCTATAGTCTCCACTCCCAAATATGAGCAAAAGACCTTCAAAAATGCAAATTACTAAAACCTCAAAAAATACCAAAAATTATTTTTAAAAATTACATTTTTGAATTTTCTCAAAAATGATCATACATGCTCATGACCTTCTTAGCACATCAAATTCAAAATCCCAAGGTATGAACATCATCATAAGAGATCATACTTTCTCATCAAGAGAACCAAAATGATCACATCATGGTTGCAAATAAGTGGCCTAAGGAGGAATATATTCTTATTGCAGCCTTATCTAAGCAACTCCAATCTTTGAAATATGATCTCCTAGAATTGAAGAAAGAAAATAAAACATCATCTAATGAATACTCATTGAGAGAAATATGTCCCTTTATTTTTATAATGATCAATCTATATATTCACCTCCTTCAAACATGGGGACGCCATAGTCCAATCTTTGATCAAGAACATCTCCATGACCAACCTATCTTTGATCAAGAAAATGAAGCAACATATATCTTTACTCCTCTGGGATAGTCTTATGCATCACCAATGGAAAAATTTCTTGAAAATAATCTCCTTGCCTTACCTCCAACCACTTCAAGAGGAATTCATTCTTGAGTACCTACTATGCGTATCATCAAAATAATGAGCATAAAAATTCAAAGTGTATGGAGTTGAAACAAAAAATCCAAGATCTTATTTATGATGAAATAATTGATATTGAGGATCCTAATGAATCATCTAATGAAGGTATTTCTCTCAAGCTTGATCAAAATCATGAATCCATGTCTAGTAATGGTTCTCATGTTGTCTCTACCTCTTCCATCATGCATTCATCTCCATTGAACAAAGAACTTAAGGATTTCCATGCTAACTATGTATATCCTCAAGGGCTACCTCTAAATAGCTATCTTAAATGTCCCTTCATCAACCCTTCAAGAATCCCTCACACATATCTGAACTCCTACTTCATCTCTAGAAGTGGTTCCATGACAAGAGGACAATATGAAGGGAGAAGAAATAAATATCAGTAAAGATCAAGATCAAGATACCATCCATCCTTATCATATTGTTGACCAAAGCCCCATATCCTTAGAGTCTCATGATGATCCCTTCATCCCCTTTCACTTTTTCCAATAAGATATCCCACCACCTATTATAACTTATCCATATCCCAAGAAAGATCAAGATACTCCTTCCATCATCTCTAATGAGATTATTAAAAATCAAGAGAAAAGTACTCTTTCTACATTATCCAAAGATCCTTTTCAAGATTAGAATATCCCAACAACTCCTTGTCATAATCCTCCACGTCCATCTAAAAAATATCCCATTTTTCCTACTCCTTTGCATAAGAAATCTTTTGTTGGTCCTATCAAAACTAGTCATGAGCATATTGGTATAAATATGGACCTTACAAATCATCACCTTGTCCATTTAGCTCACTCAATGGATGTTGATATCCCTATACATTATCCATTTTCATCATCCAAATCTATCCTTGGTCCTTATAACCCAAAGCTAAAACCTTCAAACCTTCCATCCATATAAGGCCCCTATGTTCCTCCATCCACTATACATCTCTCTCCTAGCCTATCATCCAGTTCCCCCATCATACCTCAAGATTAACAAAGACATGCATCCTTGAGAAACTTCCATTCATCCATCCATCCATCTAAACTTGTCATATCAGCCTCATTCATTCACAATTCCTAAGTCTTTTGGAAGCAATTTGGATGTTCAACATAAAATTAAAAAATACAAGAATCCACTTACATATGAAGGTCACCATATCCTATCTAATGGACATGTGACTACAAATAAAAATAAAATATTCAAGAGACTAAAAGGGTCATGAAATCAAAGAATAATATCAAATAAAATTTGGGTTCTTAAATCCATCATGGAAGAATTGTGATCAAAAGAAACTAAAAGTAAAGAAAAATCAAAAGCTATGTGGATTCCCAAGTCTATATTAAAGGAATTGAATATAAAAGACTAATAAAATTTGACATTCAAGCTTACAAAGACTTCCATCTAGTATCCTTCCAAACATCTCATATCCTCTCCTTCATCCATTTTGGGTACTTGTGTCCCAAGCTCCGCATCACTTCCTACATCAAAACCTCAAATATAGCCAATTCATTGTCCCTCTAGTTGTCCACTACCCTTCAAGGTGTGTGTTGATGTTGATATTGTCAGTCTTTCCACCTACTTCTAAAGAAACCTTTCAATGTTCTATCCATTATCCAACACCTACTTACTATCCTTCCATCTTATATCCTTCCATTCCCTTTGTCCAATCCATTACATAAAACATTTGTTCGTATCTTCCATATCTTTCCCTTATCATCAAGTTTGAGCATACCTCTTAGTGGCCTGGGCCTATCATAGCATATCCTTCCAAATGAGCATCATCCAAAGAGCATCAGACTTGACTTCCTCCAAAAATTTAAAAAAGATTTAAAAAAATGTGCGTTGGTGAAAACCTTGAAATAGACTCCTTAGTAGAAAAATTAAAGAGAAATAACTCCATCCTATGGTGAAAACCACTACTTGTGGTGCCTTGGAAAAGTACCATGATGAAAACTTGGCAAACATGCATCATGTGTAATTCATCCCTCTTGCACTCTAAACTTGGGGGCAAGATTCATCTGCACTAGCTATTTCATGTGCACCCATACTTCCTCTTTCACATTTTATCTTGATAAGGTTGAACTACACACGAGCATCATATATCTTTCCACTTGTTATCATTTCCATCATCTTACTCACTTTCTTCTACCCTATCATGATCTTTCTTATCCAAAATTTTCCATCACATTCCTAAGCATCCTTTCCCTAATCTTAAACCATTAACTCATAACCTCCATCACCCTTTGTCCTGATCATGCTATTCTAACACTATCATTTCCAATTTCCCTCTTGGTCTTGATAAAAAAGAATGAAAAAATACCAAATTTTTTAACATGATTCTCTTGACATGTCCACTCTTTTGGACAACACTCATTCATGACACAAGGTAATTATCCTATATGTTGTCCAACACTGCTTAAATGAGCCTACATTATTATATTTTCTATTTCCCTGGCTTGGGTAATCTTGAGGAGATTGTCCATGAGGGTTGCATTCACCTTCTTCATTTCTCATAATCTTTCTACTTCATTCATTAGCTTTCTTATTCATTCATTTGCAATGTCCTATACCTTGCTAAACATTGGGGGAAAACCAATGTAATCTTTCTTGAGAATGAGTAATCTTTGAAAAAAATCATAAAAAACATATATGATCCTAAAAATATTCTAAAAAGCATATAAAGTCTTGGAAAAAATAATTATATAAATTATACAAATGTCTTGAAAAAATGACCATCCTGGTGAAAACTTGGAAACAGATGCCTTGATGTATCCACACAAAAAATCAAATATTAAAAAAAAAGCAAAAAATTTGAAAAGAATAAAAAAATTGAAAAAAGAGAAAAAAGTGCCTTGGTGAAAACCTAGAAATAGGCACCTTGGTAGTAAAAATAAATAATCCCAAGTGGTGAAAACCTAGTATGAGGAACTAGTTTTGCCGCTAGGATTCCAAGAGATGCAAAGGATGAAGATGAAGACTTAAGCTATGAATGATATGCAATTATGAGATTCATTAACCTTTAAGCATGGATGTGATTTAGATTAAAAAGGAAATGTAATGCATAAGGAAACTATGATTCATTATCCATTTAGATTATGCTATGTGATCTAGGATTGAAAACAAGAACAAAGGAAACTAACATGCTAAAATTCTATAGAAATCTAGAGCTAAACTAAAATGATAACAATGCATAAAATGAATTGGTGATTTTCTCATGGAGAGGCCTCTATTTAGATATTTTTGGAGGGAGAGAGAGGGCTTGGATGAGGTGGCACCTATATGGCATCCACATAGGAGCCACATAGGAGACACATAGGTTAGAGGGGATGGCCATTTTGTAAGGTCAAGTTGAGACAAGATGGGAATTTAAGGTTGAGTGGCTCAAGATTGCTCATAGATGTGTGAGAAACTTTGGGGAAGAGTGAAGTGAGAAAATTTGTGTAAGAGAGGAGTTGGAGCATTTAAGGACGTTTGGTGGCTTCCTTAGGAAGAGTTTCTCACACATGTGTGAGCAACCCATTAGGGCTAATGAGGTTAGGAATCACTTTCTAAGTGAGATTAGAGGAATGATTAAGTGGGAGAGTAGGTTTAGCAAGTGAGGTGATGGGTGTAGCCTAGGATTAAGGTAGGGTTTTAGATTAATTTAAATTAGATTTATATTAATCTAGGCTTAGGATAATATTAGGATTTGGAGGGATTTAAATAAATAGATATTTATTAAAAAAGGAATTTATGAGTGATATGTATTAAAATAGATTTAATACATTAGAGAGGGGAGTATTCAAATTAGATTAAAATACTTTAGATAATGAATCTGACTTAATTAAATAATTATAATAAAATAGGTAGAGGAATATGACAAAAATGATTACTTAATAAAAATTAATTACAATGTCACGTGGATTATTAATTAAATAAATTTAATTGATATGAAGGATTTTTTAGGCGTCTACATTTTTCCAAGTGGGACACCCACCACGCAAATTTGCTCCTTTTCTAAGGGTTTTTCATCATCCATTTCCAAAAATCTTGAAAACCTCATACACACTGGTGAGAATCTGATGAAGGGTGCTCCCCTTAATACCAAAAACACATAACAGAAATAGAGAAACAACAACGGTAATATGCAAGAATAGAAAATTGGCTTCTTATTATCTCCACAAATGTGGAATTACAAACTTTTAGAATTACAATATGCAAAGCCACATGGGCATTCCCTTACAATATTTTGTAGGACAAAGCCTCGAATCAATACCCAAATCTACAACCCAGAACTATTCCCAACTGCCTAAGACAATAATACAGCCTTCCTTATATAGGCAACTTTCCACTGCCTGGGAAGGTTCCAGAATTTTAGCCAATAAGGCCGACCAAACTTAGAATTATTTTATTTTACATTTTATTACATCATAGTCGGCTCAAGATAACCTTTGAAACCCGAACAGAAATTTTGAAGAAAATTATTTTTCACCATTTCAGGTGACCCAACTTCTGAAGACCATAAGTCATCACCAGTTGACTCGATCGGCTATTATAACCCCATTTCAAAAATGCCACGAAGTGCTCTACAGGCTTGACCGGCGCAAGCACCTGTCACCCAAATTTTTGACCTCATCCGGGGCCTCTAAAGCCTTCAAAACTGAGCTCAAAGTTTCTGTACCCTGCTGCCAATACTGAAAATCTTCAATATCTTCCAATATACACTTGATCTGGCAATGAAACTTTACTGGCAGACTTATATGACCAACATGAACCTCCAAGAAAGAAATCAGATCATTCTGAGCACATACAAAAATTACCAAAAATAGTAACTTTCCATAAATAGCAGCTCTGCACAAAATAACCCTTATTGAAAATAAAAGCAGAAATATTTTTGGGTGATGCAAGATTGCTCTTACACCCAGGATGCTCCTGCATCAGACACCCAAGGTAATTTTAGAAGTGACCCTGTCACGACTCAGGTGTGCAGAGGAAAACCAAGATGGTTAACCTCCACCCTTGTTAGCCATGATGAATCTTCAACAGGTCGTCCTTTCCACTTGACCAGATATTCTTCATATGTCATGTTCCTTGTGCTTCTGCCAACATGACTGTCCAGTATATCCTTGATCTCCTTAGTGTCTGAACTAGTTGCTGGAATACTCCACTATGCTGCTGTGATCTCATCTTCAACACTGCCTTCATGATACTCTGTCAGATCTAAAATGTTAAACACTGGTGAAATATTTAGCTCGGTAGGCAATTCTACCTCATATGCATTTCCTGAATCATGTTTCTTCAGTATCTTACATGGTCCAAACTTCTTCATTTTCAGCTTGTTATATGTACCAACTGGAAACCGCTCCTTCCGCAAATGAACCATGACTTCATCACCAACCTAAAATTCCTTATACCTCCTTTTCTCATCTACCTTAGCCTTATACTGTGCGTTCATCTTGGTAATATGCTTCCTCACCTCCCCATGGATGTTCTTCAAGTGTTCTGCAAAACCCTCAGCTTCAGCACTACTTATTTCTCCTTTATCTATCTTCCTCAATTCAGATGCATTTCTTGGACTACTTCCATATACAATCTAGAATGGTGATTTACCAATGCTCCTATTGACAGAATTATTGTATGCAAATTCTGCCTGTGGTAAAATCAAATCCCATCCTGTTGGCTTATCTCCAACCAAACATCTCAGCAAATTTCCCAAACTTCTATTCACCACCTCTGTCTGTCCATCAGTCTGTGGATGATGTGATGAACTAAACTTCAAATCCATCTTCAACTTCTTCCACAATGTCTGCCAAAAATATCCAACAAACTTAGTATCTCGATCTGAAACTATGGTCTTTGGCAAACCATGTAGTCTCACCACTTCTCTGAAAAACAATCCTGCTACATAAACAGCATCATTAGTGTTCTTGCAAGGAATGAAATGTGCCATCTTTGAAAATCTGTCAACCACCACAAAAATTGAATCATGTCCCCGCTGAGTCATCGATAAACCAAGAACAAAGTCCATACTGATATCCTCCCAAGGCTTCTCCAGTATAGGCAATGGCTGATACAACCCTGTATTCTACTTCACTCCTTTCACCATCTGACATACTCTGCAACTCTGTACAAACTTCTTCACATCTTGCTGCAATTGTGGCCAATAATAATTCTCACCAACCAAAGCAAGGGTTTTATCATGACCAAAATGTCCAGCCAATCCTCCACTATGCTTCTCCTTGATGAGATTCTCCCTCATAGAACTTCGTGGAATGCACAACTGACTCCCTCTGAATAGCATATCATCCTGGATGATGAAATCCAACCATTCCGTCCTGTCTAGAGTAATAGGTTCTGTACAAGCTTTCCAAGATTCACCAAAATCAGGATCCTCTAGATACAAATTCTTGAGTTCCTTGAACCCAACCACTTCAATCTGCATTTCTGTCAGCAATAGTTGCCTTCTGCTAAGAGCATCTGCAACCCTATTAGACTTTCCACTCTTGTGTTTCAAAACAAATGTATAACTCTGCAAAAACTCAACCCATTTCAAATGCCTTTGATTCAATTTTCCTTGACTATTCAAATATTGTGAAGCTTGATGATCAGTATACAAAACAAACTCCTTAGGAAGTAGATAATGTCTCCACTTCTTTAATGCCTGAACGATAGCATAAAATTCCTGATCATAAATAGAATAATTCCTCTTAGCATCATTTAACTTCTCACTGAAATATGCAACAGGTTTACCTTCTTGGCTCATAACAGCTCCTATTGCAATACCACTAGCATCACAATCTACTTGAAACACCTTATTAAAATCTGGAAGTGCTAAAACAGGTTGTTCTAAAACTTTTTGTTTCAATAATTGAAAACTCTTTTCTGCCCCATTAGTCCACTTAAACTCTTTTCTATCCCCTCTCATTGTTTCAGTCAACGATCCACAAATACTACTAAAATTTTTGATAAACTTTCTGTAAAAGCTAGCTAAACCATAAAAAGATCTTACCTCAGTAGCACTCCTTGGAGTAGGCCATTCAAGGATAGCCTGTACCTTCTCTGGGTCCATTTTTAGACCTTCTGCTGAAACTACAAATCCCAGATACACTAACTCTTTCTTCACAAAATTGCACTTCTTCAAATTAATCAACAATTTCTCATCTTTCAACTTCTCAAACACCATACGAATATGCATCATATGTTCCTCCAATGTCTTGCTAAAAATCAAAATATCATCTAGGTAAACAATGACAAACTTACCCAGAAATTCTTTCAGGACCTCATTCATGAGCCGCATGAAAGTGCTCGGTGCATTGGTTAGCCCAAAAGGCATGACTAACCACTCATACAGTCCTTCCTTTGTCTTGAAGGCAGTCTTTCATTCATCTCCTTCTCTGAGCCGAATCTGATGATATCCACTCTTCAGATCTATCTTTGAGAAATACACAGCTCCACTCAAATAGTCCATAATATCATCCATTCATGGCAATGGAAACCTGTACTTGATTGTGATCTTGTTTATTGCTCTGAAATCTGTACACATCCTCCACTCTCCATTCTTCTTTGGTGCTAATACTGCTGGTACAGCACAAGGACTCAGACTCTCTCGAATCAACCCCTTCTGTAACAACTCATGTACTTGTTTGTTCAACTCTTCACTTTCTGCTGGTGTCATTCTGTGTGCTACCTTGTTTGGCAAACTGGCTCCTGGAATCAAATCCATCTGATGACTGATCTTCCTTACCGGTGGTAATCCATCAGGTACATTATCAGATACAATATCCTGAAACTCATTCAACAAATCTGCAACCTCTACAAGTACATCCTCTACTTCTTCTTTACCAACTTTTGGAATTAAAGCAAAACACACATGCTCATGCCTCATACCATCTAGGAATTTCCTTCCATCAACAAATGTTATTCTTGCATTACCACATACCTTTTCTTCAGTCTCCTTCAATGGTTTTAGCTTATGTCGCACTCCATCCTTTGTCAGGGAATAGGTATTCGCACGACCATCATGTACAGCACATCTGTCAAATTACCACGGTCTACCCAACAACATATGACATGCATCCATAGAGATGATATCACATAGTACCTCATCTTGGTACCCGCCGATCTTAAAATTTACTAGGCACTGTTCACTAACCATGACCTTGTGGTCATCCTGCACCCAGGCAATCCGATATGGATGTGGGTGTTTTTGTCTCTTGAGCTTCAACTTTGTCACCATCTCTTCTGACACCAAATTGTCAGTGCTTCCACTATCGATAATCACATCACATCATTTACCCTCACACTTGCATCTAGTGCGAAACAAGCTCCTCCTTTGTTCAGGTTCATTCTCACCACTCAGCAAGACTCTTCTATTAATTAGCGTTTCTCCTCTTTCAGCATCTTCAGAATTTGATGATCTAGCATCTTCATCGACATGTGCAACTCTGGCCTAGCCTTCGTTTCTCCTGTCTATTCTGCCTTGGCGCTGAGGACATTCAAATGCCCTATGACCTTTTTCTCCACAGTGAAAACATGTTCCACGGAAGCCACCTCTTCCAGATCCTTCTCCTCTTCCTCTTCCTCTCTGATCTCTATTATTCTAATCCTGGAAGTGATTGGAATTATTTCCGTGCTGATTTTGACTGCTACTGGCCTCATCCTTCTCTTTCAGATCTTCATTTCGACCACCATATGATCATCCACCAGATCGTCCACCACGACCTCTTCCATTTTGTCTGCTCTCAAACTTCTTGTTCAATTTTTCCTCTACTTTTAGGGCAAACTGGTATGCCTCTTCAATACTGTTCATTCGAACTAGATTCAGCTCCTCCTGAATGCTTGGCCTTAACCCATTAAGGTATCGGGCAACTTTCTCTTTATCAGCTTCTGCATGGCCTGTTCTGATGAGAAGTCAATAGAACTCCTTTGTATACTCCTGAACAGATCTTCCCGCTTGCTTCAAACTTTGCATTTTCTTCAGTAGGTCAAACTCATAATCAACAGGAATGAACTATCACTTCAATTTATCCACCATCTGATCCCATCTCATGATTTTCTCCTTTCCCTTCTATTTCGCTCCAACTAAATCTCTTGCCACCATATCTTCGCATGACCTTTCAGTCTGGCCTTCGCAAATTTGACCCTATCAGGATCCTCAACATCTTCATACTCAAAATATTCTTCATATTCATTGATCCAGTCGATCAATTCCTTTGGGTTAAGATTTCCAGAAAATGTAGGAACCTCAATCTTAGGTCTTTTCCCAATCTTGGAAATCGCTCGAAAAAGTCTTTCTTCCTCCTGGTTCACAATTTCAACTTCTCCTTCTTGATATTTTTCTCCGGCTTCATCCTTGATTTCATCTCTAACATTAAGATTCATTCCTCTGTGAATCTCTTCTTGCAATGCTCGCACTTGTCTCTGCAGCTCTCTAACCTTAGGTGTCACAGCACCAGCTCTTCCGCCACGTTCTTTTCGTGGAGGCATTTTCGCGATGCGCGCTGAAACCCTAACCACGGTCCTGGTGCAAACTACCTCACAGTCGGCGATCTGTTTACACACTCAAGAAAACCTGCTCTGATACCACTTGATGAAGGGTGCTCCCCTTAATACCAAAAACACATAACAGAAATAGAGAAACAACAACGGTAATATGCAAGAACAGAAAATTGGCTTCTTATTATCTCCACAAATGTGGAATTACAAACTTTTAGAATTACAATATGCAAAGCCACATGGGCATTCCCTTACAATATTCTATAGGACAAAGCCTCGAATCAATACCCAGATCTACTACCCAGAACTATTCCCAACTGCCTAAGACAATAATACAGCCTTCCTTATATAGGCAACTTTCCACCGCCTGGGAAGGTTCCAGAATTTTAGCCAATAAGGCCGACCAAACTTAGAATTATTTTATTTTACATTTTATTACATCATAGTCGGCTCAAGATAACCTTTGAAACCCGAACAAAAATTTTGAAGAAAATTATTTTTCGCCATTTCAGGTGACCCAACTTCTAAAGACCATAAGTCATCACCAATTGACCCGATCGGCTATTATAACCCCATTTTGAAAATGCCACAAAGCACTCTACAGGCTTGATTGGTACAAGCACCTATCACCCAAATTTTTGACCTCATCCGGGGCCTCTAAAGCCTTCAAAACTGAGTTCAAAGTTTCTGTACCCTGCTGCCAATACCGAAAATCTTCAATATCTTCCAATATACACTTGATCTGGCAATGAAACTTTACTGGTAGACTTATATGACCAACATGAACCTCCAAGAAAGAAATCAGATCATTCTGAGCACATACGAAAATTACCAAAAATAGTAACTTTCCATAAATAGCAGCTCTGCACAAAATAGCCCTTATTGAAAATAAAAGCAGAAATATTTTTGGGTGATGCAACATTGCTCTTACACCCAGGATGCTCCTGCATCAGAATCCTAGTATGGGTAAACTCATTGTGGTCATTTTTACTCGTACTGTGCATGGTACTAACTCATATTGGCCTTGTTTGCACTCTATCTTCTCTCAGACTGCATTCTTTCTAGCCATGTTTGCTCATATTGCAGCCCCTACGTACTCCTATAGAACATGGTATATTCTCGTACTGGAACCCTATTTTAGGTGTTTACTCATATTGTTCTATGTATTTTCTCATAGGAGTCTACACACAATAGTACCATGCTATGTTTCCTTGTATCATAAACAAAGAGCAACTTTAGGGTCTCAAATCTTAATTTTTTGGGTTTTTGGTGCTTATTATGGCTTTATATTGCCCTTGACCATATTCTTTGCAAGTTCTAACATATTTTTGTATGCCATTGGAAAAAAAAAAATGCTTTTCAAATTCATCAACATCTCAAACTACTAACATCTTTTTGGTTGTAGGACGCTTGCCAAAGAATCACTTGAAAAACTACTAAACCTATCTATCTTGCAGGTTGCCAAGGAGATACAAACAAACTTTGTGTCTTCATTATTAATCTTTTTCTAGGCATCTTAACAAAAGTTCACTTGTAGTATTTTTTCAAGTGGTAGGGGATTATGCTCTTGTCTCTTTGAGATAATAAAAAACCTAGACCCATTTGGCACTATAATTTAATAGGAACTTTGGAAATGAACAAGTGCTCTTGATGTGTTTGGGAGAAAAAAAAATTGGATAGGAGAGTATTCTCTTTTCCCCTTGAGGGAAAATAAAAAATATAGATTCTTCTCTTTTCCAATCCATGCTTTCAATTTCATCCTTTAGTTGGACCTATTGGTGAGGTAAAAAGCTCCTGGGAATGACCCACATGAGAATGAGGTGTTAGCCCACCAGTCCAACTCACGTTAATCAAATTTGTTTTTTGGGGATAAAGCCTCAAAATCTAGATGACATTTGAGCTTATAATTTACTCTCACATAACACATTATTAGGGCCTCGTGGTCTAAATTACATTTATGTGACTACTTGTGCCAAGGTGCTTTGTGGGGCTATATGCCTAAATCGCGCTTGTGCGGACACAAAGAGTGCATTCGAATGAAGACCTTTACTAAAAGCCATTAAATAGAAGCTACCTAGTTTACCCCCAAAATTTTTATAATCCAAGTGCAAGGAGGATAGTAACCTCCCCAAGACACTTGTGATATCATTCCTTCTTGAGTGTTTAGAGCTAGATAATACATCATCATGATTGGAGCCATTGTGTGCTTGGTGATGGTTGTATTCTGATTAGCTCTTGAAGTGTACCTAAGTTTACGAGTGACTATTTTCATACTCACCAACTCCCTAGGGTAGAAAGTGTGCTTGACTTTTTTCAACAAGAACCTCTCAAAAACATACATAGAACATTCTCAATTTCATTGCCACCATTGCTTGTATCCCGAAAGGTTGCTTTGTCCCTTGCCAAATTGTTTTTAGTACACATGATTGTTATCTTTTGGTTTGAATACTAGAATTTGGGTCCTTTTCCATTGGAGAAGAAATCAAATTGAAAATCCCAAGTGATCTAATTTATCCAAAGTGCTCTCCAAATAATTTGTTCACAAGCATTGATCAAACAAACCCAAGCACCATCCTTTCAAGATATGACCGATACAACAAAGAATAAGAAATAAAATCTACCCATTACTCATGTATACCAAGAGAAGAAAGTTACCAAATAAAAATTCAAGGACCATTAGCCTACCCTAACTATAATCAAAGACAAGATCAAGTATCAAGACAAACCTGATAGAATAACCTACAACACAAAGGTCATACAATTTGGAGCATGTTTCCAAATTAATCATTATTTTGTTGTCCTTGAAAGGCTAGAATAGTTAGCTTATCACACACCACATCCTTTCAAATACCATAAATTTGTCTCGACATCCTTGCATTATTGCATCATAGATAATCCTTTAGGCTCATTTGTGTCACCCTCTTAGATAGTCTCATTTAATCAAATCCATCATCCTTAATCTAAAAATCCAAAACAAAAAAATAAAAAGAAAAGAGAGAGAGAGAGAGAGACCAAAATCCTAAAATCAATGAAACCATCCACATAGTATCACATTCTTTGAGTTTCTTAATTCTTATCCTAAATCAAACCCATCTTATAACTTCACCCCTTTGAATAAGCATTGTCTAGGGAAACTCATACTTGTCTTTGTAGGCCTCATCATATCGATCCAAAGATTGGATTGCACTGACAAGGATCCCATCTTTCGAAGATCACAATTCTATCCAAGGTTGACAATACCACCCACTTTGATCCTATACTAGGAAGCAACAACTCACTCTGACACTTAGTGTTGGAAATTTGGTTAAGTAGGATATTAGAATGTTGTCATTATGGAAACATATACTCAACATTAAGAAAGAAACATATACCAGTCTCCACAGAGATAGTTTTGATTAGCGATGTTCACAGAAGCAGGTTCAGTGCATGTGCACTTAAACATGGATCATCCTATGTATATCAAAGCCACATATGAAAGTGCAAATTTGTATGGCATGTATGAAAGATGATATTAATGTTTTACAGAGACCATGTTGAGCCAACCAAAACAAAGCAGAAGACTGAATATGATTATATTGAGTTAAGGGATTATTTTATTTATCAAAATAATGACTTAACTAATTAGGGATGATATCCTAGATGTTAATCCTAAGGCAACATAAAATGAATTTATATTTTGAGAAGAGTATAGGGTATTGTAAGTCGATAGAAATTTATTTTGTAATAGATTGTATATAAGTAAGAATAATGTAATGCGAAGAAGAATGAAGTGAATAAGTGATTGTAAGAAGTTGGTCTATGATGCGAAATTGTATTTTGTAAGAATAAAAGCAAGTACTATATATCATATCGAAGAGCCTACAAAGCTAGATTAGAATAATAAAGTTATTCGGTAGCAGTAAAAGGTTTTTGTATCTTACCTTTGTATCTGAAGCTATCATTGCATATTGCATGTTTGGGCAGTGAGCTCATCTTCCAAACATCTTTGTTTTTTAATAGAAAATCCTAACAGGGTTGAGGCTTCTAACAAGGCCTAAAGTCCTCTAACCAGGACATGGACACTATATGTATGTAATTGACTCCTAATAGGGTCAACATCCTTAACTAGATACTTTTGATTAGTGGATCAATTGTGGGTACCAGCCCCATCGGGGTTTTCCCTTGGCTAGGGCTTCCTTGAGAACAAACATGGTGTTATGAGTTCATTCATTTTATTGTTATGATTGCTATTTAGTTTACTTAGCTTAGTTTCTTATGAAGGCTTCAAGTTAATTTCTTATATCCATATTTGGGCAAAAGTAAAATTTTGTGAAATATTGATTCACCCCCGCTCTTAGTATTTCCTATTTCTAATAATTGGTATCAGAGTAGAGTTACTCAAAATAAAGCTATTCAAAGAAAGCCTAACAACTTGAGTAAGATCTCTATGGATATGGATCAGTTGCAGAAAAATCTTGATAAATCTCTTGAACAGATTGATATTCTTACTGAATAAAGAGATACTCTAAAGGAGAAATATGATAATGTGAAAGACTACATTGAGAAACTAAAAGAAAAGATAGAAGATCTGAAATCAAAGAAAGAACCTACAAGTCAAGTCAAGGACTGTGATCAAGTTTCAAAACTAAAGAAATAATTTGATTTCCTTAAACATGAACTAAAGATTTTATATCTAAAGTTAAGCTTGAAATATGATAAAAACAAAGATGAATCAAATCTGAAGTCTAAAAATGCAAATCTGAGATCTAAACTTACCAAAGTGACATATGAACTTGAGACAACAAAATTACAGTATGCCAAACTTGAGAACTACAACAAAATTGTGAAAGGAGAACTAACTCATTCTAAAAAACATCTTGAGAAAATATATTCCAGTAGTGAAAAGATTGATGAACAAATGTCTTATTAGAAACCATCTTATGATAAAACTGGTCTTGGATATCTTGAAGATAAATTCCCAAAGAAGATTGAGGAGTGCAAAGAACCAGATCCAAATTCAAACCTATCTTTGGTTATTATTATAATTGTCATGGTTTTGGACATAGAGCTATTGATTGTAAGAAACCTAGATCTAATGATAATGGTAATAGTAGAATATTTAGGAATACTAACCCTACAGATAAGAGACCTATTGGATACATGAACAAAAGAAATGGAGTTATGTGTTATAGATGCAAAAATTTGGACACATTGCTAGAAATTTCAAATCACAAATCAGTTAGTCAGGAATGGAATAGTTTGTCAGATATGCAATATCATTGGTCACACAGTGAGGTATTATAGAATGAGCAACATGATAAATCCTAATCCTAGGAGAAATGCAAACTACAATAGGAGAAATGTGAACACCAACAACAGTCAGAAAGAAAGTTGCATTAACTTGGAAGAAGTTGATTTTGTTAAAGCCACAAATCAAGAAAGCACACTCAGTATACCAGGAAATCAGACAAGTGAAGTATTTGAGAGTAAGTGTGAATCATTTCCTAATTCATCTCAAAGCAATTAAGCATTTATTTCATGAACTATGTAGTAGAGTAAAGCATCAGAATAGTATAGAATTTAGAGTAAATTAAATTAAGCCTTGTGAAGTTAATATGAGCTAGTATATGATATAAGGAAGCTATCATTAAGAGCGCATGAATTTATGAACATGTGTGTGAGTACACAAAAAGAATGAAGTTTTGTAGGTAGCTAGGAACAAATTTTGGCATGAATGCATTTAAGAAATTTAATGTGATGATAGTATCTTGAAAGATTTGAAGGATAAAATCATATTATTGACATCATTTGATTATTCAAGTGTTTACAAGAGATATAGAGAGCTAGATAGTGGAGATTGAGAGAAGTTTGCTAGATTTGGAGATAGATTATTCACCAGATCTATGCAAAGCCCTAAATCATGATTCTAAGGTATTTTACTAAGTATTCATTATCAAAGCAGTTAAATTTTGATAGAATCATGGATGCATCACTAGTTCACAACATAAAAGACTCAACTAGACCTAAGATGAAGAAGGAACAGGTAGAAACCTTAGAGAAAGACCCTAGTTTGGCTTTGTCAATTGTTCCAGACGGATTTTTTCATTTGGAAGATGTTGAAGGATATCTAAAATGTAAGTTTGAGACTGTAGGAGATGGTAGTTTATCCATGGAGTATAGTAAGATTTACAAGCAAGATATGACCTACAAAGAAGGTTTTGAGAATTTAGGTCAAATGGATATAATTAAGAACACATTTCACTATGAGTTCTAGAATGATGAATGGACCAAGATAATTTTGAGTAGAATACACAATCAAAAATTTTGGTTAGATGGTAGAGTTATTGACATCACTGAAGATCTTATACATGAGGTAACATGACTATCTAAGTCTGGAGTAATTCCCTTGAATGAGAATAATGTTAAGAAAATAGTGTTGGACAACACCAAGTCTTCATATAATGGAAGAGACATAGTTATAAGTAAAATTGAGCAAGATGATGTAAGATATCTGTGTAAAATCTTGACTTCAAAATTCTGTGTGAGCTCTAGGGAAGATGACATGGTAGCAGGCATGGTACATGCAGCCTATCTTATGTGTGTATACAAAGTGGAAGTAGATCTGTGTGAGATTTTGAGGATTCAGCTGATTGAAAATCTTGAGAAGATAAAAAAAGACTAAGAATTCACAATTTAGATTCTCATCCCTAATCACTTACATGTTTTTCCATATGTTAAGAAAATTCCCTTACACCATAGGAGTTGATTAATGGATTGATGACATAAATTCAATGGACAAGATAAACAAGGTTTAATTGAGAAATCCTATTGATAAAGTGAATGAGAGTGCTACTCTTGTCATAAAGACCTTTCAAAATGAAATGAGAAAGAGAAAAAGGATTACACCATCTATTGTGGAGAAATATAAAGATGAGATATGCTTCTTAGTGGACACACACTTTACTTACATTGAAGTAGTTGATCCAAGAATAGAGTTTGTAGATCCTCTTGAGCATGAGGTATCTAAAGAATAAATTGAAGGTTATGTGAACAAGTTACTTAAGAGCAATTTGGATGTAAAGAGTTCTAGATTTGGAACCTATGAATAAAACTTCAATATAGCACAATAGTCATAGGTGCATAAATTGGAAAAGAAGAGAGTAGATAACATAGTTAATAAAATATTAAAGGATACATGTATGACCGAGCATGAATTTTTAATTACAAAGAAGACAACAACAACAATTAGGGATATTGGACAAAAAGAAGTGTTGTCAGTTCCACCCTTGACAACCTATGCAGCCCCTACTGAAGATATTCAGGATTTTGATGAAGAGATTGTAGAATTGGATATGCCAGAAGTGAGGAAATCCACAAGATCCACATCCACTACACCGACTAAGAGAGTTAAATAGATGGCAAGTGGACCAGGCAAGAGATAAAAAACTATCTTTAGTGCAAAGGATAAGGACATCAATAGAGAAGCCACAGGTAGATGAAGAGGCATGAAACATCAAGAAGAAACAATGGAAGCTTAAGATAGACAAAGTGAACCCTTTGATCATAAATGAAGGGGATTTCACCAAACTAAACAAATATTATGAGATGCATAACAACTTTGAAAAGCTAAATCTTGAAAATGTAGTTGTTAGACATATGATCCTTCCTGAAAAAAATTTTGAAGATATAAAAGGCAAAATTCCTGATAAATTATATGAGAAATTGATAAACGAAGATGAGAGCTATAGAAGAAGACAAAGGCATGAGAGAAAGGTATGTAATGAAACTTTGTGAGATTAAGGATGAAGATCACTTCAGAGAAATTATGAAGAACCTAAGTACACATCTAAGAAGGAAAACAAGGACAGTATAATAATGGGAGGTAATTATGAACAGGTAAACAAAGAAACTAAGAAAGCGGTTGTAAAGGTCATTACCTCTAGATCAGGATAAATAGTTAGTGAATCTAAACATGTAGTAGAAGTAGAACAACAAACTAAATCATCACCAGTTCTGCCACCCTCCATCAACATTATTGATGAGTCTATGAACATTGAAGGCATGAATATTACCTTAGATAAAGAAGAAAATCCATTTAATGATCAAGGAGCTGATGTTGGCAATTTGATAGAAGCTAATGAGTAGAAGGATGAAGCAGAAAACAAAGAGGAAGTTATAGAAACAAGATTAGAAGAGAAGGAAGAAATTCAAATTAAAATAGCAGAAGAGGAGCATGTAGAGAAAGAAGAGTAGATTGAAATTGTTTCACAGACTAAGAGCACAACAAAAATTCTATCTAGACCACCTATTGAATCATTTTTTGCAAGTTTAGGACAAGAATTTGATGATGATGATCAAATAGAGTTGATCTCATCCCTAAATCAGATAATTGGAAACAATAAGAAGGTAAAAAGCTTGGAAGGAGTGTTACTTGAGGTAACCCACAAAATTCAAGGAGTGATATCAACTCAAGTTAGTGAGGTTGGTCCCCAAACTAAAGCTAAAGAGGTAATAAAATATTTTGACACTGAATTCACTAATTTGTCAGATATTGCATTAGTCAAAGCTCAAGCAGCGCATGATGCACAATTATTTCAAATTGTTTGTTGGAACATCATAAATGATTTGGATAACTTGGATATATGAATAAAAGAGTTGAGAAGATGTTTAGAAATAGCAAAAGCATTGTAATTCTATTGTACACTATCCCATAGCCACACATTAGAAATATCAATAAGGAAGTAGAGTTGCAAGTGACAGTAAATGATTTGTAGAATCCTAATGTGAAAATCATGGATATTGAGAAGAAAGAAAGAAAAATATATGATGAAATAAGATTTCTTGAGGATGAAAAAGAGAGAAATTAAAGAGATTCTCTCTACTCAAAGAGCATCTATCAATAAAGATCAGTAATGTGGAAAATCAACTAGAAGAATGTCTTTTATCAAAGACATCATATAGAAAGTTTTCATATGCAAATCTTAAGGCCGTTGAGATAGTATCTTATGGATTATGTACATAAATCAATGTTTTTGACTCAGTAAAGAAGACATGGGACAAGGAAATAGAAAATCTAAAGAAAATTTTTGTAGATTGTGTAGCAAGTCTTCCAACTTTGTAACATTGAGATCATGAAGGTAAATCAATTTTGACATACTTATAGAATTGGCACCTTTGTCATTGTTGTTAAAGGGGGAGTAATATAGTATGAAAATTGTATGCAGAAGATATTGATATGCGGAACAGTCTAAAGTATATGTTTTCATTGAGGATTGCACTCAAATGTGGCTAAGCGTGAACCTAGAAATCCTATGAAATATGGGACTACTTTCAAGCTGTGGGTAACCTACTAGAAAGTAGACCTCTGGATTAGGGGCTGACTTCCCCTTGAGTCACCTTGAAACTAAACTGACTTTAGGAGGAAAAGGGAGAAAGAGTGCATGAAATTGAAACTAAATTAGGTGATTCACTGAACTTTGCTAGATCCATAGATTGAAGCAATACTCACAATGACACCTAAAATAACTTTGTGATTCACAACTTAACCCTATTGCCTTGATATTTTGAAATAAAGAGGTACTTGGATTAAAAAAGGGAAAATCTTCTAGAACTTAAAGCCCAAATTGTACATAGATTAAGACGATAATAGTAGAACACTTCCCTGATCATTCAATTGGAAAACATGCAAAGTAAAGGATAAACAAAAATGATAATAACTTTGACATGAATTTCAAATAGAAGAAAATCATAAAATAATAGGGATGAGAAGGAAGACTTCTTTATTTTTAGTGAAAGGAGCCAAGTACATCAATCTGCTTCTCCAAAGCTACAAGCATTCACCTCCACGAAAGAGAGAATGAAGAACCCCCCTCAATCACATAAGTGAGAGGTATAAAAAGAAAACCTAGGAATCTGCATTGAAACCTCCTCAACCTCCTAAAAATAGAAAATCCCTCAAAATAGGCCCATGAGGATGCCTCATAAACTCAGATGTCAGATTCCTAAGTTTATAGGGGAGTGGAAAAAGGAGACTCCTAAAAGAGGTGGTCCAAGTCATGCACTAATAATATTCTGACGAATGGTTTATAAAATACCATTGTTAGAATTTACAACAACAATGTGCAATGAATTTTACATTAAAAATTTACCCCTATGCCAAAATAGAATGTGAGTTTTAAGCATTTTACATCCTAAGTTGATAAATAACTCTCAACCCAATTAAGGGGAAAGTATATCTAAAAGCTTATCATACTAATAAAAACCCTTGTTTTGCAATTACATTAGCACGAAAAGGAATAATTAATAAATTCTCGACCCTAGATAAGGGGAGAACATATTAATTGATTATCTAGATCCAAATCCCTCATCAAAGATGAGGAGAGCTTGCAGGTGACAACCACTTCTCCTTCTGGCACTTGGAAAGTTTCCCTTTTCACTGGCACTCCTGCATATGTTCTTAAGGCTGGATATGGAAACATTCCAATTTTGGGAGCCTTTTGATCTTTGAAGCATCATTAATGGAAGTAGGTACTATGGCTCTTATTTTGATTTCATTTAAGTTTTGAGGGTAGTGTGATATGTTTGTATTTTGTTTGATTGGATCATCCCTCTGCATTTTTGAGGGCACAACTGATGGCATTGTTTTGAGGGCCCATGCATCCTTACCATGCTTCTTGGGTGCTCATGTGCATTGGATTTCTAGTAATGCAGCTCGTGCCTTCTCTTATGGCATCATTTACATGTTTATGCTTTTGATTCATGATGCTTCTTACCTATCTAGGGCCTGTGATCTTGGCATGGTATTCTTTGTTTGACTGGCTTTGTTACGGTATGAAAGCACCCTACCCTTAACTCATGCCCTCTCTTGCTTTCCATTTCATTCACTATGATAAGGCATAGCCATGAATTGGCTTGGGTCTACTGATGTCTAATGGATTGGATGCCCATGAGCTATATTTTAAATCCGCTGCATCATTTTCTGGCATGTGTTTTGATTTCACCGCTTTATGCTTGTTTATTGATTTTCTATTATACACGACCCGTGAGTTTATGGCTCATTATTTTTTACTCTTCAAGGCACATGAGCTTTTTTCATTGCATTTTTTTTTCATGTTATGTCCAATATAATGCTAGGGAATTATGTGACATGGACTATGATATCAATGCTTACGTTGTTGTAACCATGTTGCTACCCTGCATCTTGTAAATTGTATTGCTTCCTTGATGACCATGAGCCTGGCATGGCATCTGTATGTCGTAACATGTTTGCACTCACTACTTTGTATGACATTTTTTTGAAATCTATTAAATGGTTATAACCCGTGACCTGGACTTATTGTGTGTTTCATGTGTCCATCTATTTCTCTATCTTAGATGGAAGCTTGTGTTTATTCTATGCATTGTTTCATCATGAGCCTAGGCATGAGATTTTCTAGGGCGTCGATGCCATGTCCTGTGATGTTGGCTTTACTAAGAGGGTATACTCTTTATGGTATTATGTATTGTTGATTTATCTTCATGTGTAGCCCATGGGTTTGGCTAGGGCATTATATCCTTGGCCTATGAGGTCACAAGCTTCATGTATTTGGCTATTTGTAAAACATTGGTTGTATATATCAAATGGACAGCCCATGAGCTCATGCTAGGTGCCATGTTTATGATGTTTCACTATCTCAGCTTATGGCTCACGACCCTAGGACAGGGGCATCCATGCTTTGTGAACTCACTTGCATGTTGTTGTTTTTTCAAATTATATTTCTCTTTCTCAAATAGTGTATGTTCATTTGAAAAATCACGAGCCATTACATTGTTGGTTGAATCATTGCTTAACACTTACTATTCCATTGCATTGTTTGAATGCTTGAATTTGGGGCATTTGTTTACTATTTTGTTAGCCCATAAGTTCACTCGTGCTGCTCGCATCTTGGTGACTTGTTCTTAGAAGGCCTACAAGCTATTGATTTTGCCTTGATTCATGGTGCCATCAAATTTGATAACACTTACTAGTTCCCTTGACACTAGAGATGCTATTTCATTTGCTGATGTGCTACAGGAAATCGTGAGCTTCTACTTGCTGGTTTCATAGCCTATGTGCTTGATTTGTAACCTTGATTTGTACATTTCTATGGTGCTATTGATCTTGTTGATATGCCCATCTGCGAGCTGCATAGTATTCACTGTTGAATGGTTTTTTGTGCCCGAGCTCTTACTATTACCCTTGCTATTATTAAAAACTTGACACCATGCTTATGTAAGCTTCACTGGTTTAATCAATGTACTAGGATGTCTTCTTGGTATAATGGCACCATTATTGACTCATCATGACTATTTCATAGTTCCATGTTTGAGGCCCATTGATGGCATACTATTTGGTGCCCACTTCATATTTCCACATGCACTATCTGTTAACTTTATCTAACATGTTGATGATGCATGCCCCCTTTGAATCTTCCAGTTCTTGACCATGCTTTATTTTATTTTTCCTTTATGATATTTGAATGTCCCACTGATACTGATTCATCCAGTTGTTCCCTTCTAGTGATCATGGGTGCTCTTGGCCTGTGATGTGGTCTTTTCCAAGGAACTTTGAGGTTTTCTCGATAGAGCCCACATCACAGGGTGACATTATTCATCTGGATTCTAGTAGCTTTGGATTGATGTTGTACATAAAATCATTGTACTTCTAGGATGGTATTTTGGAAAGACTATTCTCTCAGTACTTTGATTATCTGAATAAGGTAAACAATAGTGAATCAGCCTCTTATGTATCTACACATGGAACAAACAAGTTAGTGAAAACATGGTATCTCTTTTATTCCTACAACATCCTTTCTTGAGTGTACATTCCCTGGAGCATAGCCCTTTTTAGAGGTGTATGACTAAGTACATATATGCATGCTTGTAAATATTATGGTGACATACACTTCTTATATCCATTGGGTCTAACCCCACTCCTTTCTCCCTTCTCTCTGCAGGTTCTTGATCACAAGAGTGCACTGGACAAAACTAGATCAACATTCCTCTACCAGGCAATGTCTGGTACCCTAGTATTTATGTTCATTTCATGTATGTTTGTACACATCTATGTAATTCTAAGAAAGGCTATGCTCATGGCTTGTGTGAGCTTAGATAAATGGTCTTCTTAGTTATTTCCTTTTGTACAACACATTTAAGACATTGGCACATATACATGTGATAATTTAGATGTAAACATTTATTTTCCTTTTCATGTATCTTACTATGAAATGAACACAAATTTAAGGAAGATAACCTAATAATCCAAAGTAGGGTACAATAGTTTCATTTAGTAATTAGGTCCCCAAAAGAATGAGTAAAAATATGATAACATTTTGGTGACCTCAACTGAGTACTTTATTGCTAAGCACCCTTAACCAAATGCCTTTGTATCTATTGGGCATAGAGTCCCTAGTCTAAAAAAAAGCTTGGCTCCCAACCAAAATAACCTCCTTCTCTCAAACAAAACTAAAACAAAATGCTAGAGACAGACTGCTTTGGCTTATTGCTAACCAAAACCAAACCAAAAACTAAAAGCTAAAAGAAAACTGTGTTGAAGCACTTAGGGAACACAAAATTGAAAACTCCTATCCTACCCTCTTCTAACTAGTATTAGCAAACCGGTCAAACAAATCCATTGATTGAACTGTTGAAATAACTTCCCATTCTCCTCAGAGTGTTATACTTTTCATATTTGATGCCAACAAAGAGAAAATGGAACATAAGAACATACTAAAATTCCTGGCAAATCAAATTTTGAAATTGGTAGTCTAGATAACTAACCTTGATTGTATCATAGGTGTTGTCCTCCCAAGGAGGTTGATAAGACTGAATAAGCACCTAGTCACCAAGAAATGGATCTTTGACATCACCCTCTATTGAATCTTTGAGCATGGATGTCCCATTTGACCCCACCTGAGCTAGATATTTGATAGGACATCCCTTTGAGAGTATGAAACTAGGCCTCTATTTCTCAGTATACATCTTGTTAATAACCTCAGCATGTTGATCAAAATTATGCCCTACCATGATGGTCTTCCATACCATTTCTTCTTCTATAGTTAGAGGATCATCCTCTTCTCCCATTGGAAAATCCAATAGCTCATCAAAGCTATCAAATTGCATCACTGATTCTTCCTCATTGTCTAGGAAACATGATTTCTAAGAGTCATCCACCACTTTATTACAGATAGGTCTAGATTCTATAACTGGAACAACATTAACCTCTTGAAATGAAAAGTGTTCCTTAAGAACATGCATGTTATTATCTATTCCAAGAAGATGAGGAACATCAACAAAAGCTGACTAGAAAGCATTAATCATGGAATCAAAATCTTCTTGTTGTTCTAGGTTAGCATAAATTATATCATATTTCTTATCACTACTAATACAATCAGGGAGCTCAACCAATAGATCTTTTGTTGCCTCTTCTTTCTCAATATAAGAAGGTGTTTCCTCAAATAGGTCAGTTAGGGTCTCACCTTCTTCACTTGCTTCATGATCCTTGTCTTGCTGCTCTAATCCATCATTATGCAACAAATCTACTTGTTCCTCATGATCATTATGAAAGAGTACACCTAAGAGACAAAAATAATCTTCTTTCTGGTGGCCTAAAATGCTATGAGGTGTGAGGGTCTCTTCAGGGATTGGCTCATAAGGCTTTATCTGCTGTAGGATGGGCTCACTGTCACTTAGGAAGTCAAACCTTTTAGGTATTTCTTCTATAGGAATAGAATGGAGTGGCTGGAAAATTGAGATAGGGTCATGAATAGGCTCTAAAAAATCATGGAGGTTAGGCCCCTGTTGACCAGGATTTTGAATTGAAGGAGAAATCTTAAAGCTTGGAAATTAAATAGAAGTGCTAGGGGACTTACCAAGCAAGAAACTTGGGATTTGAGCCTTGTGATTCTCTTGTCTGGTCTGCAAAGCTTCTAGGTCCTCTTCAGAAGCATGAAGAATCTCCTCCTGGATCTCCTCCTTAAGAAGAGTTGGCATCTTCAAACCTGGATACATTGTCCATGAGGGTCTCCAAGACTGCATTAAGTTTTTATTTCCCTCTAGAGGATCTGGTGAGCTTTCTTGCATTGGGGAAGAAATGACTTCTTGATCTCCTTTCCTTGGTGCTTGTGCCAATAGATTCTTAATCAACTAATCCTTTTCTACAATCTATTTAGCAAGTTTCTCTTGCTCATGATCATTTTTTGCTAACTCTTTTTGGAGATCCTTCTCAGTTTTTGTAGCTGTAAGATAGATGGCCCTTACTAATTCTTGATGAACCTCAAGATTTTTCTCATAAACCTTCTCTTGTGTCAAGATCAAATGGTTCTTCTCTTCAAGGTTCTACTCATGAATTTCTATCTAGCTCTCAAGCTACCTTGAGAAGGTCACCACCTCCATATACTACCTTGAGAGTTTCTCTTTCTGAGACCTCATCTCTGCATAGTCTTTCCCGAAAGAGCTCATTTCCTCTTGAAAATTTGTCAACAAATCATTGGAGTTTGTATCTGAAGTTGGGTAGGACTTATTCTGAGGATTTTAATAGTGACCCTCATAGGGTGATTCATAGGAATGCGTCCAGGATGCTTGATGCTGGGTGGGAGGGTATGGTAGTGCATGCTGGAAATTTACTTTTGGTGGACCATTTTGGCTATATGTTGCTACTTGGCTAGCTTGATATGGCATGAATTTTGGCACATGGTTAGCTTTCTCATGGTATGGGGGGTGATAGGGAGAATATGCATAATGAATTGACATGCTTACTCATCAAATAAGTTGATAAAAAGGATTTTTATGAAACTTACCAGCACTAGGACTGCTTAAACCAGTAGATTTTTCTCAGAGTCACCATGGTGTTTGGAACAAAATACCTCTTAAAGGCTGATTGCACTGAGGATCACACCAAAATATTAGTGAATGATGAAAAACATCACTATCCCACCGGGCATGCCAAAAATTGTTGTCACTGAGGATTGAACCTGAATGTGGCTAAGCGTGAACCTAGCAATCCTGTGAAACATGGGGCTACTTTTAGGATGTGGGTAACCTATCAAAAAGTAGACCTCTGGATTAGGGGCTGGTTTCCCCTTGAATCACCTTGAAACTAAACTAACTTTAGGAGGAAAAAGGAGAGAGAGTGCACAAAATTGAAACTAAACTAGGTGATTCACTGAACTTTGATAGATCCACAAATTGAAGCAATACTCACAATGACACCTGAAATAACTTTGTGATTCACAACCTGGCCCTATTACCTTGATATTTTGAAATAAAGAGGTACTTGGATTAAAAAAGGGAAAAAATTCCACAACTTAAAGCCCAAATTGTACATAGATTAAGACAATAATAGCAGAACACTCCCCTGATCATTCAATTGGACAAACATGCAAAGTAAAGGATAAAAAGAAACCACGATAACTTTGACATGAATTTAAAATAGAAGAAACTCAGAAAATAATAGGGATGAGAAGGAATACTACTTTATTTTTAGTGAAAGGAGCCAAGTACATCAATCTGCTTCTCCAGAGCTACAAACATTCACCTTCAAGAAAGAGAGAATGAATAACCCCCCTAAATCACATAAGTGAGAGGTATAAAAAGAAAACCTAGGAATCTACATTGAAACCTCCTCAACCTCCTAAAAATGGAAAATCCCTCAAAATAGGCCCATGAGGATGCCTCATAAACTCAAATGTCAAATTCTCGAGTTTATAAGGGAGTGGAAAAAGGAGACTCCTAAAAGAGGTGGTCCAAGTCATGCACTAATAATATTCTGACGAATGGTGTATAAAATACCATTGTCAGAATTTACAACAAGAATGTGCAATGAATTTTACATTAAAAATTTACCCCTATGCCAAAATGAATGTGAGTTTTAAAAATTTTACATCCTAAGTTGATAAATAACTCTCAACCCAATTAAGGGGAAAGTATATCTAAAAAATTATCATACTAATAAAAACCCTTGTTTTGCAATTAAATTAGCACAAAAAGGAATAATTAATAAATTCTCGACCCTAGATAAGGGGAGAACATATTAATTGATTATCTGGATCCAAATCCCACATTGAAGATGAGGAGAGCTGCTAGTGATAGCTACTTCTCCATCTAGCACTTGGAAAGTTGCCCTTTTCACTGGCACACTTAGATATGTTCTTCGGGTTGTATATGGAAACATTCCAATTTTGGGAGCCTTTTGATCTTTGAAGCATCATTAATGGAGGTGGGTACTGTGGCTCTTATTTTGATTTCATTTAAGTTTCGAGGGCAGTGTGATATGTTTGTATTTTGTTTGATTGGATCATCCCTCTACATTTTCGAGGGCACAACTGATGGCATTGTTTTGAGGGCCCAGGCATCCTTGTCATGCTGCTTGGGTGCTCATGTGCTTTGAATTTCTGGTAATGCAGCTCGTGCCTTCTCTTATGGCATTGTTTACATGTTTATGCTTTTGATTCATGATGCTTCTTACCTATTTAGGGATCATGAGGTTGGCATGGTATTCTTTGTTTGGTTGGCTTTGTCATGGTATGAAACCACCCTACCCTTAACTCGTGCTCTCTCTTTCTTGCCATTTCATTCACTATGATAAGGCACGACCGTGAACTAGCTTGGGTCTACTGATATCTAATGGAGTGGATGTCTACAAGCTAGAAATTGAACCTCTGCATGATTTGCTAGCACGTGTTTTGATTTCACTGCTTTATGCTTGTTTACTAATTTTCTATTATACACGACCCGTGAGTTTATGGCTCGTTGGTTTTTACTCTACAAGGCACGTGAGATTTTTTCATTGCATTCATTTTTCATGTTATGTCCCATATAATGCTAGGGCATTGTGTAAAATGGACTATGATATCAATGCTTATGCTATTGTAACCATGCTGCTACCCTGCATCTTGTAAATTTTATTGCTTCATTGATGACCGTGAGCCTGACATGGTACTTGTATGTTGTAACATGTTTGCACTCACTGATTTGTATGGCATTATTTTGAAATCTATTAAATGGTTGTAACTAGTGAGTTGGACTTATTGGGTGTTTGATGTGTCCATCAATTTCTCTATCTCACATGGCAGCCTGTTTTTATTATATGCACTGTTTCATTATGATCCTGGGAACAAGCTTTGCTAGGGCATCCATGCCATGTCCTATGATGCTGGATTTACTGAGAGGGTATTGTGTGCTAAAATTTTGACACACTTCTATGAGTCATTAAATCCAAGATTTCTCAAGAATGAGGTCTCAAATGGCAACTCATAGCTCTCTATTTATGGAGTGCAAGGGTTTGTATTTGAGGCCCTCAGCTTAGACCTAGTTTTTGCCCATGCAACTACACCATAAAACAAGAGATTCAAAGAGGAAAAGAAAGAATGCTAGTCTCCATGATCATCAAGTATGCATGCAAATGAAAATGAAAGCTATTCTAAATGATAACAATGTATAAAAGAAAACTAATCTATGAAAGGAAATGCTTATGCAAGATTATTCTATGAAAGGAAATATGAATCTAATCAAATATGCAAGTGCAAGATTAATCTAAATGGATTTCCATGGGGCATGAGAGAAGAAGACAAGAAAAGAGAAGTTGCAATATCCAAGCTCAAGTGCTCCAGAATCTTCTCCAAAATTGCTCTCCAAACCTGCAACATAACAATACAAAAATCTTCTATATCAAAAGAGAGGAGAGGGCTCCTTATAAAGGATAGTGGATGGTCAAGATTAAGAGGCAAAAAGAAATGAGCAATGGTGGAGATTAAATCTTGGTTGATCCATGTGCTCAAGATTCTCAAGAGGCAAAAAGATGAAAAAGGCCCACCACTTAGAAGTATGTGCATTCAAAGTGGAGAGAAAAAGGGATTTTTATTTTTTATTTATTTATTTTATTTCCTTTTTCAACACAAAGAGATTTTTTAAGTGGGGATTTTATTAAAAGAGGAATTTTATTTTAATAAGATGATTTTATTTAATTAAAAGGGAAGTTTTTCTTTTAATTAAATGAGGCTTAAGATAAAATGATCAAACCTTAGGAAATATTAAAATAATTAAATTAATTACAATTTGATCAAGGAAATTGATTTAAATTGAAAATTTTGCAAAGCATTGATTCAGGAAATTGATAAATTGATGAATGGGGGCCCAAAGTTTAGGTGACCATTTTAGGGTGCATATATTTGCCCCTCTTTGACTCATGTGTGATATTCATGGGAACACATGTAGTCAAAGAATGAAGTTGAAATGTGAGATCGATTTGGGATCACAAAACAACCCAGACGTGTGATCGACGGACGGGAACACATAAGGACAAAGATAAGCTGATTGAAAAAGACAAGGTCAACACCCCTGTAAATAGGTAATTTTCAAGTCTCAAGCAAGGTTGCCCCAAGTGAATAAATTGATAGGATTGATAAAGCTGAATCAAGGATTGAAGTTTGATAGGTACTGCCCCCTCGTGATCAAAATTGAAATGAGATAGAGGTGAATTAGTAAATTGATAAATTTGATCAAATCGAACTAAAGATAAGGTTCTTGATGTAAGATGAAAGATATAAGGATCACAAAACCAAGGTAGATCATTAAACATGAAAGATTATGCTCCAAGGTTGAATTAGAAGAAAAGCAGTGGGTGAAAGAGAATGGAAGATAGAAGTTTGGAAGAGGTGGAAAGAAATGGAGAGAAGAAAGAGAATGTGCCTCAAGAAAGAGAATGCCTCAAAATCAATCAATTGTTTAAGATAGATAATTTTGATTAAGATCCTAAAAGAAGATAAGGAAATGAGGATCAAAATGTGACCACAATTGACTAAAAGTCCAAAAGAAAGATGAAGGAAAACCCTCACAAACTCCTAATGTAGCCTAAAAATGAAAATTAACATGAAGTCTAACAATGCAAGCTACATGAAAATGCAAAGGTGTACTTGCAATAGAGAAACTGTAACATAGGATTTTTTGTTCATCATTCATTAGAGAATGTTAAGGAACTTATTTTCATCATTGGGCCATTATTAACATACATTAGAAAATCACACAATCATCACTAGTCACAAGCGCAACTATGAAGATATGAATGTGATTTATATCAAATTGGAATGAGAAAAGATTCTAACATAAGCATCAAAGACATAAAGGTCAAGATGACTTCGATGTTAGCTTACCCAATTTAATATAGCAAAACCACACTCGCATCAAGGCAAAGATGCCAGGATGACCACAAGAACGATTGTGCAAAAACAATCAAGGATGATGCCTCAAATCTCCTAAGTGTTTCAAGGGAACAACAAGAGACACTCTAGAGTTTCAAAACCACACCCAAAAGTAGAAAAAAAATAAAAATAGGCCCCATGCCCCAAGTCCTCTAGCTATGCATCCCAGCGAGACTTATTAGCCAAGGACACTCAACGAAAATCAATAACAGTCAGCACACAAAGAAAAGATCATGACATATCTCAAGCATTAAGTGTTGTGTTTAAAAATTAAGTGTGTTCACTGATACTGAGTTCCGAGGATAAGGATTGAATGCTTGCAAGTAGGTAAGATCACATGACAAAACTGGGTAAGACCAAACTGATAAGTGTTGAAAAACACTCGATGCCAGGGGTTGTGTTGAAAAACACAGTTGGGGTGGTGTTTGAAAAATACCATTTGCGAGGTGTCCTAAAGACTAATGTATCCAAGAGACCAAAGCTAACACAATTATGCCCCCTAAACAAAGACAAAGACCAATTCCAAACCAAGGCAACAAGCAAAAGGTATGATGGAGAAAGGCTAAGTGTTGAGGATGAGTGCTAAGAAATAGGGGTGCAAAGGGCTCAAGTAGCGCTTGTTTCCAGGTTTTCACTACTTGGATTTTATTGCAAAATTTTTAATTTTTTTTTCTTTTTTTTTGTATTTTTGCTACCAAGGCACCTGTTTCCAGGTTTTCACCAAGGCACTTTTTCTTTTTTTTTTGAATTTTTTGTATTTTTGGAATATATAATTTTTTTTGGAGATACATCAAAGAGCCTATTGCTAGGTTTTCACTAAGATGATCATTTTTTTAGGACATTTTCTAATTTTTAGAATTTTTGACAATATATCATTTTTTTGGATTTTTGCCAGATCAATAAGTATGGACAAAGGATGCCCCTAGACAGAACGAGCATCATGGATAGAACTTCTTTAGGTGCAAGACATTGATAGGATTAGGGAGCTGCTCTCCCTCTTTAGTAGATAATAAATAAGTACCTATCCCAAAAGATGTTGTAATGATGTAAGGTCCAAGCCAACTAGGTTCAAATTTTCCCTTTTGATCTCTATGCTGCTGGTTTTTAGGATTTTCACGTACGACAAGATCTCCCACTTGGAATTCTCTAGGTTGAACCTTTTTGTTGAAGGTTTTGGACATGCACTTTTGATAAACCCTCATATGGTCAAATGATGCTTGATGTTTCTCATCTAGAAGTTCTAACTCTTGAAGTATCATGGCGCAGTAGTCTTCATCTATAACTAGACCTTTGAGTGAAATTCTAAGTGAAGCAATCTCAACATCTAAAGGTAACATTGCTTCAATGCCATATGTAAGGGAAAAAGGTGTAGCCCTAGTAGGAGTATGAATACTCATTCTATAAGCCCACAAAGCCAAATTTATCTATAAATGCCAATCTCTACCATTCTTATGAACTATTCTATGTAGGATTTTAAGAATGGTTTTGTTTGATGCCTTTGCTTGACCATTTCCTTGTAGGAAATAAATGGAGGACCAATGTTGTTTAATCTTGAATTTATTTCAGAGTTGTTTAAGGTCCTTATTTTTGAACTAACCTCCATTGTCAGTGATAATCTTAGAAGGCACTCCATATCGATAGATGATATGGTTTAGGATGAATAGAGAAACTGTCTTTCCTGAGGCAACAGAAAGTGGGACAACTTCTACCCATTTAGTGAAGTAATCAGTAGTAGTGATAATAAACTTGTGTCCACTTGATGAGTTGGGATGAATCCACCCAACAAGATCAAAGGCCCAATGCTGAAATGGCCAATGAGATATAGAAGGAATGAGCTCCCTGCCTGGAGCATGTATCAAGTTACCATGTTTTTGACACTTTTCACATGACATGGAAAAAGATACTACATCAATCTACATCATAGGCCAATAGTACCCCACCCTAAGAAACCTTCAGGCCATGGAAAGACCATTGGAATGTCCCCCACAGATGCCCTCATGAATGTCAACTAACGCTTGGTCTGATTCTTCCTTTTCTAAGCATCTAAGATGTGTTCCATCTAGACCCCTCCTATACAAATCACCAGAGATAAGGGAATGATGAGAGGCATTTCAGGTAAGGTTTCTGCATTCAGATCAGTTAAAGGTTTTAGGGATAATGCCATCATGAAGTTATGAGTAAATGGCACCATAACGAGATGACTCATGACGAACAAGGGTACAAATAACATGGCTTTCTAGGGAGTCATAGATAGGGTGATGTATCTCTTCCACCAGGAATTCAAATCTGGATTCATGTTGCTCTAATTTAAGGAGTGAAACAAGTGTGGCCATAGCATCAGCTACTTTGATTTCTACTCTAGGGATTTTTTGAAATGTGACAAATGTGAAGTATCATTTCAAGGAATCAACCATTTTCTTATAAGGTATTGGTTTCTCATCTTTTATTTGATATTTCTCATTGACTTGGTTGATTATCAGCTATGAATCCCTAAGGATGTGTAGCTCTGTGATTCTCCATTCTATGGCCATTTTAAGTCCATTTGTTAAAGCTTCATACTCAATAATGTTGTTTGTACATGGGAACAATAACTTGTAAGACTTAGGAATTGTGTACGCATAAGGAGAAACAAACAACACACCAGGTCCTAAACCATTTTTCATAAAAGATCCATCAAAGAACATCTTCCATGTTCTTTTAGTCATATACATGAGGTGCTCATCTAGAAACTCAACTTGAATAGGTGAACTATCTTGAATTGGGAAATCAGCCAATTGATCTGCTATGGCTTGTCCTTTGATTGCTTCACGTTCAATGTAATCTATGTCAAACTTAGAAAGGATCATCATCCATTTAGCAAGTCTACCTGTGAGGGCAGCCTTATTGAGTAAATACTTGAGTGGAACAATTTTTGCTATGAGGTGTATTGTGTGCACAAGCATGTAATGTCACAAGTTTTGGGAAGCAAACACAACTGCAAGGAAATCTTTCTCAATGCTGGTGTAGTTAACCTCATATGAAACAAGAGTATGACTAATGTAGTATATTGCTCTTTCTTTCCCATGTTCATCAAGTTGAGCTAGTAATGCCCCCAAGGAAGATTCTATCATTGAAACATATAGAATAAGTGGTTTCCTTGGGATAGGAGGCATTAGAATAGGAGGATTTGTAAAGTATTTCTTGATTTGATCCATGTTATTTTGACAATCCTCATTCACAAAATTGATCTTCTTTTTTTGTAAGAACTTAGTGTAAGCTTCTTTTTGTTGTGGTAACAAGGACTAATCGAAGTGTGTTATTTGTGGAGCCTTATTTGTACCCATATTGACTACTTGTGTTGGATCAACAAGAACTGAAGATCTATCTTGAAAGTAGTTGGGGAGATGATCAAGTACCTCATCCTAAGGCACCTTAGAGAGGTTTTCACCCTTGGATACATCATTTATTTTTACTTTTTTTGGTTTTGACACAGCCACACAGTGGTTTTCACCATCAAAAATCTTATTCTTTTTTTCTTTTCTTTTTATTTTGTGACTAAGGTACTTGATGTTTGGCTCCATCATGCTGGTAGCTAGTTCACTGGTGGAAGAGACTATGGGTTCAATGGCATTCAAGTAATAGGTTATCTCATAATCATTTTGAAACATTAAGAGCTCAGGTTCTTGATAGCATTGGGACTAATCAATGAGGTTAGGATGAGTAAGAGGTAAGTTAATGATTGGCTCAAGGTTATGGATGTGAATGATATCATCCCTGGTGATTGAAGAGTCAGAGTCTGTCAAGTATCCTTCTAAGCTACCCAAATCAGAATTTGTCCTAACAAGTGAAGAATCATCCACTAAGGCAACATGTGGGTTCAAATCCTCTAATCCTACATGGGACTCGTCAACTACCTCAACTTGAGAACTATAAGTATGGATGACATCAACATTCATGTCAACTATAGAAGGCTCTGAGAGAGAGTCCCATTCATACTCATGTGAATCTATTTCTAAGTCTTGACTAGGATGTTTACACCATGAAGGTTTGGGACATCTTGATGTGGAAGCTCTAATGTCATCAAGTGTAACATCTCTCTCCATCAAATGAACAATATTCTTTCATAGAGGTTCTCTGATAGGATCTTCTACATCTTATTCTTCTTGTTCTAAGGTCACAACTATTCCATGAGCAACCAGATTATCTGAATCTCCCCAAAGGAGATTAGTGAAAGGGACCCAATCTTCACACATATCTTGTTGATTTGTCAAAGTAGGCATGTATTTTGGTTCATCTTCACTATCCAACTCATTAAGGATAGGAGAAGTGCTCTTGTTATGATTCACAAATCCTAGGCCAACTATCTTCTTAGACCCACATCCAAAAAGAGCATGATTAAGAGGTTCATCTCTAGCATCCAACCTATGACTAAGAGGGCCATGTCCAAGATAGCCCATCTATTTGACAAAATTAGACCCTCTTCCATAAGCCTTAGGAGAGGGAGAGAAGTTCTTATTGTGTATGTATTTCTCTTCTCTATAAATCTAGTCTTTAACAACCACCTCTTCTTTCTCATCTTGAATAGGCACTGAGGACTCTAAAAATGTACCAAATAAAGTCATAGCTCAAGAGGAAGGTCTCTCTTCTTGTGAAGGATTTCCATAAGACCTAGGTGAAGCTGGAAGCTTTGTAAAAGAGTTAAGTTGATACCCCCTACACCAAGGTCTACCGACTTGAACTTGTCTATGCATTCTATTAAGATTGTATTGAAATCTTTTGCTTCTCTACTGAGGGGAACATGAGTACTTGTAGAAATTGAGTTAATAGATAATGTGCTATCCCCGGGTATATAGATTTCTACTCTATTTTAGGGGAACTTTACACACTAATGGTAGGTAGATGATACTGCTTGCATATCATGAATCCATGGTCTATCAAGTAAGATATTGTATGCCAGAGGACCAGCATCAACGATTTGAAACAAAATATCCTTCTCAATAGGGCCAATCCTAACAGGAAGGATGGCCAACCCTTTGGAACTTCTTTCTACCTCATCATAGGCTTTAATAGTGATCTTCTTTCTGGTATCTATGACTTGTTCAAAATAACCCAATGTCTTCAAAAGACTTAAGGAAAAAATATTAAGCCCAACACCCCCATCTATCAACACACGCCTGACATGAGTTTTGTGGATCATGACTTCAATATGAAGGGTGAGATTGTGTGGGTGGCTCAAAGCTTTATCATCATCCTCTGAAAAGGTAAGGTAATGAGGGCTAGCAAGATGGTTAACCATGTTTTGGAATTGATCAACATCTAGGTTGTTAGGGACACTCATTGTGCACAAAGCATCCTCAAGGACTTCCTTGTGTCTTGGGGACAACTCTAAAAGCTCAAAGATCAAAATTTGAGCTAGGGTTCTTTGCAATTGATCAACAAGATTATAACTCATTTTAGGATTAACTACTAGCCTTGAGGTGACATTCTTGGATGCCACTTGCTCTGGTTTGTTGGGTTGACTTGAGTTGGGTCCTCTAATGACAATGGGGCCTTGACTTTGTGTGACAACATTGAGAGCTTGGGATGACATTCTAGAGTTAGGACCCCTTAGCACCATGACAGGTTCTTCATCAAAGATAGGAGGAGAGTCCATGTCTAGATCATAACCATAGGGATATTTATTTCTCATCATGTTGACATTTTCCTCTACAACTTCAAGCATTTTGACAACATTCTTCACAGCTGTGTAAGTGTAATTGATCTCATCCTTTCCATTCTTAGGTTTAGAGGTTTCCCCCTTCTCATATTTGGGCAAAGGCTCTTTGAAATCCTTGTGATCAGAATTGGTGTTCAATCCATCTACCTTAATTTTTTCACTCTCAATGAGATCTTGGATGATATGCTTAAGCTTCTAGCAATTTTCAATATTATGTCCAATACCATTGTGAAACTTGCAGAAGGCTTTCTCATCCCACCAATGTGTCTTAACGTTAGGTATATAATGTTTTGTTGGATCTTGACGATGCACAAGGTTGTTGGAAATGAGTGTTTTGAAGATATCCTCATATGAATCACCCAGTTTTGAAAATTGTCATCTCTCTTTCTTGGGCTTATCTTGATATCTTGGCTTTTACTCTTGTTGGTTAGATGAGTTGAGCTTCATAGCTTGAACTTCACTAGACAAGTGAAGAACAACTTGATCTTTGGGTTGTGAAGAGTCCACAACTCCATCATTGACCACTTGCTTATTCCTATTCCAATGTGAGTTTTTCCCTTTATCCTTATTAGAGTTTTTATTTTGACCATTGTTGTTGTTTTTGTTGTTGGCCAAAATCCATTGTTCTTTCAAAACATCCTCAATCCTACATGTGGTTTCAACCATGGTGTCGAAGGAATCAAAGACCATTTTCCTAACTTCATACAACATTTTAGGAACCAAGTTGCTAATAAGGAAGTCAATCTTCTCATCTTCATGAACGGTCCTAGCGTAGCGAGAGCATTGTCATCTCCACCTTTGCAAGAAAGTGATAAAGGATTCCCCTTGATGTTGCTTTAAGTTGCATAAGTCCAACATGGTGATAGATCTTGAAAGGTTGTAAGCAAAGTGTTGGACAAATCTATGGACTAGCTCTTTGAAAGTCTTGACAGGGGGAGTTATATTGGTGAACCATTCTATCACTTGACACTTAAGACTCCTTGGGAACAATCTCATGAGGTATGAGTCATCTTGATGGAACTCAAAACTCATAATATAAAACTGACACACATGATCACATGGATCTCCATTACCATCATACTTGTCATATGGAGGGCTCTCAACCTTTCTAGGAAAATATTTCATGCTCACACTCTTGTCAAAAGGATTAGGACAAATTGAATCTGTAATACCCCAAAAATGGGCTATAAGTTCATTAATCTCCTACATCTTCAATTCAAACGAAATCGACATCAAAGTCCTAATCTAAGGCATATCTAAACATCATCGAATCATAATTGATTATCTTAAATTCTGCATCGGGGAATATTCTTAGTAATATTCTTAATCATCATAATTATCTTTAATTTTATAATTATTTGGCAATAAATCACATTTATCCTAAAGTTTGATTAATTAAATATTTTCATATTTAATTAATTAGATTTAATATCTTGCCACTTAATTGTGTAATTAAATTTAATTCTATCTATTATTAATTGTATTATTTAATTTTGACAATAAATCCAAATATCCTATGAATAATTGATTAAATTTTTATTTAATTAATTAAAGCAAGTTGTCATTATTTAATAATATAGTTTTTAATAAAAATTTGATTAAATAATTGATTAACCCATAAATCAATTGTTTTATTTTTAAAAAAAGCAATTAAGTTGGAAATAAATCACTTTATTATTAAATTAATTCATAAATAAAACATGCACAATCATAAAAGCAGACAACTATCAATTATCAATTAAAGCTAAACTCTATTTTGAGTTAAAGCTTAGCTTTTGCATGTTTTTGTGAGTTAATTATCTTTTATTTAAAAATAACTCAAAAATCAACCTGAGTTATTTGAGTGATTTATGGCTTTTTCTCATGCACCTCCAAAGCCCTGGATTTCTATAAAACCAAGGCTCAGCTCTTCATAATTCATCTCTCAATCATCTCTCAAATTTGCATCCACAGGATCTCATAATTGTGCAAACTTATGCTGGAAAATTGGAATTGAAGAATCAAAGCTCTTGCGAATCGATATCTTTGTGAGATCAATCTTATTTTTGCATTCATATTGCATATCATTGTTAGATTAGCATTGCATATCAATTTTCAATAGCATTCATAGCATATCAATTTCATCTAGCATAGATTCATATCAAGTTTTTCATTATTATTGCATAGAAAATACCAAAAAAAAATAGAATAATTGCATTCAATTCATATCTAGATCAATTGCATTCAAATCCTTCATTTAGGTGTCATCTAGGTCACTGATCTCGATAACAATCTGAGAACATTAATCTCGCACCTACTAGAAGGCAGTAAATCGCTTGGTTAGATTAGATTTCAATTTTGCACGATTTTGATTATAGCTAACCTCAAATGTTTTACTAAAGTGTTGTGTTTATAGATTAGGTACAATTTTCACACACACATTTCTGGCACCCACCGTGGGGCAACCCACCTTTGCATGCTAGTTTTAATTTTTTGGGGGAGCTAAAACCTCAAAGTTTCAAAGATTTAATTTTATCTCCCAAACAGCTTGGATTTTTGGTCTAAAATTATTTTTACAAATTTATGACATATCAGGGAAGCTTCGATAAAAAATTCAAAATTTTTTGAAATGTTGTAAATTTTTAATAATTTTTTTTTGATTTTTCATAAAAAATTAATTTTCGGCGCAAATCAGAATATTTTTTGGAAATTTTTACATTTTCAGAAATCTCTTCAAATTCTACAAGGGGTTTATTATTTTTTTTTTAAATTTGGATGCAATTTAATAGCTCAAATAGTCAATTTGCAAAAACTAGTCTATTTTGATAAAACGGGTCTCTAGGGCACAAATGAAGAGATTTTTCTAAAATTTTTACATTTTTGGAAATCTCCCTATTTTTTAGTAGGGGTCTCTATTCTAAATTTCTATTTTTGTGGCCAAAATCATATCAAAAAATTAGATCTTGTTGACTAGGTCAAATGCAGTGCAAAAAAATTAAAATTTTGTGATGGGTATGCACTTATTTTTCATATGATTCAATGCATGATATGAGTTGTCATTTGGATTAATTTCTGGTTATTATTGCTCCTAACAATTTATTTTTAGATCTAACCCTAGGGTTTTCATAAGTTGAATATACCTTGCATATCTTGTTTGCTTGTTGGCTTGTTGGAGAGTTCGTAGCTTGCTTGCATAGTAAAGCTCAACAAAAATTGCTAAAAATCAGGTAAAATCTACTAAGCACATTGCAAGGATCCCAGGTATTCTCCTTCATCTAATAACATTTTGATTTGGGACTTAAAATAAATCTCTTATGTGTCAAGCTTGTGTGCATCTTTTCATGCTTTTGATCTATTTCTACACACTTGCATAATTTGATACTAGGTTGTGATCCCTTAAGGATTCATTAAGAAGTCTTAGAATACATGTGATTGATCTTGATTTCTATCTTGGGTTATTGGACTCGCTAATCCATCGGCCCCTCATTTCCACCCCATGGTTGCAATCTCAGCGCCATAAAGGGGAGGGGTCAACAGGACAGAAGCGTTAAGTGTTTCACTTGGCAACCCTTTTGTGCTTTTAGAAACTCACTTGTTTTCTAAGTTGGGGACTCATTTTTAGCTTGTGTGAGGTGTTAAGTGTTCCACCTTGTGGACTCATCTCATATTCTCTTTAAGCATTAAGTGTTCCTCTTTCTGCTTTTTGGGTACTTTTGGTAGATTTGCTTTCGGGAATATATCTGTGCTCACATAGTAATTAGGCCCTATGAACACTATTCATAATTCTTGAGAGATTGGATTCCTAGAAAAATCTTTCTTGATGACAGAATCCTTGTAGGTAGGGAGGATACTTAGTGCATTTCACATTCAACTTGGTTAGTGTGTCTCCTCTTATTGATCGATACATTCTCTCCCAAGAGAGGTTGATAGATCACGTGGGGTTGACATCACGAGCTTTGGTGAATCAAAATTGGTTAGTGTGCCTTCTCTTATTGATTGATACATTCTCTCCCTGGAGAGGTTGATAGATCACGTGGAGTTGGCATCATAGACCTTGGTGAAGCAAAACTTTGTCTTAGCGTGTCGGATTAATCTGCTTACTTTGTTTGGGTTAAAAGTGAAAATGTGTCAAAAACCTTGGATCTGGAGCCAAGTCCCCTTGTGGTATAAATCTGTGAGTCACCTTTAGAGAGGGTTAACCATAGTGGACAATCCCTTCATAGGGAAAACTGCATTGATAGAACCTCAAGCGGTAATAGCCATTTTCACCATGGTAGTGATAGCCGCTATATAAATGTCCTTGTGGAAGAAATCTCCATGGGTATGGTTCATTGTTGGGTTGTCAGATCTCCCTAGCAACTCTTAAAGATTAAGTTCTCAAACTGTGTCAAAACCCTGGTGCGCTGGGATTGGAGTTCACCCCTTTGAATCATAAAAGTTGCAGAGTCAAACCATTACTAAAAACCCTAGAGAGGCCAATTTTTCACTTTCAGGTATATGTGTGTTATTGTAAAACTTTTCAGAACATACACAATTAGTACTCTTAGGGATTAGCACTATTTGGTCACTTGATTGTTCATGCGCAAGGTTGCTTTTTCCCTTGTTAATTGTTTTTAGACATGCTTGGAATCACTTGCTTGCTGTTCTGCATGCTTGTTTATCTACTTGGCTATTAAAAATGATCAAATCTAGTATAACCTTCAAAATCTGGACAGTACAATTTGTAAACAATCCAAAACTGAAGACCTTAAATTTTGCAAAACTTGACGTAAAATCTTTCTGGAGTCAAAAGTCATTTCAAGAAGTCAAAAGTTGTACGAGTTTTGTCAAGTGTCATTTCAATATTGCCCATCTGTCGTACGATTGAGAACCCAGTGTCGTATGAGTTTTCAAACCAGCAAATTCAAGAAAGTCAAAACCCTATTAGCAACTGTCATACAAGTTTTGTCAACTATCATTTCATTGCTACCCAACTGTCGTACGAGTTTAGCAACTGTCATTTCATAGACTACCTAGTGTCGTATGAGTCTACAGAGTGTCGTTTGGAAAAATTTGAAAGAGTTGTCAGAAATTGTCAAATTGCAAGATATCCAATGTTTCCAGCCTAGTTCCAGAATCTGTCAAAAATATCATTGTGTCAAGAACAAATCAGTAGCTATTGAAAATCAGTACACATGTCTCAAAGAATCAGTACACATGAGGAAGAAATTTTGATCGCCACTATGATGAAGCAGCTGCAAGCTATGCAAGTCCAGCTTGACAAACTTGAGAAAGAAAAGGAACCTCTATACTCTTTTCCATTTGATAAAGACTTGTACATGTCACCATGCCCCTGGAAAAAATTTGAGCAATATGATACCTCTTCCACGGAGAGTGACGCATCTAGCTTTGGAGACTATGATGACTATGATGATAGATAATGTAATGATACCTATGACACCTCTATTCCTAAGAGTCCTCCTCATCATTCATTCCTGCTTACTACAAATGGGCCATCACATTGGATAGATCGTGATGGTGATCCATATGATTCTAATTTTGAAAGAGACTTTGATGGCTTTTGTGGACAATACCTTGATTATGATCCATCTACTACTGCTGAGGACTATAAAATACATTGTGCTAGCTTGAAACGTCAATACTATAAGGATCTCTCCTCTAAGAACTCTCCAGCTGAAAATAAAGATTACATTCTCAAGCAAGATCATGTTAATGCTGAACCTTTGTCTGGTGATGGTTCCCTTCCATCCCCTACTTCCTCCAATACCTGTACATTTCTTAAAGCTTCTGAGTCTTTCAAATCTTTCACAGAACCTTCATCCGACACAAGCCTTGATACTTTTGATGCGGTTCCCTAAAGTTATCCTCTAGGGCTACCTCTTAAATAAACTCAAGCTAACCTTCACTTGGCTGCAAAGACTTTCAATAATGATAAACCTAAAGAGCCTAAGCCTTCATATGCTATAATCCCTACTTCAGCTAGTCCTCCACCATCTCTTCCAAAGTCATCCATACAATCCCAACATGCTTCCTTGTCCTTAAAAGTGGCTCCATGTCAAGAGGACTCTAAAAATGATGAAGAAAAGAACATAAAGAAAGATCAAGATCAAGAACCCTCCATGTCATCCACTCCTTTTCATGATGTTCTCTATCCATGTCATGGTTCTTTTGATCCTGTACCCCCTTTTTCATGCATTCCACCATGTCTTAAGTCTTCTCCTAAGCAAGATCAAGCTACTACTTACACTATTGAGCTTATTGACAATCAAAATAACCTTACTACGCTTGCGCTTTCCAAAGATGATACTTCTATTAAGGTTGGTAAAAATGGTGTTCCTTCCAATGTTAAGCCTATTGAAAAATAAGAGAAAAATTATGCTCTTATGCTATCCGAAGATCCTTGTCAAGATCAAAGTCTTTCATCTTCTTGTTCTACCACTCCATGTTCACTTCCACTTTCTACTCTTCCTAAGTCTTTGCAAGCTTTGAACAATCCTATCAAAGAAGGTGCTCATATTCAAGATGTCCATGATTCTATTGAAAATTTTAATGCTCACTCTAAAGATGTTGATATCCTTGGTTGTCATATAGATGCTGATGAACTTATTGATTATCCTTTTGCATCTTCCACTTCCATCCTTGGACCTCTTCCACCACTACTAAGGGCTTCATGCCTTCCTTCCATCTTGGGTCCTTATGTCCCTTCACTTTCCCCTCCCAACTCTCCTGATTCACCATCCATCTTGGGTCCTTACATACCTCCATCTCCCATCTTTCCTCAAGATCAACATAGATTTATACCCTTGAATCCTTTTCATCCACCCACCCATCTAAACTAGTCATATCCTCCCTCTTCCACAAATCCCAAGTCTTTTGGAAGTAACTTGAATGTTCAATACAAGAAAAAGAAGCAATACAAGAATCCATAAAAAAAGAAGATCACCATGTCTCCTCTAATCGACATGGAGGCATAAAGTCAAAAGAGATATCTAAGAAAAAAACTACAAGACAAGTATGGGTTCCAAAATTCATCATTGAAGATATTCTCTCTAGATCATCAAAAGGAAATAAAAAGCCTACGGCTATATGGATTCCAAAGTCTCTCTTGAAAGAGTTTGGTGTTGAGAAAAAAGTGAAATTGACATTCAAGCTTCCAAAGGCTTCCACTTCATCTCCCTCCAAAAATATTCTTCCATTTCATGTGCCTAAACCACAACCTCTGCTATCCATTCGCCATATTCCTTCACGTATTCCTTCATTCATGATTCTTCCATTCTCTCACCACTCTTCAAGGTATGTGTTGATGTTGAACTTGTCTTCCTTTCCATCTACCCTTTCACAATCCTTCCATGCATTATCCTTCTACCTCCTATCCTTTTTCCTCACTTGCCTATTCCTCCTATCTTCCAACCTCACTCGCTTTACATAAAACCCTATCCTCCATTTTTCTCTTCCATGTTCCTTTCCCTATCAGCATCTTTGAGCATATCATTTTGAATCCTTGGCATATCATGGTTTATCTTTTCAAGGAGCATTATCTAAAAAGCTTGCCTTCTTCCAAAAAAAAAATTTTTAAAAATAAAATAAAATTGAAAATGTGCCTTGGTGAAAACCTAGAAACAGGCACCTTGGTAGCAAAAGTAAAGAGAAATAAATTCATCCTATGGTGAAAACCACTTCCTTGTGGCACCTTGGATAAGTACCATGATGAAAACTTGGCAATCAGGCATCATGCATAGTTCTTCTACATGTTTCATCCATTCCATCTTCTCTCTTTGATCTTGACAATGTTGATCTATACACGAATATTTGGCTATTTTGTGAGCTATCTTATGGTGATCTTTCTTTCATTCCTTCCATGTTTAGCCTTCATATCCATCTTCCTCCATTCATTTTTGCCTATCGCTATCCTTTTCCCCTTTGGTCTTGATCTAAAAAGAAAGAAAAAGAGTAAAACACAGTGCTACGAAGCCTCTTGACATGTCTACTCCTTTGGACTGCATCCTTTCCTACTCTGGCATTACACTTTTGTGACTTATCCTATGCTAGCCTTTCATTGCTTGTCAAAATGTGTTTTACATGACAATTTTTCCCTAGCTTGGGTTTTCTTGAGGAGTTTTCCCTTGAGGATTTCTTCCCTTCATTCTCCTTTATTCTTTTGTCTTCCATCTCTTCCACTAGCTTGCCAATCCCTCTTGTTCTCCACCTTGCTAAACATTGGGATTGCATAATATGATCTTGTTTGGGAGTTTGCAAATGAAAAAAGATGATATCAAGTATACCATGTATCAAAACAAGTATCAGAACTAGTATCAGAACCAGTATCAAAAAAATTATCAGAATCATTATCAGAATCAGTATTAGAACCAGTATCAGAATAATTATCATAATCAGTATCAGAATTAGTATCAGAACTAGTATTAGAACAATTATCAGAATCAGTATCAGAACCAGTATCAGCACAAGTATCAAAAAAAGCATCTCATGATTAATCCAGCTCTATGGGCCTACAGAACAAATATCAGAATGCCTACAGGGGCTACACCTTTCACTTTAGTTTATGGGTCTGAAGCAGTACTACCTATTGAGGTTGAAATCCCATCACTCAGAATCAGAATGCATGGACTTGTCACTGATGAAGACTATAGAGTGTCTAGGTTACAAGAACTTGAATTACTAGATGAGCGCAGACAAGCAGCGTATGATCATCTCAGAGTGTATCAGAAAATAATTTTTAGAGGCTACAACAAGAAAGTTAGACACAGAATTTCAGGTTGGTGATCTAGTGTTGAGAGAAAATCTTAAAAATCAATCACATCGAGAACGCAAGGGGAAGTTCAAACCCAATTGGCTGGGTCCCTTTGTTATCACTGCTACTTTTGGCTTTGGTGCCTATCAACTCTCAACGACTGAAGGAGAACAGCTCTGAGAACCAATCAACATTCTCCATCCGAAGAAATTCTACGCCTAAGGCATTCAGTGCTTGGTAAATGTCCTGAAAAAATCTTTAAAATTGGAAAAATTCCTGAAAAAATGAACATCTTGGTGAAAACCTAGCAATAGGCACCTTGATGATTCACAAAAAAATTAAAAAATATCAAAAGTACAAAAAAATTGAAAAAAATGAAAAATACAAAAAAAATGAAGAAAAAGAAAAAGTGCCTTGGTGAAAACCTAGAAACAGGCGCCTTGGTAGCAAAAATAGAATCTCTGCCAAGATGGTGAAAACTCAGCAAATGGGTGCCACTTGTTCAAAATGCTCCATCTATCAGCACAATCTTGGTCTTTCCCAGCTTTCAGTCTTGCTTTAGTTTGTACATATCTCCTAGTTTGTTTCGGCATTTCCAATTTTCAATAAGTCAGTTTGTACACCAATCAGCTTGTGCGTCTATATCCTATCAATGTTCAAACTTGGGGGCAATCAATGTCATATCCTATGGCCTCTAATGTATCTTAGATGTATCCTATCCAGTCAGAGTCCTTTGAAGCTTCAAGTTGAGTCAGTCAGTTTGTCTCATCTCCAGAAAGGATTTTGCATCTACAACAGCGCAATCAAACATCAAAACTCAACTGAAACAATCTATGCTTTTTACATGCTTTTATCTCCTTGTATGCTTACTGATTCGCATTGAAATTTTTGCATATTGTGTCCCTTTAAGCTCTTTGATGATGTCCTTTATAGGATTTAGAGAGTGATGACTGGGGGCATAATCTTTTCTTTGTTTTCTGCTTGTATGTGAAATCTAATAACTTTGGAAATTTTGGATTGAAATGGTGTCCGACTATAAGAGCCTCTATCTCGAATTGGATGGCCATGCATACCTTGACCATTGATACCCAGAAAATTTAAGGAAGTTTGATCTAACTATTGTCTTTTTGAGTAAGTTCTTTCTCCTACTATGGAACGCGATCTTGCCTAAGGATGTGAACGATAAAGGGTTACTATGGGTAATTCACATTGGATTTAGAATGATCTCTTGACTATTTGATGTGTTTGCAATGCAAGGCGTATTCAGGTCGTCATGACATTTATGTTTTGATGCTTATACAAATTGCTATATCAAAATGGACATAATATTCAGGTCATCCTGGCGCTTGTGCCTTGGTGCTTATATCTAATCCGACATTCTGAAAATAAAATCAATATTCATATATCCATGGTTGTTGACTAGTGGGTGTTGTATTGATTCTTGTGCATAAAAATCAATATTCATATGTCTATGGTTTTTTTTTTAGCTAGTGGGCATTGTATTGATTTATCCGGTTACCTAAAATTTCAATGATGATAACAAATCGACACATGATCAGTGACTAGGTCCTAAGTCTTAGGTTGCATTTCATCTTGCATGTCTCTTTGCATTTTTCATGTTTGCATGATCTCACAATGACTAAATGAACTTCAATGCTTAAACAATTCTTCAATCACCTCTTCCAATCTAACAAGAGCTAAATCCCACACGAAGGTTCCTCCAATGAAATAGCAAGTAGAATCCTTTTCGGGATCAAAATTGAAATCTGAGATCATTTATCTTATTCACTACTTGCATAATCAACCTTCAATTATCACAAAAATCTAGTATTCAACTTAACTGATTAGCTTTCATCAAACTATTGAAATTTCAACTTGGTCAACCATGGTCAAACTCATGGTCAAACCTAGTCAAATTTGGTCTCCAAGACCTCCAATCGATGCAGAATGCATTCTCAGACGTATATAACCACTTCTCAAATCAATTAACATGCTTCTAAACTATAACGCTGACTTTTCTTGTCAGATTTCAATTTTAATCCCGAAGGGGGCATGGTATTGCACATCATTCAAAGTCTGTAAATCAAATTCTATCAATCAAATCTATCAATATATTTCATCAGTGATCAAGACAACAATCACGTCTAGTCACTGATTCATCAAAAGTCCTCATCGCTTGGGGCAAATCTATCATCACTTGGGGCATATCAGATTCATGAAGATCCATATCAATCTGGTATTCTCCTAATCTTGTAAACTATATCAGTTTTTGCAACCATCAGATCATAGTGTTCTTTCCTTGGTTCTTCGATGACTGAAGGGTTTGCATGTGATACCTGCTAGTTCTGCTAAGACAATCGAGTCTAGAACGGGTCACTCACTTCTTTGCAATCCTAAGGTTTGGAATCAGGTGTTTTGACACTCTTTCACAATCATAGGTTCATTTGTTGCTATAGTGAACATTATCTTTGGTCATTCAGGACCTATTATCTCCATATCAAATCAATATCAATCAGCTTCTGTCTCGTATCAATTATCAATTTCAAACATCAGTTTAATATCTTTATCAAACACAGACTATCTTTGAACCACTACGCTTTGCACAGTAATTCAAAGAGGGGCAAAATGTAATACCCCAAAAATGGGCTATAAGTTCATTAATCTCCTACATCTTCAATTCGAATGAAATCTACATCAAAGTCCTAATCTAAGGCATATCTAAACATCATCGAATCATAATTGATTATCTTAAATTCTGCATCGGGGAATATTCTTAGTAATATTCTTAATCATCATAATTATCTTTAATTTTATAATTATTTGGCAATAAATCACATTTATCCTAAAGTTTGATTAATTGAATATTTTCATATTTAATTAATTAGATTTAATATCTTGCCACTTAATTGTGTAATTAAATTTAATTCTATCTATTATTAATTGTATTATTTAATTTTGACAATAAATCCAAATATCCTATGAATAATTGATTAAATTTTTATTTAATTAATTAAAGCAAGTTGTCATTATTTAATAATATAGTTTTTAATAAAAATTTGATTAAATAATTGATTAACCCATAAATCAATTATTTTATTTTTAAAAAAAGCAATTAAGTTAGAAATAAATCACTTTATTATTAAATTAATTCATAAATAAAACATGCACAATCATAAAAGCAGACAACTATCAATTATCAATTAAAGCTAAACTCTATTTTGAGTTAAAGCTTAGCTTTTGCATGTTTTTGTGAGTTAATTATCTTTTATTTAAAAATAACTCAAAAATCAACCTGAGTTATTTGAGTGATTTATGGCTTTTTCTCATGCACCTCCAAAGCCCTGGATTTCTATAAAACCAAGGCTCAGCTCTTCATAATTCATCTCTCAATCATCTCTCAAATTTGCATCCACAGGATCTCACAATTGTGCAAACTTATGCTGGAGAATTGGAATTGAAGAATCAAAGCTCTTGCGAATCGATATCTTTGTGAGATCAATCTTATTTTTGCATTCATATTGCATATCATTGTTAGATTAGCATTGCATATCAATTTTCAATAGCATTCATAGCATATCAATTTCATCTAGCATAGATTCATATCAAGTTTTTCATTATTATTGCATAGAAAATACCAAAAAAAAATAGAATAATTGCATTCAAATCCTTCATTTAGGTGTCATCTAGGTCACTGATCTCGATAACAATCTGAGAACATTAATCTCGCACCTACTAGAAGGCATTAAATCACTTGGTTAGATTAGATTTCAATTTTGCACGATTTTGATTATAGCTAACCTCTAATATTTTACTGAAGTGTTGTGTTTATAGATTAGGTACAATTTTCACACACACAGAATCAAGCGAGAATGCACTCTTGGGTGCCAACACCTTTTGCATCATACGCTTAAGTTGCTTGATCTCTTCTTCTTGGGATGGCCCTTGCTTCTTGATCTTCTTGTCCACATCAAAATTATAGGGGACCCTAGCACCCTTGTTGATCAAACTCTCTACGAACTTATCTTTGTTTTGTTCCAAGTACCTTTCCACATACTATTGAAAGAGTGGTTCTTTTTGCATCTTCATGAAATCTTGGGATTTGAGGTCAAAAATTGAGCTACTACCCCCATATTGTGAACCATGTTGAGCATGTTGAGAAGGTTGTTTTAAGTTCCTAGGAGATGTTTGTCTCCTATAATGTTCTTGTTGTCAAGCCCTTCTTCCTCTAGGGCTAGGAGATTGTGAAGGTGTTATTGAGTATCTTCCACTTCATGGAGTCTTAGGAGGAGTGGGTAGAGGAGAGTTGTTTCTACCACCAACGTACATGTTGTTGTATTGATCATTTAGTTGTTGAGCCAAGAGTCTGTCTTTCTCTTCTTGTGTGGCTCTCCTTTCTATTTCCAATAAGGCTTGTCTTTCTAACTCTAGGAGTCTAAATTTTTCTTCCTTTGTAGCTTGTTCATCTAGGAAGGCTTTCTTTTCACACTCAATCCTCTTGAGTCTTTCACTTGTGTATCTTGAAGTTTTCTGGAGTGGTGAACTTGGTCTTGAATGTTTGAACAAGTCTTTGGTATATGCAGCATTCACATGAGTATAATAAGGTTCATAATCTTGAATTTCATGTTGTGATTTCTATTCTTGTGAGACTTGCCTCTTATCTCTCTTAGCCCTTTGATGTGCATCCATATATCTAATAGAAATAAGAGAGGAGACTGGTTGATTTTCATTAGAGGAATTGCCGAACATAATGGTGTCTCTATGCCTTTCGAATATGTTGTCAAGACTTTTATCCCTTTCTTCCCTCTCTCTTTGAGTCATTGTGTAACTCATATCCATATCTAAATGAGAAGGTGCTAAGGATGTTCTCAACTCACTAAGATTACTCTTGGGGTCAAACCAAACTTCTGAGGTATTCCTAGGAGATTGATCAAAGATGGGCTCTTTTTCCTTACATTTTTGGTGAGTTTGAAATAAGGGTAATTGGTCAAAGACTACTTGAGGTCATTTTCCCTGATTTACTTGATACCTTGTTGTAACCGACATGAAAGAAAAGATCCTAGGTGATAAGATGACCCTAAGAAACATTGGTACCAAACTAGGATAGTGAAAGCACTCAAATGTCCAAAGGAGAGGTGATAAGATAGAATTTTTGCAAAAAGCATAAACCAACACTACCACAAAGGTGCCCAATAAATGGGTGAATCCCCTAACACATATGGATTAGGAGGATGATTTACCCAAGTTATATTTGATTGAATTTGATTTTGGATGGAAGTGAATTGGACAAGAGATTACTAAAACTCTCCAAGCGAGTTATCAAAGAATCTAAAGGTTTACTTTCTCAACAAGGATGATTTCTAACTAACCAATTGCAAGCAAGGTCACTTGTGAAATCAATATCACTAATCCAAGAGGTCAAGACATAGGAAACCAAGGTGAAAACAAGCTTCCAACAGTGAGGTAAGTGACCTACTATGATCCAGATCGACCAAGGAAAAAGAGAAATGACACAAATTAGCTCACTATTTTGACAGACTGTAGGATAGTTTCGCGTGAGGGAATGCAATCTCGCATGAAGAAATGCTAGGGATCACGCAAGAAAATGAAATCCCGCATGAGAAAATGAAATCTTGTGCGAGAAAATTCTAGGCTTGCGTGAGAATGTGCACAGAGCTAGGTGACAAAACAGGATCAGGCTGCTTGACAACAAGTTTGTAAACTCAGGAACTCAGTTTTTGTTTGTTTTAAAAGATCACATATATACATCAACATATTTTTATCATTGATCAAGCATGTAAAATAGCAATCAAGGAGTTCAAGCAAGAATGTCTTCAAACAATGACCAAAGGACAAAGCAACCTTGCACATGAACAAGAATAGTGACTTAGTATGCTACTCCTTAAAGATTCTACTTGGGTATGTTCTCAAAATGTTTTTTCCAATCACACACATAGTCCTAGAAAATAAAAAATTGGTTGCACTATGGTTCTTAGTAATGGTTTGACTCTACAAATTTTGCAATCTCAAGAGGGAGAACTCCAATCCAGGTGCATTGGGGTTTTGACACATTCTGAGAATTTAATCAATTGGAGATGCTGAGGAGATCTGACAACCCAACAAGAAACTACACCCATGGAGATTTCTTCCATAAGGACATTTGTATAGGGGTTGTTACTACCATGGAAAAAATGGCTATTAATGCTTGAGGTTTCATCCACATGGTTGACTCAATAAAGCGAATTCCCACTACAGTTAACCCTCTCTAACAAGGTGACTCACAAAAAGGACCACATGGGGACTTGGTTTAGATTCAAGGATCTGAGTTTCTGGTACTACCCAAAAAGGGAGTAGAGAATAATCCTCTAGCCTCGTCACTTCACCCAAACATAGCAAGCAAGTTCATTGACATGCTAAGATTGAAACTACCTCACCAAGGTTCATAATGTCAACAACAATGTCTACCAAGCTCTCTAAGTGGGATCAAGAGAGAACATACTGATCAATATTGAAAACTAAACCAAGTAAGACCGTGAGATAGTAACAATATCTTCCCTACCTACAAGGGGTTCTATCGTCAAGAAGAGCTTCACAAGAAACCCACACTCTCCAGAATGCCACAAATAGTGTTTATAGGGCCTAATTACTATGTGCAACACATATACAAGAAAGTGAATCTATGTTCTTTTTAGAGCCCAAAATTGACATGTGATCTATGAAAGCAATAAACACTCAAGCTAGACACATGAGAGATTCATTTTATTCCCAAAGTCTAATTGTTATAGAGATTGTAGAAACTCACCTTAGGTCCAAAGATCTGAAATCCAATGCTATGCTACCTCAGCAATCAAAATCAGGGAAACAATCACAATAAGCATTAAATGATAGAAAATAGCAAGAAAAACTAGCAAATCTAGAAATTTAGGTCTCTATTATCAAAAGTCCATGCGAGACAGTACACAGTTTCACCCAAGAAAGTACCAAACACACATGAGAAAGTACATAGGGCTGCGCAAGAAAGTACATAGGGCCACATGAGAAATTGCCTTTGTCACGAGTAGAAATGCTAATACCAGTAAAAATCCATGCGATACAGCGAGAAAATTCACGTGAGGATCAGTAAAAGAGATGCACAGAAGTACGAATAGTGCATGAAAATTGTTAGAAAAATAAAATAAAATAATATGAGGCAAGAGATGCAATTTTTTGCCCCATGGTGGGTGCCAAAAATGTGTGCTAAAATATTGACACACTTCTATGAGTCATTAAATCTAACATTGCTCAAGAATGAGGTCTCAAATGGTGACTCATAGCTCTCTATTTATGGACTGCAAGGGTTTGTAATAGAGGCCCTCAGCTTAGACCTAGTTTGTGCCCATGCAAGTACACCATAAAATGAGACATTCAAAGAAGAAAAGAAAGAATGATAGTCTCCATGATCATCAAGTATGCATGAAAATGAAAATGAAAGCTATTCTAAATGATAACAATGCATAAAAGCAAACTAATCTATGAAAGGAAATGCTTATACAAGATTATTCTATGAAAGAAAATATGAATCTAATCTAATATGAAAGTGCAAGATTAATTTAAATGGATTTCCATGGGGCATGAGAGAGGAAGACAAGAAAAGAGAAGTTGCAATATCCAAGCTCAAGTGCTCAAGAATCTTCTCCAAAATTGCTCTCAAAACCTACAACATAACAATACAAAAATCTTCTATATCAAAAGAGAAGGAAAGGGCTCCTTATAAAGGATAGCGGACGGTCAAGATTAAGAGGCAAAAAGAAATGAGCAATGGTGGAGATTATATCTTGGTTGATCCATGTGCTCAAGATTCTCAAGAGGCAAAAAGATGAAAAAGGCCCACCACTTAGAAGTATGTGCATTCAAAGTGAAGAGAAAAAGGGATTTTTATTTATTATTTATTTATTTTATTCCCTTTTTCAACACAAAGAGATATTTTAAGTGGGGATTTTATTAAAAAAGGAATTTTATTTTAATAAGATGATTTTATTTAATTAAAAGGGAAGTTTTTCTTTTAATTAAATGAGGCTTAAGATAAAATGATCAAACCTTAGGAAATATTAAAATAATTAAGTTAATTACAATTTGATCAAGGAAATTGATTTAAATTGAAAATATTGCAAAGCATTGATTCAGGAAATTGATAAATTGATGAATGGGGGCCCAAAGTTTAGGCGACCATTTTAGGGTGCATACAGTTATACTCTTTATGGTATTGTGTATTGTTGATTTATCTTCATGTGTAGCCTACGTGTTTTGCTAGGGCATTATATCCTTGGCCCGTGAGGTCACAACTTTCATGTATTTGGTTGTTTGTAAAACATTGGTCGTATATTTCAAATGGATAGCCTATGAGATGATGCTAGGTGCCATGTTTATGATGTTTCACTATCTTGGCTTATGGCTCATGACCCTGGGACATGGGCATCCATGCTTTGTGAACTCACTTACCTGTTGTTGTTTTTTCAAATTATATTTCTCTTGCTCAGATAGTGTATGTTCATTTGAAAAATCACAAGCCATTACATTGCTGGTTGAATCATTGCTTAACACTTAATGTTCCATTGCATTGTTTGAATGCTTGAATTTGGGGCATTTGTTTACTATTTTGTCAGCCTGTAAGTTCACTTGTGTTTCTCACATCTTGGTGACTAGTTCTTAGAAGGCCTACAAGCTATTGGTTTTGCCTTGATTCATGGTGCCATCAAATTTGGTAATAGTTACTAGTTCCCTTGACACCAAAGATGCTATTTCATTTACTAATGTGCTACAAGAAACCATGAGCTTGTACTTTCTGGTTTCATAGCCTATGCACTTGATTTGTAACCTTGGTTTGTAAATTGCTATGGTCCTATTGATCTTGTTGATATGCCCATCTGCGAGCTGCATAGTATTCACTGTTGAATGGTTTTTGGGCCCGAACTCTTACTATTACCCTTGTTGTTATTAAAAACTTGACACCATGCTTCTATAAGCTTCATTGGTTTAATCAATGTACTAGGATGTCTTCTTGGTATAATGGCACTATTCTTAACTCATCATAATTGTTTCATAGTTCCACGTTTGAGGCCCATTGATGGCATATTGTTCGGTGCCCACTTCATTTTTCCACATGCACTATGTGTTTACTTTATTTGACATGCTGATGATGCATGCCCCCTTTGAATCTGTCAGTGCTTGACCATTCTTTATTTGATTTTTCCTTTATGATCTTTGAATGTCCCACTGATACTACTTCATCCATTTGTTCCCTTGTGGTGATTATGGGTGCTCTTGGCTTGTGATGTGGTCTTTACTGAGGAACTTTAAGGTTTTCCTAATATAGCCCACATCACAGGGTGACATCATTCATCTAGATTCTAGTACCTTTGGATTGTTGTTGGACAGACAATCATCTTACTTCTAGGATGGTCTTTTTGAAATACCATCCTCTCCATACTTTGATTATCTGAATGAGGTAAACAATAGTGAATCAGCCTCTTCTGTATCTGCACATAGAACAAAAAAGTTAGTGAAAACATGGTATCTCTTTTATTCCTGCAACATCCTTTCCTGAGTGTACATGCCCTATAGCATAGCCCTTGTCAAAGGTGTATGACTGAGTGCATCTATGCGTGCTTATAAATATTATGGTACCATACACTACTTAGATCCATTGGGTCTAACGCCACTCCTTTCTCCCTTCTCTCTACAGGTTCTAGATCATAGGAGGGCACTGGAAAAAATTGGATCAACGTTCCACTACCAAGCAATGTATGGTACCCTAGTATTTATGTTCATTTCATGTATGTCTATACTCATCTATGCAATTCTTAAAACATCTATGCTAATGTCCTATGTGAGCTTATATAAATGGTCTTCTTAGTTCTTTCCTTTTGTACAACACATTTAAGACATTGGCACATATACATGTGATAATTTAGATGTAAACATTTCTTTTCCTTTTCATGTATCTTACTATGAAATGAATATAAATTTAAGGAAGATCACCTAATAATCCAAACTAGGGTACAATAGTTTCATTTAGTAATTAGGTCCCCAAAAGAATGAGTAAAAATATGATAACAATATACTCTTAGGGGGAGTATCATTTTGGAGAAATAAGTAGAAATGTATAGACATGCATGATCCACAAATTTTTGTAATGGTCGTATGTTACTTGTTTTTTAATTTTGTAGTAAATTTTTTTCGGACTTAGCCAATTTTCCCATATTTTGCCACCAATGACAAAGGGGGAGCTTGTTGGAAATTTGGCTAAGTAGGATATCAGAATGTTGTCATTATGGAAACATATACTCAACATTAAGAAAGCATAATTGAAGGAAGCAGTTATGTATGAGTGCACTTAAAAATTGTCTAAGTATAACAGTGATTACCAGTCTTCACAGAGATTTTTGATTAGTGATGTTCACAGAAGTAGGCTCAGTGTATGTGCACTTGAACATGGATCATTCTATGTATATCAAATCCACATATGAAAGAGAAAGTTTGTATGACATGTACAAAACAAGATATTAATGTTCTACAAAGATAGTGTTGAGCTGACCAAAATAGAGTAGAAGATAGAATATGATTATATTGAGTCAAGGAATTATTATTTTTATCAAAATAATGACTTAACTAATTAGGGAAAACATCCTAGATATTAACCCTAAGGTAGGATATAATGAATTTATATTTTGAGAAGAGTATAATGTATTGTAAGCTGATAGAAAGTTATTTTGTAATAGCTTTGTATATAAGTAAGAATAATATAATGTGAATAAGAATGAAGTGAATAAGAGATTGTAATAAGTTGATATATGATATGAAATTGTATGTTGTAATAAGGAAAGAAGAAATTATTGTATATCAGAGCGAAGAGCCTACAAAGCTAGATCAAAATAATAAAGTTATTCGACAACAATAAAAGGTTTAAATTGTATCTTACCTTTGTATCTCAAGCTATCATTGCAAATTACATGTTTGGGCAGTGAGCTCATCTTGCAAACATCTTTGTTTTGTAATAGAAACTCCTAATAGGGTTGAGGCTTATAACAAGGCCTAAAGTCCTTTAACTAGGACAAAGACACTATATGTATGTAATAGACTCCTAACAGGATCAACATCCTTAACCAGATACTTTTGATTAGTGGATCATTTGTGGGTACCATACCCACTGAGGTTTTCCCTTGGCCAGGGTTTCCTCAACAACAAACATGGTGTTATGAGTTCATTCATTTTATTATTATGCTTGTTATTTAGTTTACTTAGCTTAGTTTCTTATGCAATCTTCAAGTTAATTTCTTATATCCATAATTGAAAAAGTAAAAGTTTGTGAAATATTGATTTACACCCCCTCTCATTATGTCCTATTTATAACACTTAGTAATCCTTAAATTCCTTAGGACATCCCCATCATCCCAATCCAATCCTAATCCAAATATCATTTAATCCATCCAAGTTCATCCTTAGTCTTGCATTTACTCTTAGGTTTCCCTAGGAACATATTTTCCTCATCCTTAGTTTCCATAGAAACATCTTGAATTCATCCATCATCTGCACTTTCATTTCCCCATCCTAGGACTTGCATTTGTCATGCCTTCCAAGACACGATCCAAGAAGAGAAATAATATGGACCCCAACCTTTCCACTAGTTCATCTGATCCTAACAATGTGATGATAACATACGGCCCATAACCACCACAAGTTGATAATGTGTGGGAAGATCCAATTGAGACACCTACCACATTTTCCATGGAAGCATTTATGAGCCATCCTGGACATGCATAAATGGTTAGTGCAATCATATCTCAAAACTATCTTGCCATCTTGGAAAACTACGTACATGAGGGTACTCCGATTCCACCACAACTTCAACCCTTCAATCTAACAAAACCCCTACACACCCCCACTAATGCATACTTAGTTTTTGTCAAAAAATTCATCGACCCCAACCAAAAAGTATCCTAGGTGGCCTCACCTATCCCTCATCTCTTGCAATTTAGCTCCATAAACCTCACAGTGCAAACAATGCACAATTCACTCCCTCCTCCATCATGGGGCACCACCTCTACCATCAATGTCTCAAGTGGCCACTCAGGCACTAAGCTCCACACAAGCACCACCTCCACCTCCCATGAAAGTATGCACACAATAAATACCTCCACTATTCACAAGCCAAGCATCCACATCAACACCATTCTTCTAGTGGGCAACACAAGAATCTCCCTCTACCACTCAAAAAATATTCAACCAAACACCCCTTCCACCCATCACCTAGTTAAATTCTCCTCAAGTTTATCTCTCTCCTTTCCTTACCAACAAAAAAACCCATCAACCTTCCTTCACAAAAGGAATTCCCTTTATGGGATCCCAAAACCAATCATCCATGTCACAAAATCCCACCACCACTTCTGTATCTCAACCCGTTATAAGGACTGGATCTTCCTAGGGTTTTAATCAAGCAAAAATGAATGCCCTAGGAATACAAACATAGTCCCACATCTATAATCCTGCAAGAATATGACTAGTTCAATATGTAAAACAACCTCCATTGTAACCTCCTCCAATAGCATCTCTTCCCACATTCACCAATTACCTGTCCATGCCAGCAACCATCTCTCAAACCATCCCACCACCATAGATGCAAAGTTTCTCTCATCTTGCTAGCTATCTTGCACAACCACCTCCTACCACCAGCTTCAAAGCAATGTGATACTGAGAGGGGGGGTTGAATCAGAAATCACCTACTAAACCATTCTCATATAAATAAAACTTTTGCATAGAATCACTGATACTTGAATATAATCAAATGACTAACAAACTAAACATCATCCATGAAAGCATTCAAAATACAAAGATTTTGGTTACCCAGAAACCCTTGAAAGTTAAAACTGGGGTGGGGATGACACCCACAAATCTTCACTACTGCAGTAATAAATTTACCTATTAGGGCTTACAAAATTTGATCAAAACTTGATCTACCCTGTGAGGGGTCTACTCTGTTAAAAGCTAAAAGACTTATACAATCTACCTTGTAAAAGGATTTGAAACTTACAATAAAGTAAGAACTCAATTAAGAGATTAAAAAAAGTCTGTTAGGACTACTCAGTTAAGAGATTTACCCTGATACACTGGCTATAATGTCTCAGTACCTAATCTTTCAGTTTGCACTATATGCAAATAATAGATCTTCTCTTTACTATGTGATGTTGATCTCATCTATCAAATTTATCTCTTTTCTGTGCTTTCACTTCTTAGCTTAGTCACTGAACTCTATCTCTGAATACTTCTCTTTTTTGAATCACACCTATCTACTTATACCCTTCACATTCGCTATCCCTTGCTACTACATTTTTGGGTTTAGATCTTGACCTTATATAATCAATAAAACATTTTATTGATTCAAGATCTATGGCTTAGATTAATTCCTTTTGCCGCTTAAGTCTTACTAATTTTTGATTGGCTCTAGGTATTGCATAGGGATCAATGATTACTAAGTAGATGCATAATTACCTTTGTAATTATCTCAATAGACAAAATACAAAACATGGATGTCAGCCAAAACTATTTACCTCAATCACTATGCCAAAACAAACACTTATGTCATTCTCTGGCTAACTTGGCAAATGCAGTTTATGATACTCGGCATATGTTGATAACTCTAGTGCTCAGTAATCATTGCATATAGGACTCGACAAAACTAGACTCGATATACTACAAAAATACATAGTGACCATAAGTTTACTCAGCAGTACTACTGCTTGGTAAGTAAACATTACATATCTTGGCCTTTACATAATGACTCGATCGCAGTGATGACCGACCATCATTGCCTAGATATATGACTAAGTGTGAGTCACTAATAGTCAACAAAACTATAGAGAACTACAAGTTTCTCACATCTTTCTAGCTATCTTGCACAACCACCTCCTACCACCAGCTTCCAAGCAACCCTTCCACTACTTAGTAATGCAAGAATACAACCTACTTACATCAGCTAGGCACAAGTCCAATCACACAAGTAGTACACACCATTATACCAACCTCCCCCACAACATTAGTACTTCCCTGCACAACAACAACATCCCCTTATCCCCCAACATTAATAAGAAACACCATATCCTACACAAAAACACGTGTCTGCATTCCAACAACAATACATTTCCCAATAAAGACCTCAAAATCTATTCCATCCCGCCTACTTAGCTGGACAATCCCCCTATCAAATTTCACAATATTCCTCACAAATCCCTCTATATTCTCCTACACCATTAGACTCCTTCCCAATGGAGTACCTACTCTGACACCTGTCAATTCAAAATGGTAAAAAATGAAGAAATCTCTCAAAGAGCTCCATGTCAAAACAAAAAGAAAGACTTTCAAATTCAAAGAGGTATGTCCTTATCCTTTTGATAGATCTATCATAATGATCCCCTTCCCCAAGTATTTCAAGACTCCAAAATTTGATAAATATCGGGGGAAGGGAGATTAAGTTAGTCATGTTAAGGAGTTTTACATGGCTTTCCAAGAGGTGGCTTACAATGACAAATTCATCATGCACCTTTTCCCCAAGAGCTTGGGAAGAACCACTATCGACTAGTTCTATAAGATACCCTATGGTTTAATCACAAACTTTGTGGAGCTTTCTGAAAATTTTGTGGCGTAATACACACACAATGTCGAGAATGAACTGTCCCTATTGGAACTATGCAATTTGAAGAAGAAGGGAGGTGAGAGCCTGACTGACTACCTGTAAAGATGGTAGAACCTCACCATGAGGCTTTCATACCAACTGCTAGAAAATAATCTCACCAAAATCTTCATTGACAATATTATCCAAAGTTATCCCACTTCATGCATATGAATTGCATACAAACCTATCAAGACATTAAGGGAAAAGACATGGATATTGAAAGAGGCCTCTTGGATTATGGTACTATTAGGAACTACAAAGAAATCTTACAAGACAAGCCCAGTAATGACCAACCTTGTTACTGGTATAAAAACAAGAACATCGTTACCGATGGAGCCATCGACAAAAAAACATGTCCAAATTATTGTGGTTGGCCCTACACTGCCTGGTCCTGCATATCAACAACATCCACCAACAAACCAACAACCTATGCAACACTATCAAAATTAGGCAAATCAAGAAAATGCCATATTAGTCACCCAAGGTCAAAACAAGCCTCACATGTAGAACAATCAAAAGTGCACAATCACCCCTCTCGGTGAACCATTGGATGTGATATTTCATTGGATGGGTAATGCCAACTTGATTGTTTATCCCAAAATCAAGGCATTCGGTGAGACCACCCTGAAGCCATCATGGTACAAGGAAAAAGAATATTGTGACTATTACCATGTCAAAGGAAATGCCACCATAAAGCGCATGAAACTAAAGCACTACATCCAAGATCTCATTGAACAGAAGGGGATCACACTGGATGCACCTACCCAACCTTCTCCCAATGCCAACTTTCAAATCTATCAAAATGTGTTTCCTCAGCACAACTTTGGCTAGAACATAGCCAATGCTAATCTGCTACCCCAAAATAAAGGAAAAGGCAAACAAGGTGACCATGCTGATAGAAAGGACTATACTACTACCCATATCAACTACAACAATTTTTTTAGATGCATATCCCAAGTTGAGCCCACAGTCAATGTAATCCATGTTAAAGGTGTTGATAGTCAGTGTGTAGTCACTACATGTAGAGGTTGGATATTAGTTGTCGGTGCTAATCCAATGACTTCTCCTAATGCAAAATACAACCTCCTAGAACACCTTGGGAATACATCTACCCAAATATCCATCCTTGACCTTCTCTGCACTTCACCCATTCACCAAGAGATCCTCAATAACACCATCTAAGAGACACATGTCCCCATAGACATAAACACCATCCAGTTTAAAAAATGTGTGGGACATCTATCTCCATCTTGTGCCCTTTCTTTCAAGATTTATGACATGTCATCCATTGAACCTGATCACAATGTCCCCCTTCATATCATCATCATGGTAAATGACTTTGTCGTCAAGTAGGTCATGATAGATAATGGTTCGACCCTTAATTTTTGCACACTAAAGTTCATCCGGAAGGTGGGCTACACAGAGGCTATCATTTAACATGAAGTCATCACTATCAAAGGCTATGATAACTTGGAGTGTACCTCAAAAGGTACCATTTTTTTTCCAATCAAGCTGAGCCCATCAATTCAAGAGACTATATGCCATGTTGTTGATCTAGACCTTCCCTAAAACATCCTCCTCAGTCGACCTTGGATTTATTCCATCAAGGTTATCCCATCCACATACCATTAGTGCATTGAATTATTGCATCAAGGCACTAAAATCACCATTCACATTGATCCCCAACCCTTCACGTACTGCTATGCATTGGAAGCACCATTCTCCTACTACACCCATTATCCTAAAATTCACAATGGCACTTCTATTGCTAGCTCATCCTGATCCCACTACAATACAAATATGATTGTTTCCTCCACCCTCTCCTTAATCAAGATCGACAAAAGGGGCTATGGTGAATACAACTTAACTAATACCTTTGCAGTAGGGGCCCTGCCACTTGATCTATATGCTCAAGGGTGCCCAAGCCACCAAAGAAAACCCCCTCAAGCAAACCCTAAAGTCAAGCAATTGGGGCCATCAATATCATCTCCCATGGAATCCTAAATAATAAAGAGATGGACCCAAATATGAAAAGATGGTTATAAAAAGATCCCCCACCTCCTAACACTGATCTCCTTAGATATCTCAAGGACAAGTACCCCGCATCACATAAATGGGCCACAAAACAATGAAACTATCAAGGTGGTGGTCTAGGACTAGAAGAAGGTGGCACAAAAGATCCAATGGAAGCCTCACAAAACCCACAACATCAAGGCCTTGGATTTAATATTCCTAACCTACATATACAAGCACCCAATACCATAATTTGAGGAACCAATTTTCCTAATGTTATGCTCTTGAACATCTGGGATGAACTCATGGAAATCGAACACATCCCGGAAGAGGGAGAAAAGAAATCCTACGATGATATCTTTGATGATGAAACCTTCCTAGGAAATGCTGTTCTCTGCCAACTCGCCATCAACCTAATTGACCTTTCCCTCATCCATATCCAACTCATAGACTGGGACCAACCAAGCGTAACACACATCAATGAGTTTTGAAGTGAGGAAGCGCTCCTAAGATTCATGGGAGCATCAGACCAATACTTAGATTGGGGACAAGAATTATTGAATGTCTACAAACTTGACCCCAAGGGATACTTCAGGGAAAAGGAAGTCTTTAGCTACAAAATGACAAATGAAAAAGAAAATAATGAGTCCTTTTGTGAAAACCCCTCTAGGGAACATTCTGACTCCAAAATAGTAAAAACAAAGGGTGTATCTTCTAGTGAAAACCTTCTTGAGGTGCTAGTAGATGAAGACTTGCCTCTTCCTCCCATGCAACACTTCAGACCAAAGAATTCTTCCATACTCATTGAAGACACTAAACCTATCAACTTGGGAACCAAAGAATGCTCAAGGATCACATACATTGAAGCATCCCTGACCGAAGGTGAGGAAGAAACTTTCACAAAAATTCTCCAAGAAGTTAAAATCATTTTTTTTATGGTGATATACTTAGATGCCTGGGCTGGATCCAGATGCAAAACAAGTTAAATGGAAGCTTTGTAAGATGCACCCTGAGGTGGCCCTACTAGTAAAGGTAGAACTTGAAAAGATCCTGTAAGAAAAATATCTTTTGAGCCATTGATTACTCATAATGGATATCCAACATGGTTCCAATAATTAAGCCATCAAGAGAAATTAGTATCTACATGAACTTTAGAGACCTAAACAAAGCATGCCCAAAAGATGATTTCCCCCTACCTAAAATCAACATGATTGTTGATCTCACAATTGGTCACAAGATTATATCACTCATAGATGGCTTCTCAAGGTATAATTAGATCTATCTAGTAGAAGAAGACCAACACAAGACAACATTCACAACCCCATGGGGCACCTTCTATTACAATATGATACCATTCAGGTTAAAGAATGCAGGAGCTACATATCAGTGAGCAATGAAAACTATCTTCCATGATATGATCCACAAAATACTTGAAGACTACATAGATGATATTTTGGCTAAATCCAAGACACAATTGCAACACCTTGACATTCTTGAGCATGTGTTCAATCACCTACATCACTATGGCTTAAAGCTAAATCTAAATAAGTGTGTCTTCAATGTAACATCATGTAAGCTACTGGGGTTCATTATATCATGAAGAAGCATTGAGATTGATTCCAATAAAGTCAAGGCCATAAAGAACATGCCTCTACCCCATACAGTCAAGTAGTTAAGGAGCCTACAAGGAAAACTCCAATTAGCACACTGATTCATATCATAGCTAGCCAAAAAATGTCAACCATTCACACATCTACTTTGCAAAGATACCAATTTCAACTGGGACCCAATTTGTCAACAAAGTTTTGATAAGCTCAAATAATACTTGGCTAACTCTCTCATTCTAGTGCCGCTAGTACTAGGATGCCCTCTCATCTTATACATCTCCATGACCACTACAACACTAGGGGCACTGTTGGCCCAAATTGATGATAATGGAAAATAAAGAGCCATCTACTACATTAGTTGAACACTTGTCAGCTATGAGTTGAACTACTCACCCATGGAAAAGGAATGTCTTGCAGTGGTTTTCACCACTCAGAAGCTTCAACATTATATGCTTATCCACATTGTAAAGTTTATTTCCAAAGTGGACCCACTCAAGTACCTACTATAAAAAAAAACACTTACATGCTAAATGGAAAAAAGGGTCATGCTTCTAAGTGAATTTGACATCCAATATGTAGACAAAAAGGAAATAAAGGGGCAAGTCATTGCAGATTAGCTAGATGAAGCACCTTTGGAAGATTCATATCTATTGGTCATGAAATTCCTTGATGAACATCTCTGCATGGTCGAAGAGAAGCCAATATGGAAGCTATATTTTGATAGCTCCTACACATCTCATGGATCATGGGCAAGAATCCTCTCTGTCACTCCTCAAAGTGACTACATCCCCAAGTCATTCAAGTTGGGATTATATTGCACCAAAAACATTTCAGAATATGAGGTGCTCATCTTAGGCCTCAAAGAAACTATCCAATGGAATATCATAGAATTGCATGTGTTTGGGGATTCCCAACTAATCATCAAGCAAGTCCTGGATAAGTTTCAAACAAAGGATGAAAAGCCTATACCCTAAAAGGAATTGGTGGACCAAATGGAAGAACAATTCATAATTCTACAGTTCACATAGATACCTAGGCTACAAAACAAAGCGACATATATGATGACAACCATTGGGTCCTTACTGGAAATCCCTCAAGATTCAATGATGTATGAATTCTTAAATGAGTAGCCACATACACCTGCTTATGAGAACGCTGATCTTGAAATGGTGTGCATTTTGTTTGGTCCTAAGTCCCCATGGTACCATGACATCCACCCTTATCTAAAAAATGGTATAATATCCCCTCACCTCACAAACACCCAATGCTAGAACCTTATTAGTAGAGCTTCCCACTACATTCTTGTAGCCATTACCCTATATCATCATTGATATCACAACCTCCTCTCTTGGTGTTTAGATTCAAATGAGGTCATCCTAGCTTTACACGAGGCTCATGCTAGAATTTACGGTGCCCACACAAGTGGCATGGTTCTAGCAAAGAAGATAGTTAGAGCCAAGTACTATTGGCCAACAATAGAGCACGACGCATGTGAGTTTGTAAAGAAATGCCTACCATGTCAACAACATGCCAATCTAATCCATGATCTAGCACAAGACCTACAACCCATTGCACCACCATGGCCATTTTTATGTTGGGGCTTCAACCTCATTGGTAAGATCACTTCCCTTGCCTCAAATGGATATAAGTATATCATAACCACCACTGAATATTTGATGAAATAGGTTGAGGTTATTCCACTCATCCTAACCACTAGTGTTCAAATATCTAAGTTCCTCCTCTACCACATCATCTGTAACTTTGATATCCCCTCCACCATCTTCACAGACCATGGAAAACCTTTTGAAAAATATCATCTGGATGATCTATGTGCCAGATTCTGCATCCATCACTACTTCAACCCATACTTCCCTCAAGGAAACAACCAAGCTAAGGCAACCAATAAAACCATCTTGAAGATCCTCTGAAAGGTTTTCTTTGATTCTAGTCATGACTGGCACTTTCAAATCAATCCCACCCTCTAGGCCTACTACACTTCATTCTACACTCCCATAGGCACCACCTGATGCAGGAGCATCCTACGTGTAAGAGCAATCTTGCATCACCCAAAAACATTTATATTTTTATATTCAATAAGGGTTATTTTGTGCAGAGCTGCTATTTATGGAAAGTTACTATTTTTGGTAATTTTCATATGTGCTCAGAATGATCTGATTTCTTTCTTGGAGGTTCATTTTGGTCATTTAAGTCTGCCAGTAAAGTTTCATTGCCAGATCAAGTGTATATTGGAAGATATTGAAGATTTTCGGTATTGGCAGCAGGGTACAAAAACTTTGAACTCAGTTTTGAAGGCTTTAGAGGCCCCGGATGAGGTCGAAAATTTGGGTGACGGGTGCTTGCGTAGGTCAAGCCTATAGAGCGCTTTGTGGCATTTCTGAAATGGGGTTATAATAGCCGATCGGGTCAACTGGTGATGACTTATGGTCTTCGAAAGTTGGTCCACCTGAAATGGCGAAAAATAATTTTCTTCAAAAATTTTGTTCGGGTTTCAAAGGTTATCTTGAGCCGACTATGATGTAATAAAATGTAAAATAAAATAAAACTAAGTTTGGTCGGCCTTATTGGCCTATATAAGGAAGGCTGTATTATTGTCTTAGGCAGTTCAGAATAATTCTGGGTAGTAGATCTGGGTAATAATTCGAGGCTTTGTCCTACAAAATATTGTGAGGGAATGCCCATGTGGCTTTGCATATTGTAATTCTGAAAGTTTGTAATTCCACATTTGTGGAGATAATAAGAAGCCAATTTTCTGTTCTTGCATATTATTCAAATTATTGTTGTTGTTTCTCTATTTCTGTTATGTGTTTGTGGTATTAAGGGGAGCACCCTTCATCACCACCCCATACTCCCTATCATATGGTGTTGAGGTTGTCTTACCAATTGAGGTCGAGCTTCCTTCATTATGCATGTCCATGAAAAACTATATCACTGATGAAGACTATTACGTGACATGCCTTACCTAGTTGGACTTGTTAAATGAGAAGAGGCAGTGAGCTTATGATCACCTTGTTGTGTACCAGAATTGACTCAAAAGAAGCTACAACAAAAAGGTGCACCCATGATGGTTCCAGGTGGGTGACATGGTCCTTAAAGAGAATTAGAAAGTGCAAGAAAAGTGAGAAAAGAAAGGTAAGTTTGAACCTACTTGGTTGGGTCCTTGTATTGTCACAACATGTTTCAACTTAGGAGCTTATTATTTATCAACAACAGAAGGGAAGCCCCTGAATGACTCCATCATATAATCCATCTGAAGTGGTTCTATGCTTGAACCATTTCTTATGTATCTGAAAAAATCCATAAAAATTATAAAAAGTCTAGAAAATATCATTGTCTTGGTGAAAACCTAGTGTGTGTGTGTGTGTGTGAAAATTGTACCTAGCTGTGGACACAGCACTTCAATAAAACATTAGAGGTTAGTAGAAATCAAAATCTGACAAATAATTGAAACTAAGCTAACCAGGTGATTTACTGCCTTCTAGTAGGTGCGAGTATGGTATTCTCATATTAGACCGAGATTAGTGACAATGCAACACCTAAATGAAAGATTTGAATGCAAAAGGTGAATGTAGAATGAATGCAGATTAATCTATTTTTTGTATTTTCTGTGCAATAATATGAAAAATTTCATGAAACTAGTCTAGAATGTATTGAAAATGATATGAAATTAATCTAAAAATGCTATGAAGATGAATGCAAAAAGTATGCAAAAGCTATGAAAAGCTATGAAATGATCTCACAAAATTGCCTCTCGCAAAAGCTTTGTTCTTTAGTTGTAAACTCGCCAGAGTAATTGTGCAAATTCGAGAGATATGAGATGAATTATGAAGAGTTGAGCCTTGTTTTTATAGAAATCCAAGGTTTGAGGATGCATAAGAAAAATCATAAATCACTCTTGATAAACTCAGGTTGATTTTTGAGTTATCAAGAAATTAAGAATAAATAAACTAATAAAATCATGCAAAAGTAGTTTTTATCTCAAAATAGAGTTTAGTTCTCTTTTTCAACTCATCATCAGATGTTGAGTTTAGAAAGTTAACAAATTGAAATTGAAATTGATTTAAAGTTAACTGCTTTTTTGATTGTGCATGATTTAATTATAAATTAATTTAATAAATAAAGTGGTTTATTCTCAACTTAACTAATTTTTGAAATAAAACAATTGATTTATGGGTTAATCAATTATTAAATCAAACTTTTATCCAAAACTATATTATTAGATATTAACAATTGACATTAATTAATTAAATAAGAATTTAATCAATTAGTCATGAGATTTTAGATTTATTGTCAAAATTAAATAATACAATTTAGGAATAAATCTAATTAAATCTAATTAAATAATTAAGTGGCAAAATTAAATCTAATTAATTAAATATTCAGAATATTCAATTAATCAAACTTTAGGATAAATAGGATTTATCGCCAAATAATTATTAAATCAAAGATAATTATGATAAATAAGGAATATTCTCCGATGCAAATTTAAGATAATCAATTAGGTTTTTTGATAAACTGATGTGCAGATGTGCCTTAGGTTAGGACTTTGATGTCGATTTCATTCGATTTCAAGATGTAAGAGGTTTAATGAACATATAGCCCATTTTTGGGGTATTACATTTTGCCCCTCTTTGAATTATTGTGTGAAGCGCAATGGTTCAAAGATTAGTCTATTTTTTATGTATGGAACTGATTTGAAAGAAAAATTGATTCCACGATAGAAACCGATTGAAAGATTTGAAGATGTTAGGTCATGATTGACCAAAGATAATGTTAACTATAGCAACAATGAACCAGTGATTACGAAAAAGTATCAAAGCGCTTGATTCTAAACCTTATGATTATGAAGAATTGAGTGACCTGATTCCAGACTTGATTGTCCAAAGGAATCAATATTGGTATCACATATGAACCCTTCAGTTACGAAGAACCAAGGCAATAACACTAATGAACCAATGGTTACAAAAAGTTGATACAGTTTACAAGATAGATTAGGATACCAGATTGATATGAATCTTGATGAATTTGATATGCCCCAAGTGATGTGCCCCAAGCAAAGAGGTCTTTAGATGAATCAGCAACTAGACGTGGTTGTTGTCTTGATCACTGAGGAAAGGATTGACAGAATTAGATTGACAGACTTGAATGATGTGCAATACCATGCCCCCTTCAGGATGAAAATTGAAATCTGACAAGAAAAGTCAGCATTGAATGGTTTAGAAGCATGTTAATTGATTTAAGAAGTGGTTATACATGTTGGAGAACACGTTCTGCATCATTTAGATGTCCTGGAAACCAAGTTTGACTAGGTTTGACCATGAGTTGACTATGGGTGACGAAGTTGAAATTTTAATAGTTTGATGTAAGATAATCAGTTAAGTTGAATTTTGGATTTCTGTGATGATTGAAGGTCGATAATGCAAGTAGTTGACAATATAAATGATCTCATATTTCAATTTTGATCCTGAAAAAGGATTCTTCTTATTGTTTTGTTAGAGGGACCTTCATACAAAGCTCAGTCCTTATGACATTTTTAGCATTTTTGAAGAATTGTTTAAGTGTTCAAGCAATTTGTGAGACCATGCAAACATGCAAAATGTAAAATGAAATGCAGACCTAAGACCTAGGACCTAGTCACTGATCATGTGTCAGTCATTTTCATCATTGAATTTTTATTAGGTAACCAGATAAATCAATACAATGCCCACTAGTTAGGAAACTATAGACATATGAATATCAATTTGTATGTGCAAGAATCAATACAATGCCCACTATCTAGACAACCATGGACATATGAATATTGATTTTGTTTTTAGAATGTCAGATTAGATATAAGCACCAAGGCATAAATGCCAGGATGACCTGAATATCAAGTCCATTTTGATATACCAATTGGTATAAGCATCAAAACATAGATTTTGTGATGACTTGAATATGCCTTGTGGTACAAACACATCATGGAGTCAAGAGATCATTCTAAATCTAGTGTGAATTACCCGTAGTTACCCTTTATCGTTCACATTCTTAGGTAAGATTGTGTTTCATAGTAGGAGTAAGAAATCACTCAAAAAGATAATAGTTAGATCAAAATTCCTTGAATTTTTTGGGTATCAATGGTCAAGGTACGCATGGCCATCCAATACGAGATAGAGGCTCTTACATATGGACACCATTTCAATCCAAAATTTTCAAAGTTGTTAGATTTTCACATATAAGTAGAAAATAAAGAAAAGATTATGCCCCCAGCTGTCACTCTCTAAATCCTGTAAAGGACATCATGGAAGAGCTCAAAGGGACACAATATGCAAAAATCGTAATGTGAATTAGTAAGCATACAAGGAGATAAAAGCATGTAAAGCATAGATTGTTTTTCAATTTGTGTTGATGTTTGATTGCATTGTTGTAGATGCAAAATCCTTTCTAGAGAGGAGATTGACTGACTGACTCGGATGTAGCTTCAAAGGACTTTGACTGGATATGACTTGTTTGAGATACTAAGGATTGTAGGATATGACTTTGATTGCCCCCGAGTTTGAACATTGATAGGAGACGGATGCTTTTGCCAATTGGTGTATAGACTGACTTTATTGAAAATAGGAATGCAAAAACAAACTGGAAAATATGTACCAACTAAAGTAAGATTGAAAGCTAGGAAAGACCAAGATTGTGCTAATAGATGGAGCATTTTGAAACAGGTGGCACTCGTTTGTTGGGTTTTCACCATCTTGGCAAAGATTCTATTTTTGCTAGCAAGGTGCCTATTTCCATGTTTTCACCAAGGCACTTTTTCTTTTTCTCATTTTTTTTGTATTTTTCATTTTTTTCAATTTTTTTGTACTTTTGATATTTTTTTATTTTTTTTTGATACATCAAGGCACCTATTTGCTAGGTTTTCACCATGTTCATTTTTTCAGGACTTTTTCTAATTTTTATGATTTTTTCAGGACATTTTTTAATACTGAATGCCTTAGGCATAGAATTTCTTTAGATGGAGAACATTGATTGGTTCTCAGAGTTGTTCTCCTTTAATCATTGAGAGTTGATAGGATCCAGAGCCAAAAGTAGTAGTGATTACAAAGGGACCTACCAAGTTGGGTTCAAACTTCCCCTTGCGTTCTCTATGTGATTGACTTTTAGGATTCTCTCTCAAGACTAGATTGCCAACCTGAAATTCTTTGTGTCTGACTTTCTTGTTGTAACCTCTAGACATTCTCTTCTAATATAATTTGAGATGATCATATGTTTCTTGTCTATGCTCATCTAGTAGTTCAAGTTCTTGCAACCTAGACACTCTGTAGTCATCATCAGTTACTAGACCATGGATTCTGATTCTTAGTGATGGGATTTCAACCTCAATAGGCAGTACCGCTTCAGACCCATAAACTAAAGTGAATGGTGTAGCCCCAGTGGGTGTTCTGATACTTGTTCTGTAAGCCTAGAGAGCTAGATTGATCATGAGATGTGAGTCTCTTCCTATTTTATTAACTATACGGTGCAATATTTTCAATAGATTCTTATTTGAAGCCTCTACTTGTCTATTCCCTTGAGGATAGTAGATAGATGACCAATGTTGTGTAAGCTTGAATTTGGCACATAGATCATCTAAGTCTTTGTTTTTGAATTGACCACCATTATCTGTGACTATAGTGTTGGTGTTTGAAAATGCTTATGCCAACTAGGGCTGCCAATATGCCTTGAGACTAGTATTAGGAATGGCTAGTTCCAAGTATGAGAGCTCTGCAAGACAACTGGACCAACTATAGGGACAAGAATACCCTCTACACTTCTGGCTCTGTAAGACCAAGGTGGGTGTACCTAATCTAGTATCTTATGTCATTCTAGGACTTTAAACTGGATTAAACAAAGTAGATGATAACAAGAGACTACTAAATGTTAACCAAGCATTCATTGAATCTCCATTGTTATGAAGGGTATTACTACTCTCAACCAAATAATAAAAAGACTTCGAATGGTGTTGATATATGAAGATGGAAAGAATTAAACAAGAGTCAATCAAGAATTGAACTCAACTGAATATACTAATCCCTGATCAGTGCCATTATCCATTGGGCAGATCTCAAATACAGACATTGAAACATGAACCAACTACTATCAAAGACTCATAGCCATAAACATAAACATTCCAGCCCATCTACTACTTATAGTATCCTTCTGTAGAAAAATCAAAATGAATCTATGCCCTATCTAAAGTATATTTCACTTGATCCTAGATCAAGAACTAAAGACTAGAACATATACAAAGGTAACCCTATGCAATGGATCAGAAAATTCAAAATTCACAAGATTGACACCAAGGAGAGACTTGAAAGCTTGAAATAATTATATTAAGTATGATGAGTCATGTACATGTTCAAAGTAGATAAGAGAGAAAACCACTTCAATAACCTACAAAAGACTACAAGGAAATTCTATTCAATCTACATACAATGTGATACAGCCTACTACAACCCCCTTAGAACCAATCAAAATCAGAACCCTTCTAAATGATCAAGAAAATCCTTTTATAGGAACAAGGATTCAACATGCAATGGATCATTTAGGGAAAAATTAGGGTTTCAACCACCCAACCAACCAAAAATTACATCAAAATTTATTGCAGGGGAAGAGACATAGGAAACTCAAAGAAAATAAATCTCAAATAGATTTGGAATCATGAAAATCTATGAGATCAACACAGTAAACCAAGGAATTGCCATGAAAACCAGTCAAATCAGCCACCTGCAAACACTTTTCAAGCACAAAACCACATTTCATGGTACAACAGAACCCCTAGCAATTGATCATGGCACCCTAGATCACACTACATCCACTGGCACCACCAACCAAATCAAATCCAACTGAAGAAACCAGAAAAACCAGTCCTTTCTGTTGCTGGAAAACCTCAGACAATTCAAATTTGAATTTCAACAGTCACTTCATGGCGCCAGCAGCAAATCGATGGTCAATATTCAAACTAAGATCAACTTTAGGTCTTGACCATTAGATCTTTTCATTTTGTGGGCTTTATGACTTAACCCTAGCAGGACCCCAAGTCTCATTTAGAGAACACGTGACTGAAGGCTACCTCCAAGTCACAAAAATTTTTATGTCACCGCTAGTCTATTTAGAGGATATGCGAACACATGTTCACTAAATCACCACATCATTTAGAACACCACTATATTATCACACAAATGAGCGAAACCCTTTAAAATTTTTCGGACCACCAAAACTTTATCGAAACCACCAAAAGACTGAGGAATTTTACTAGGCCCGCATCAAGAAAATTGATAATCATCTCATCTTCGCATGTGACAGAAAAGACCCTTCAGATTATATGCTGACTGTCGATGCTTTGACACTGTCAGAACTACTAAAACTTGAAAATCCTCAGCCCCACTAAAAAAATCCAATTCATCACCATGTGGATGAATGAAAAGCAGACAACTCAGCACACTTGTGGTGCATGAAAACCATCTGGCAATCGGACCCACCTTAATACTGCCACCTAAGAATAAAGTAACATCGACGGCTGGCATAAGATCTCAAAGCTCTGACACATTCTATGAGAACATACGCCCATCGTTGATCTTTTGACAATGTCAGGACCCACTGACAAACTCGAAAACCAGGTCCCACTGACAACTGCCAACGTATTAATACATGGACCAATCACAGCTTGCCATTTGTGCATACGTGTCATTTTAGACCCACCATTTATGCTGACCTAAACACTTGGATAATCAGACAGTTGGCACATGATTTTAAAGGCTTAAAAGATTCTATGCGCTTATACACCAACCATTGATCTAGAATCTGTTGCTGATGACGTAAAACCTGACCCCGCTGTGCTACATAGGATACTTTGATGAATGAGAGGCTGCCACATCACAAAATTGGGCAAGCAGACAAGTAACTTTTCCTTCACTCACAAGTCCTTCTGACAACCCTACCACTTTAATATTTCCTTTGGCCAATAGGGAAGTGCCACTTGTGCTTATGTGGGAGTGGACCCACCCACATAGAAAGGCTACGTCATAAAAGAGAATCAACGGTCGGTGCAAAAGTGCATACCTCTGACACATCCTTCATGAAAACATGACAACCGTTGGATCAAGATGCTATCAAAAGACCGGGCCCAAGAAATATTAAGGCCGAAACATAGGAAATATTAAAAGGTAGGACTTAGGAAAAAATCATTTAGTCAGGCATGTAGACTTAGGAAATATTAAAGGCCACCGGGGGTAAAGACTTAGGAAAAATTTAAACAGGGACTGACCAATAATATAAAGCATGTGCGAATTAGGATTTTTAAGTGGCCCAAAAAGGGAACTTAAAAATAGAACAAGGCCTAGGTAGACTTAGGGTTTTTTCCACACAACAACTAGTTTTTTGAATATTTGCAAGGGTTTCAAGCCAGAGACCTAAAAAAAAGTTGCAAAGACCAAAAGAAAAGACCTACGGCCATGAAGTTTTTTGCAAAAATAGACCATTTTATAAAGAATTTAGCTATGACATGAAAATTGGCTAACATATAGAATGTGGAATACCATACTGATAGATGATGTAGTTTAGAATAAACATGTAAATTTTCTTCCCGGTTGCTTGAGTCAAAGGGACTACTTCTACCCATTTTGTGAAATAGTCTGTAGCTGTAATAATATGGGTATGTCCATTCAAAGAATGAGGATGTATGGATCCTATAAGATCAAATTCCCATTGGTGAAAATGCCATTGTGTAGTAAATGGGATTAGATCTCTCCCTAGTGCATGAATTAATTTTCCATGTACTTGGCACTTTTGATAGTTCTTAGCAAACTTGATAGCCTCTTTTTCTATTTCAGGCCAATAGTACCCAGCCCTAATAAGTTTTCAAGCTAGTTTTAAACCATTGGAATGTGATCCAAAAATACCATCGTGGACTTCCTCTAATGCACGTTAAGACTCTTCCCATTCTAAACATCTAAGTAGTGTACCATCTAGACCTCATTTGTACAGATCGTGACCAATAATGACATATCGGGATGCATTGCGAATAAGGTATCTTTTCTCATGGCGGTTAAAGGTATCAGGAATTATTTGATCTTGGAGATAGGAGAAAAGGTTTTTATATTTGGATGAATCGTGACCTACAATAGTGAAGATCATGTGGGTTTCGAAGGAATCATATGCAGGATAAGATAGAGCTTCCACCAGGAACTTGTAGCATTGCTCATGTTTAGGCTATTGTAATAAAGTAGATAGCATTGCCATAGCGTCGGGAGCCTTATTCTTTGTTCTAGGTATTTTATCAAAGGTGATAGATATGAAATATTTCTTTAGATCATCTACCATTCTCTTGTATGGGATCAGCTTTCCATCTTTCATTTGATACACATCATTGACTTGATGTATTACAATTTGTGAGTCTCCATGAATGTGTAGTTCTTTTACTCTCCATTCAATTGTTATCTTCATACCATTAAGAAGGGCTTCATATTCAGCAATATTGTTTGTGCAAGGAAACTTGATTCTAAATTCTTTAGGGATTGAGTATCCTTGAGGAGTGATGAACAATATGCCTGCTCCAGATCCATTCTGTGTATAGGAGCCATCAAAGAATAGCTTCCATGCTCTAGAAGAAAGATTCATGATAGAGGAATCTGGGAATTACATTTGCATTGGTGTATCATAAAATAAAGATGCGTCTTCCAGTTGATTGGTAATAAATTGGCCTTTGATAACTTTTCTTTCAACATATTCAATGTCAAATTCACTTAATAACATTACCCATTTAGCTAGTCTACCTGTGAGGGCAGCTTTATTTAGTAGGTACTTTAATGGATCAATCTTAGCTACCAAATACATGGTATGAGCCAACATGTAGTGTCTCAATTTCTATGATGCAAATATCATAGCTAGACAACCTTTATCAATCATTTAATAGTTCTTTTCATATGCTACCAATGTTCTACTGATATAGTATATAGGTCTTTCCTTCTTGTTCTCATCATGTTGTACTAGTAATGCTCCCAGTGATGTATCTATGGTGGAGACATATAAGATCAAAGGCTTCCCTTGAATAGGAGGCATAAAAATAGGAGGATTTGATAGATATTTCTTGATATGATTAAAATTCTTTTCACATTCCTCATTCCATGCAAAAGTCACACCTTTATGTAAAGTCTTTGTGAAAGGTTGTGATATGTCTGCTAGCTGAGATATGAAGCATCTGATAGATTGTACTCTCCCTTGTAATGTTCTCATTTGACTGATATTCTTGGGAGGTTGCATCTCCATGATAGCTTTAACTTTAGCTGGATCTACTTCAATTACTTTCTTTGAAACAATGTAGCCTAAAAGCTTTCCAAAAGTGACACCAAAAGCACACTTCTTAGGGTTCAGTCTAAGACTAAACTTCTCCATTTGATCTAGTATTCTTCTCAAATCATTTATATGTTCATCTCTTATCATAGGTTTTTCTAAAGTATCATCAACATAATCTTCCATAGTTCAATGTATCATGTCATGAAAAATAGATGTCATAGCTCTTTTATGTGTAGCACTTGCATTCTTAAGCCCAAATGGCATGACATTCCAATAGAAGGTACCCCATGCACATGTGAAAGCAGTTTTCTCTTGATCTTCTGGAACAATTTTTATTTGGTTGTATCCAAAAAAACCATCCATCAAAGAATACATCTCAAAGCTCACAATCATGTCCACTATCATATCAATATTAGGTAATGGAAAATCATCCTTAGGGCATGCTTTGTTTACATCTCTAAAATTTGTGCACACTCTGATTGATTTATCTAGTTTAGAAATAGGTATAATATTAGAGATCCATTTAGTATAGTCAATAACATGAATGAATTTGGCTTTTAGTAGTTTCTCTAATTTAGCTTTGACCAAGAGTGCAACATGTGGATACATCTTTCTCAATTTTTACTTAACAGGTTTGACATCTGGAGCTATAGATAAATGGTGCATTATAAGATCATGATCCAACCCTAGCATATCTAAATATTTCCATGCAAAGTTGATCTTCTTTTTTGTTAAGAATGTGGTAAATTTTTTCTTTTCTTCTTCTGATAAGGATTGTGCTACATGGATCAACTGTGGTTCTTCTATTGTTCCCAAGTTAATAGATTGAGTGGGCTCAATTAGTATAGGAGATCTATCTTATGAATGACTCAAAAGGACATCAAATATCTCATCCTTAGGAACCTCAGAGAGGTTTTCACCTTCAGATATATCTTTTATTTTTACTTTTGTAGGTTCTGAGACTGCCACAAAGTGGTTTTCACCCTTAGAACTCCTTTTCTTTTTCTTTTTATTTATATTCTTTTGACTAAGATACTTGATGTCTGACTCCATCATGCTAACACTCGGTTCACTGATGGAAGTCCTCATAGGCTCAACTACAATGAGGTAGCAAGCAATGGCATAGTCATTTGGAAAGGTATAGACACCTTGGCTTGTATTCGTAGAGGTTTGGTCAAGAAGTTCAGGATGTTGGATAGTCAAAGAGGTGAAAGATTAGGAAATAGTGTTTATGGATATGGATATGTCATCATTGGTCCTAACCTGACTCTCAAGTTTGAAGGTGATATTACAACTCAAAATTTTTAATTCATGAATAGGCTCAATGTCATTATGGGTGTCCACTTCAGCCATCGGTGGATCAAACTCATTAAGTTTTTCATTTCACTCTAGACTTACATTGGATTTAGGTGCATATTGGTGAATAACATCAACATGTTTTTTTGTGATAAGCTCATCTTCCTCTAGAATGGTTCCCCATTCATATTTGTATGCACCCTAAAATGGTCGCCTAGACTTTGGGCCCCCATTTAGCAATTTATCAAATCCCTGAATAAATATTTTCAAAAATCAACATTTTATCAATAATATCAATTTCCTTGGTCAAATCCTATTTTATCATTTTTGATTATTTGCCTTGGGCTAACCATTTTATCCTAAAGTCTTTATTTATTTAAAAGGAATTTCCTCCCCTTTTATTAAATAAAAAGCCCCCACTTTTCCTCTTATCCTAAGTTGCACAAATAAAGCATTATTCTTATTTTATAAAAAGGAGAAAAGCACTTTTTGTCTCATATGGACACAAAAGTCGACTCTTATTCTCTCATTGGAGGATATTTGTGCACATGGATTTCTCCTCTTTGATGCTCCACCCTTGATTAAATCTTTTGCCTCTTAATCTCCATGGTCCATTCCTTTTCATTTCCTATAAAAGAAGAGCTCTCTTCCTCATTTGCATATCAATCTTTTTATGCTAATGTTATGTTGCAGGTTTTCTAGGTCACTTTGGAGCTTTTGAAGATTTGGAGCATTCTTGGCTTTTGCATCTACATGCTATCATAGTTTCATTTCTTGCATTGTCATGACATTCATAGCTTCATATTAGCTTAGTTTCCTTTATGCTTTAGATTACTTCATCTAGCTTAATTAGGAGGATTTGTAACACTTGCATCTTTCCTTTCATAGTTTAGTTTGTACTTTCATTTCCATAGCTTAGCTTGCACCTCTCATTTCTAGATTGCATATTCATCTTAATCTAGTTTGCATTTTCATTTCATAGTGATTCTTCAAGATATTGGCATTCTTTCCCTTGTCTTCATTTGAATCTCTCATTGTGTGGTTGACTAGCAAGTTCCTTAGCTTAATAGCTCTAGCTGAGAGCAAACTTTAAATAATCTTGCAACTCCATACATAAAGATCTCTAGGTCACTTTCTAAGGTATCCCATTCATGGATTCCCTTGGATATAATGACTTAGAGAAGTGCACATTTTAGTGTGTACAATAGTCATTTGATTCCTCATCTATGACTCTAGGAAATCGAAGAACATGTTTAAAGTCAGGATGGATACCCCAAGAAGGGTTACCCTCATATTCTGATTTGAATTCATACTCATGGGAATCTATTTTAGAATAGCTACCACCTTCCTCTTTGTCTATGTGGTCTTCTTTAAGATCAACTGGTTCTTGTGGTGCAACTGTCTTTTGTTCTATAGTAGGTTCTTGTGTTTCTACTACATTGATTATTTTCACTGGATCATCTTCAGCTTCAAGGAGGTCTTTTATTTCTTTAGGCAAACACTCATAAGGAATGAGCTCCATAGTGGTGTCTAAATCATAACTGTCAGATTGTTGTTTTGTTTCCTCTATTGGTTCAATATGTTCTAAGACATGTGGGGAGTTCTTTTTGAGATAGAAAGGCTTCTTCTTATATCCTAGACATGTTATATTCTTGTTGGTTTGACCATGATGGTCAAGAGATGATAGAAGACCTTTACCGTGTAATCCTAGAGGTCCTTTTCTAGTAAATCCCATTTTTGTGATCAATTTGTCTCCTGGTCCATATGACTTCTAAGGAATTTTGCTTGAAGTGGAGTCACATTTCTAGACTGATTGGGATTGAGGCTCATCCTTGTATAACCATGCGAGCACAACTTCATCTTCCTCAAACTCTTGTTTAGATACTTGCTCTATGACAAAGCTTCCATTGAATATGACCTTGGATTCTTTAGCTGCAGATTTCAGTTTATCAGATGGTTGTCCATAAGATTTTGGGGACAACAGGAGAGATGTGAGGGATAAAACAGGTTCCATTTTGTATTCTCCCATACCATTGTCTTTGATTTTGAATTTTTTAGCAATTTTTTCTATCTTGGATGTTGAAGCAATGTCCATCTGCTTAGTGGAAGATTCTTTGTTATTAGGAGTAATTTTATCAGCACTTTCTTTCAAAGCATTGCAAGTTGTATATAGGTCAGCTAGAATCATCACCTCTACTCCTTCATAAGGAAATTTCACACATTGATGGTATGTGGAAGGAATAGCTTTCATTTCATGTATCCAGGGTCTCCCTAGAAGGATGTTGTAAGCCAAAGGTAGATCAAGAACTTGACATATGGTGTCTTTGATAACAGGTCCTATTCTGATAGGTAAGACAATAGTTCCTTTGGAAGACCTTTCTTGCTCATTGTATGCTTTGATAGTTATCTTATTCTTAGGATCAATGGAAGTTTCAGATAATCCCAAGTGTGTGATCAAGCTATAAGAACAAATATTGAGACCATTGCCTCCATCTATCAACACACATTTGACATGATGGTTTTGGATTAAGACTTCAATATGCAAGGGCTGGTTATGCGGATGACTCAAGGAGTTATCATCTTCCTCTGAAAAGGAGATATACTGGGGAGACGTCAAATGACCAACCATAGTCTGGAATCTATCTAAATCAAGGTTTTCAGGAACATTGGATCCAAGTAGAGCTTTGTCTAGAATGGCCCTATGAGCTAGAGATATCTGAAGCAACTCAGACATAGAGATTTTTGCATTTGTATGCTGGAGTTGTTGGACAATATTGTATGATGTAGGCCTCGTGTCTTTAGGATTTGATGATTTAGAGGCATCCTTTTGTTTAGAAGAAGATGAAAGATTGAAAGGCATCTTAGGGACATTTGATGAATCTAGGATTTGTCCTTGCAGATGCACCTAATCTTGTGATCGAGTAATTGCATTTGTTGATTGAATATCTCTATCTTTTCTTACTATTGTGATGACATTGCAATGCTCAGATAGGCACGGTTCAACCATATTGATGATAACATTATTTCCAGAGTAAGCATAATTGACTTTAGCACCCATAGTAGGCTGAGAAGATGAATCTCCTTGACCATGTTTTAGAAATGGCTCTGTGAATGTTCTATGATCATTATTTCTTTTATGATTGTCAATCACTATTTCTCTATTATCAATTTTGTCTTGTATAATGTGTTTCAAGCATACGCAGTTATTGGTTTTATGACCCTTATTACAATGGAAGTCATAGAAATCAGTCTCTTTCCACCATTTTGGTTTAGTTTCAGGATAAAATGGTTGACTCTCAGGCAAGAAGATGATGTTGTTAGCCAACAAAGTTTTCATGGAAAATTCCAAAGACTCTCCAAGAGGAGTAAACTTGTGTTTAGGATTGGTAGCCCAAGGTTTATAGTCAAATGATTTTTTGTTTGATTCTATTGTTTTAGCTTCAAAAGCTTTGATAGCTTGGGTGCCAATAGTGAGATTGAAAGTGGGTGCCTTAGATGGGGCATGAATAGTATCATCAATGCCATCCACGATGATGCCTTTATTCTTGTTCCAGTTTTTGCCTTTGTCTCTAGAATTAGATCCAGATTTATACTTGCCCTTTTGAATTGATATGTCTCCTTTTTGTACAAGTACTTTCTCAATTTTGATTGCATTTTCTACCATTTTATCAAATGATGTATGATTTTGCATTTGCAAATGGTAGTTAAGTTCTGGAACAAGATTGTTGATGAAAATTTCCAGCTTCTCAGTTTCTAGAATGCATCTAGTATATAGAGAAAACTTCTTCCTCCATCATTTGAGAAAAGTTAGGAATGGTTATCCTAAGTTCTATTTCAGATTGCAGATATTGATCATAGTGAATGGATGTTGAATGTTGTAGGAGTATTGTTGATAGAATAGTTTGATTAACTCCTCAAAAGTTTTGATAGTAGGAGGCATATTTGAGAACCAATGAATAGATGACCCTCCCAGAGATTGGGGGAAAAGATGCATTAAATAGGTTGGTTCGTGCATGAACTCTATAGATTGAGTATAGAATTCTCTAACATGATCTTGAGGATCAGAGTTTCCATCATACTTATCATATTTAGGCATCTCCACTCTCTTAGGGAATGGTGGCATGTACAAGTCTTTATCAAATGGAAAAGGGCATAGAGCCTCCATGGAGAACTCCTTAGGTTCCTTCTCTTTTTTGAGTTTGTTAAGCTTGACTTGCATGGCATGCATCTGTTTCATCATAGCAGTGATTGGAGTTTCTTCCTCATGCATAATGATATCTTCAATATTAAAGTTGGGAGGAAGTTTAGCTCCTTGATGAGCTAACTCTAGGAAGTATGTTTCTCTATCTTCCTTCAAGAAATGCCTCATCATTTTCTTGAAGTCATCATCATTTTGATATCAAACAATTTTAGAAGGTGTGGGTTCTTGATCCGCACCATGTTGAGAATGATGTCCTTGAGACCCATGGTGTGTCCGTTCCTAAGACATGTTAGGATTTTTAGGACTCCCTAGGATAGATTGATGTAGAATTTATTGATTGCCTCCTTGGATTGATGGATGAGGGCGTATGTAACCAATTTTTAATCACAGATTGTCGAGACCATCATCTTCATAAAGACCTAAATTATAGAGTTCTTCAAAATTTGGAACCACATGAGTAGATAAAGGTAAGGTATGAGGTGCTTCTCTAGATTTCTTGTGTGAAGAAGCTCTTGTTTCTACCATTAACCTTGGGTGAAGCAAGAGAGCAAGATGAAGATAACTGAAGAATGACTTGATTCAAGAAGATCGAATGACACAACCTTATCAAGATTGGATTGATTGAAGATTAGATTAGACATAAATGAAGGATATTGTGCCCTAGTATTATGGGTAGACACACAAAAGATGGTGGACGCAAGCTCACAACACTTAGACATTTTGTATGAAGACTGAATCTGAAGATAATTTTGACAAGGTTTTGACACAAGATGGAAAAGACTCAAATCAATAAATCAGAAGGCTAAATCAGACTCAACAGACCACTTTAGGAAAATGAATGGATTGGTTATAGTTTTTTCTTTGTTCCTAACACAATGATTTGTTTGACAGATTTTGGGATTTGTTTCTCAACTCTAGACATCTAGTTTTAGGCAATGTGCAATAGGAAAATAGGCATACGGATCCCAGACAAAAATTAGATCTGATAGAAAGTTGACCAACTAATAAGAATAAGCTTGCTATTTTGAAACTTTGAGGATAGTTTCGCATGAGAAAATGGTGTCCCGCGTGAGGAAGTACCAAGTTGCATGTGAGAATATGTTGTCTCGCGTGAGGAAATGCTCAGAAAACTAAAATCTTGCTCAATAAAAGAACAAAGTTTGACAATTTTGGCACACTTTTTGAGGCATAGATTTCGAGACATGGCGCTGGCTATTCTATGATAGAATATTCAATTTTTACACTAGAAAAGGATTTTTGTTCAGATTTTGCAATTTTACAATTTTTAGAATCAATTTATTTGCAAGCTTTTCTCTGTCCAGGTTTGCAGATTCTGATGAACTACAACTTATTTAGAACCTGAATGGAGAATCTATAATTCAAGATTACTAAGGAGTTGTTGATTAGATATGCAAGATAATTAAATTAGTATTATGTTGTCATTGATGTCAACTAGCTTGACAATACTTATCTTGTAAGTTACTATACTGACACATCTGAAGAAAGGAGAAAGAGATGAAGAAAAGATTTGTCTACATGAGGAAGATGTATATATCAGATGAGGATAAGGAATACACTGAGTAACTTGTTGATGAGTCTATGACTTGATGAAATTGACTTTATTATGTTGTATTCATCTATGATGAAGAATAGAGTTGAAAGACATAAAGCAGTGTTGTCAGTAAATAAAGCATTCTAGTATACACCGAGGAAATGTAGTGTATACCGAGCGCAGTGTTAACCGAGCTTGTGTTCACCAACGCATTTCTTTGTTAACTGAGTAAAACAAAAAGGAATTAAATGATCAATTTAGTTGATAAAGTGATGAGTTGTAAAGTGTATGAAATCAAGGTAACAGATAAGGTTTGTTATGAAGATCGATGGCTAACATAAATCAAGAAGGATCTAATGGAGCAGATTGAAACGTGTGTCTGACACATCAGAGGAGGAAGCTTAAAGTGGAAAAATCTATGAATATGATTAAGTGGAAAAATTTGATGGAGGAAAATAAAATGATTTACTCATCTATATAAGAGACATTGGTTTCATTATTGAAACATCATTGGAAGAAGAAGATACTGCAGAATTATCACGTGAACAAGTTTTCATGCATTTTGATCATACTGGTTAATGAGAACCAAGTTGCAAAACAATTATCGAGCTACTAAGAGTAATTATCGATGGACAGTAAGTTGATATAGTATTGAATTTGAAGTGTTATATTGATCAGAAAGATTTGAATGAAATGAATATTGATCTATAAACTGCAATTAAATTTGTTTTAAGGTAGATCATCTACTATTACATATTTAACTATTGTACATAATTAAATCTCTTAATTGAGTGGACTATGAAAGTCTTTTGATGTTTTATTCATAGAGTGAATATTGTTATCCTGTCAACCCCAAAGTGACTGCTGGTTGGATGATAACTTTTGGTCTAAAATCCTCTAACAAGGTCACACCTAACAGTGTGTTTGTAACCTTTAATAGGGTTGGGTCTTCACTGACCTCACTTCAGAAGAGTGAACAATTTTGGGTTGTCCGTCCTAGGTGGTTTTTACCTTCATAGGGTTTCCACGTTAAATCTCTTGTGTTATGTGTTGATTGTGATATTTGTTTGTTATCATAATTTTCATATTACATGTTAGATTTGATCGGTAACTACTATAAGTTTTAGACTGGCAATCAGTAAAAACATAGATAGTGAAAGTATTTTATGTTTACCAAGTAGCAAAAGTTGAAGAATTTGTTTTGGATTATACATTTTGATTTGGGACACTGGCTAACTGATTCACCCCCCCCCCTCCCTCAGTTATTCTAACAATTGGTATCAAAGCTTCAGTTCTTAGAACAGAGTTTTAAGGACTTCAAAAAAAATATCTCAAGATGTATAAGAGGGAAGTGCCAAAGCTAAAAAAAGATAACTTCATAGTATGGAAAAGCCAGATGAAGTTGCACATATCTGGAATTGGGAATTCTGCACTAGAACTAATGGAGAATGGCTGCATTGAACCAACCACTGGTCCCCTAACTCTTGATCAACTGAAGGATAGGCATGAACACAATATTACTATGATGGAACTTGTTCTACCTGTACCGATGCCAAATTTGAAGACATCGAGGGTTGTGATATAGCTAAGAAGATGTGGGACAAGCTGACTCTAATATACAGTGGAGATGTGAATGTTAAGAGAGCCAGAGTAGAAAGCCTAAGAGGTTGATTTGACAATATGAAGATGAAAGAAGGTGAGAACATTGGGCAATACACAAATAGACTAAAAGAGGTAGTACATGCTATTAGAGCATCTAGTGGAGTTATTGACGATGAAACAGTGATAAGCAAGATTCTCAGAACTTTGCTGCCAGTTTATGCGATGAGGATCTCTACAATTCATGAAACAAGAGCGACATCAAACCTAACTCTTGACATGCTGATCAGTAAGCTTACAACCTTTGAATTGAATAATTTTGACAACAATGTTGTCCCTTCTATTGAATGCACTTTCATGTCCTTTTTGAAGATTGGTAAGTCTAGTAGCAGGAATGATAAGAATAATGATAGTGATAGTAATATCGATGATGAACTTGATGAGCTTGAAGCTCTTATGGCCAGAAGATTACCCAAAGGTAAGGGAAGGTATAGAGGCAAGCTACCTTTAGCATGTTTTAATTGTAAAGAATTTGGCCACATCATTCCTAGATGTCCAAATAAGAAAGATGATGATAGATCCAAAGACCAATCCGAAGGAAGCTATGGGAGAAGAGTCAACAGAGGCTACTGACACAACAACAGAGATAAATGAGATAGCTATGACAAAGGAAAAAAGGTATGTTACATAGATGAATAATTTGAATCTAAATCTGACACTGATGATGATGTAGAAGTAGTATTTGTTCCTATGAAAGATGATTCAGAGGAAGATGAGAAACATGAAGAAACAACACTAATCTCTAAAGTAAGCAGAAATGATACATGGATCATAGATAGCGGCTGTACACATCATATGACTATTGATATAGAGAAATTTGATCTACTTGATGAATATGATGGAGGATTTGTTAGAATGGGAAATGATGCACCTTGTATGGTGAGAGGTAAAGGTTCACTAATGATTAATGATAGAATAAAATGTGAAAATGCATATTGGGTAGATGGACTGAACTATAATTTGTTAAGTGTGGCACAACTGAATAACTTAGGTCACCAACTTGCTTTTGAGAGAAAAAAAGGTAAGAATCTATGATAATGGATGAAGACTTGTCAGAACCGGTGCACAATCCAAAGGTAATCTATTTTATCTTGATATTGATCAGTCTTCTTGTTTATTAATGAAGGATGAAGATGAATGGTTGTGGCATAAGAGGTTATGTCATGTGAATTCTGATAACATGATCAAGATTAGTAAGAGGAAAAGAGTTAGAGGGTTGCCTAACTTGTCAAAACCAGATCATGCTATGTGCCATGAATGTCCGAAAGGTAAGATGACTAAGTCTAGTTTTAAGAGCAAAGACTACTCAACAAAGAAAATACTTGAGTTGGTTCATACTGACCTATGTGGTCCTATGAGAACTCAGAGCTATTATGGTGTTTTGGAAAATAGATTTGTCTTTCTCTTCTTAAATGAAAATGAATAAAGACTCTATGTTTCTAAAGACAAACCATTCATACATAGTTGGGTAAGCATTAGAAATTGCTCCCCTCTGAATTTTTAAGGTTTAGCTTCCTTGTAGGATATTCAATGAATTATCAACATAAAAGTAAATTCATACACCTTTAACCAGAAAGTGTAGAAGGACTACTCAAATACTCTTGGGTATTGAGGTGATTTACAGAATCAACAAATGATTAAATTTAACTATGATGAATATTGAGATCTACTAATTACTTCTAAAACAAATAACCTATAAAATAACTCAAGAAGGAAAAACTAGAAAGAAACCGGAAGTGACTAAATATAAATAATACATACACAGATTTAAATGTACTAATCTTCAAAGTAATCAATACATTCCAAATTTTGATTCAAAGATCTAAACCAAACCATGCATCTATATATTCATATATGATCGGATCAAAGTCTTAATCAAACCAAGTCACAAACTATTTCAGAACTTAAAAGACTTATGCTAACTATCTAGTTCAATAAACTATCTACTTATCTATTTATATTTTCTAACCCTTTTACTGTTCAATGCTCAAGCATTAATAGTTTTAGGTCCAAGAGAGCCTCTAGAAAAACCCAGCCTCTCAGATACCAGAAAAACTATTTAAAACCAGTTATACAACTAAAAAGAGAGTTTCAGAACACATGTCTTTTAAAACATAAAGGTAAATGCTATCCTAAAAAATGCTAACTCCCTCCAAGGCCTTCTGACATGGTATTTTGTATGAGCTTCTAGGATCAGAACATGTTCATTAATTCCTGGGCTGGCTAAAAGTGCAGATTCTTCAGACCTGTCAACTTCGCCCGAGTCGTATTCTTTTCCCATCTTAACTCCCTGATCTTCTCCGCCTGCTTAGGTAACTGAGTCACACCATAGGTCTCTATTTCTTGAACCTGTATGACAATCGCTACGCATTTCTCTTCCTCCATTTCCCAGCTTGGAACCAGGGTTTGAATCTCACTGAGTAATCCTTCTCCATCTAAGCAAGTAGATATAAACTTGCAGATGAAAGCACTCCCTTCAGTGATAACATTGTTTATCCAAGATTTCACGACCTCCACCATAACTCTACCCTATTGCGTCTGTTTCACTAGCCTTTGGCTTTCAACTGAATTCAAATCAAAATCTTGGCAAGACTGGGCCATTGGTAGTACTCCATCATCAATGAGTGAGGAAAGAAACTTGGCCATGGTAGATACCAGTTGTTTCAACTCACATTTCTCTCTCCCATCTTTTTTGACTACCCAAGCATATGATCAGCTAAAAATCTAAATAGATGATCCCTAGAATCCCTGTTTTGAACACCAAGCTCCATCTTAGTGATTTCAAAGTCTTCAGCCTCTGGTTCCTAAATTCCCTCTTTAGGCCTGAAGGTGGCTATTTCTGTAGTCACCTTTCTAGTAGATGGATCGGTAGATAGCCTTGCATCACTCTTCATTCTTTTTTCTTTGGGGGTCTGGGTAGCATATTTGGTGACAATCTCCTTCACAAGAAGTGAAATAGGTTTGTAACTCTTTCTTTTATTCACTGATTCAGTTAGCCAAGGAGGAACTGAACCAGTGACTATCTGATTGTCAGGAGTTTTTACAGGAATATTCTCAACCTGAGGTACATCTGTGCTACTGGTAAGGATTTCTTAAACCTTTTCTTGTTGATCCATTGGAAAGGAAATATCATCATCATTAATCTTAATATCCAGATAGTCAAGTCCTAAGGATGCCATCTGACAGTGCATTTTTTATCTTGTTCTAGGCCTCGATTTGGGTGCAGTAGGATGCCTGCTAGGAACCACCTTTTTCCTAGGGGATGTAACTTTACTTGCATTAGGAACCATAGGAGATACATTACATGAGACATGTTTCACATTTTTAAGACTGATTTTGTACTATGCCTTTCAAGAGGGGGGTTCTTATCTCCTTTCTTTTTCTTTTATGTTAACCAAGTTTTTGTAACCCTGAATATGGTTCGAGCCCTCAACTTTATATCATCTTCTTCTTTCCTATTCCAATCTATGGCCAGAGGACTTGTTGCTTCTACATTGCTAACACCTGAACCTGTGGCTTCGGAACTACCATGTTTTAAATCCTTAATATCAAACTTTGATTGCAACATTTTGATTTGTGGAACTACAAGTCTTGAGTGATCTTGTTTCCAGATTGCCTCTTTGTCACTGAGATCTTCCCATAGATCCTCAAGGTGCAAACTGGGTGAAGGATAATTACTTAGGCTTAGAACTTGTCTAGTGAAGCCCTTATTGTCAAAACCCCTTCTTAACTCATAAAATTGCAAATGAAAACTCAATATGTTGCTTCGTATCATCGAAGCGTCCATCATACTATTACAGGCCAAGTTGCCAATTTTAACTGGGAACATTGAAGGCCACCTTTCTTCTAGCAGGGTATTTTTAATAACTACGAACAATTGCCTGCAAACTTCTGCCAATATAAAATAGTCAAAAGCAAACCTTGGGAGCCTAAGAGGTTCATCATCAAAGCCTACGACCCGGATGTAGGTGAAACATGGGAATTGAATGTATAGACTTCTATAGGCTTGAATCAGTTTCTGTGCCTCCAATGAAACTCTTTAGTTTGGGACTCCTACCAATCATTGACACAATCAACCCAGGAAAACATCATGAACTTTCTTGTAATTTTCCAAAATCTTATCCTTTCTTAATAAGGGACAGTACTCATAGATTAAAAGGTCTTCATTCCAAGGAACATGTTGAATGGCAGATAAATCCTATGTGCATGCCAGATAGTATATCAAATAGGAATACATAAAGAAATCTTTCTTAATGGCCTAAGCTTGTTTAAGTTGGTCCCTCAGGGAACTAGCAATAATCTCCGCCCAATCAATATGTTGCCCCCCTTCCAAGACTATCTCTATAAAATGAAACATCCACTCCTCAAAGAGGAGAACCTACTCTAAACCTTTAATCTAGTGAAGCAACACTATCACATCAAGAATAAGAGGCTTCATGTGGTCTTTAGTGAGGACTTTTGGTAACTGAGACCCACCTTTGTAATTGGTTTGAGTCCACTTTTGAGCCACATGACTATGGTTTTTATCTTTGTTTTCTCTGTACTGAGCTAGAGATTGGGTGGGAGTAAAATTGACGAGAGATTCCTCTGGGATTTTAAAAACATCCATGATAATCTCTCTATTGACTAGCACAAGGGTTTGGCCTTCTACATTCATAATGCACTTGGATTTAACATCATATCTATTAATGCATTGCTGAACCAACTCCGGGCATACAGCTGACGGTGGAAAAGCCGCGGCTTCTAATAATCCACTCGACAGGAACTCTAGACTATGATCTTCTATTGTATGGTTTGTAAGGTCAATTGCCATTTTTTCTACTGATATCCCTATGATGTAGGAGCATCCTACGTGGAAGAGCAATCTTGCATCACCCAAAAATATTTATGTTTTTGTATTCAATAAGGGCTATCTTATGTAGAGCTGCTATTTATGGAAACTTGCTATTTTTAGTAAGTTGGTCATATGATCTTAGAATGCTTTGATTTTACATATGGAGGTTCATCTCAGTCATATTAGCCTACCAGTAAAGTTTCATGGCTAGATCAAGTCTAGTTTTGAAGATATTGAAGATTTTCGGTATTGGCAGTAGGGTACAGAAACTTTGAACTCAGTTATGAAGGCTTTAGAGACCTTGGATGAGGTTGAAAATTTGGATGATAGGTGCTTGCGTGAGTTAAGCATGTAGAGCACTTCGTGGCCTTTCGAAAATGTGGTTATAATAGTCAATCAGATCAACTAGTGATGACTTATGGTCTCCGGAAGCTGGGTCACCTGAAATGGCAGAAAATAATTTTCCTTCAAAATTTTTGTTTGGGTTTCAAAATTTATTTTGAGTTGACTTTGATGTAATAAATTGAAAAATAAAATAATTCTAAGTTTGGTCGGCCCTAAGGGCTAAATTTCTGGAACCTTCTCGGGCGGTGGAAAATGCCTATATAAAGAAGGCTCGTAGTGTTGTCTAGGGTAGTTCTGGGTATTGATTTGAGGCTTTGTCCTACAGAATATTGTAAGGGAATGCCCATGTGGCCTTGCATATTGTAATTCTAAAATTTTGTAATTCCACATTTGTGGAGATAATAAGAAGCCAATTTTCTATTCTTGCATATTGTTGTTGTTGTTTCTCTATTTCTGTTATGTGTTTGTGGCATTAAGGGGAGCACCCTTCATTAAGTGGTATCAGAGCAGGTTCTCCTAAGTGTGTAAATAGATCACTGATTGTGAGGTAGTTTGCACCAGGACCATGGGTTAGGGTTTCTATGTAAACAGATCGTCGACTGTGAGGTAGTTTGCACCAAGACCATGGTTAGGATTTTAGCGTGCATCACGAAAATACCTCCACGAAGAGAATGTGGCAGAAGAGCTGGTGTTGTAACACCTGAGGTTAGAGTTCTCTAGAGACAAGTGCAAGCATTGCAAGAAGAGATTTGTAGAGGAATGAATCTTAATGTCAGAGACGAAAGTGAGGATGAAGCCGAAGAAGAAGATCAAGAAGGGGAAGTCAAAGTTGTGAACCAGGAGGAAGAAAGACTTTTTTGGGACATTTCCAAGATTGGGAAAAGACATAAGATTGAGGTTCCTGCATTTTCAAGAAATCTTAACCCAAAGGAGTTAATCGATTGGATTAATGAATGTGAAGAATATTTTGAGTGTGAAGATATTAAGGATCCTGATAGGGTCAAATTCGTGAAGGCCAGACTGAAAGGTCATGCGAAGATCTAGTGGCAAGAGATTCAATTGGAGCGAAATAGAAGACGGAAAGATAAAATCACAAGATGGGATCGGATGGTCGATAAATTGAAGTGACAGTTTGTCCCTATTGATTATGAGCTTGACCTATTGAAGAAAATGCAAAGTTTGAAGCAAGCGGTATGATCTGTTCATGAGTATACAGAGGAGTTCTATCGAATCCTCATCAGAACAGGCCATGCAAAAGCTGATAAGGAGAAAGTTGCCCATTACCTTAATGGGTTGAGGCCAAGCATTCAAGAGGAGCTGAATCTAGTTTGAATGAACAATATTGAAGAGGCATACCAATTTTCCCTAAGGGCCCGTTTGGTGCATGGAATTAACTTATCCAGAATAGGCCTATTCTAGAGTAAGGACCTATTCTAGAATTAATTAATGCACCAAATGAAAGCTGGAATAAGGTTTGAACCTGTTTGGTGCACCTAGAATATGACTAGGAATTAATTTATTCTACATTTGGATCCCATTATGTGGAATGGGAATAAGAATTATTTTCTCATTTTTTAAATTAATTTGAACAATATGTATTTTTAACTTATCAATTTTATTGCTGGTTTTTTAATCATAACAATCCTAATTTGATTTGTAAGATATATGGAAGTAACATCCAGCAGATTCTGTAGGTTGTAGCCCACACAAGCCTACTATATATAACATACATGCTCAGAATATTCAACCAGAAGATCCCATAAAAATGTGTATGATATTTGCAGTATTCGTCAAATTTACCATGAAGCGTTGATAATGTGGTTGCATAGCATATCATCATTCCTGTTGATGTCATGATAGATTGAAGAATGAAAGCATTCAGTGAATTTCAAGTCAATTTCCTTGCCCAACCTCATGCCCTATGAAAATTCCATATCAGAGCTTACAATTGTGCCCCAAAACTACATGGGTTTCTGCAACGAAATTGCATGTTATCTGCAACAAAAGTTAGGGCATCCCAATGATTTTGACTAGAGAAATTTTTTGTGGGTCAATTGATTTTATATTTCAACATTACTAGCTCTGCAAACAATCCAAAATGCCTACATTATGAGATGGGTCAATCTGTATTTAATTGTGTATATTCTCAGATAAAGGAGGGAGATCAAATTGGTCAATTACATAGTGGGCTTTTCATTTTTTTTCATGTTTATCCGAATCAAAACCACATGCCAAGGAAGGGAATGCAGAAAAATCTAAACAGCCAATCTATTATTCATAGATTTGAATGATATTTAATGATGAGAATCATAAAATTCAAAAAAACCCTAGACAAAGAAAACGCACAGACCTGGACCCGACGAGAAATTAATTTTGATGCAATTTTGAATTCTTGAATAGTGTTATTCGAGAATAAAACTAATTCCATCTTTTTTTTAGAATAAGTTAATCCATGAATAAGCCTCAAAATGGGAATAAGATTTTCAATTTGAGAATTAGAAAAGATGCCACAAACAGAGAATTAATTTATTCGGGCATTATTGAATGCATATTCCAGGTTAATTCCAGGTGCCAGACGGGCCCTAAAAGTAGAGGAAAAGTTGAACAAGAAGTTTGAGAGAAGAAAAAATGGAAGAGGTCATAGTGGATGGTCATATGGAGGCCAAAATAAAGATTCAAAAAAGAAGGATGAGGCCAGTAGCAGTCAAAATTAGAGAGGAAACAATTCCAATCATTTCCAAGATCAGAACAATGGAGATCAGAGTGGAAGAGGAAGAGGACAAGGTTCAGGAAGAGGAGGCTTCCGTGGAACATGTTTTCACTATGGAGAAGAAGTTCATAGGGCATTTGAATGTCCTCAACACCAAAGAATGATGGATAGGAGGAATGAAGGCTAGGCTAGAGTGGCACATGTAGATGAAGATGCCAGATCCTCAAATTCTGAAGATACTAAAAGAGGAGAAATGTTGATCAATAGAAGAGTCATGTTGAGTGGTGAGAATGAATCTGAACAAAGGAGGATCCTATTTCACACTTGATGCAAGTGTGAGGGTAAATGTTGTGATGTGATTATTGATAGTGGAAGCACTGACAATTTGGTGTCAGAAGAGATGGTGACAAAGTTGAAGCTCAAGAGATAGAAACACCCACATCCATATCAAATTGTCTGGGTGCAAGATGACCACAAGGTCATGGTCAGTGAACAGTGCCTAGTAAATTTCAAGATTGGCAGGTACCAAGATGAGGTACTATGTGATATCATATCTATGGATGCATGTCATATGTTGTTGGGTAGACCTTGGTAGTTTGACAGATGTGTTGTACATGAATGTCATGTGAATACCTATTCCCTAACAAAGGATGGAGTGCGACATAAGATAAAGTCATTAAAGGAGACCAAAGAAAAGGTATGTGGTAATGCAAGAATAACTTTTGTTGATGGAAGAAAATTCCTAGATGGTATGAGGCATGAGCATGTGTGTTTTTCTTTAATTCCAAAAGCTGGTAAAGAAGAAATGGAGGATGTACCTGTAGAGGTTGCATATTTGTTGAATGAGTTTCAGGATATTATATCTGATAATGTACCTAATGGATTACCACTGGTAAGGAAGACTAGTCATCAGATGGATTTGATTCCAGGAGCCAGTTTTCCAAACAAGGTAGCACATAGAATGACACCAGTATAAAGTGAAGAGTTGAACAGACAAGTACATGAGTTGTTACAGAAGGGATTGATTTAGGAGAGCCTGAGTCCATGTGTTGTACCAGTAGTATTAGCACCAAAGAAGAATGGAGAATGGAGGATGTGTACAGATTCCAGAGCAATAAACAAGATCACAATCAAGTATAGGTTTTCATTGCCATGAATGGATGATATTATGGATTGTTTGAGTGGGGCTGTGTATTTCTCAAAGATAGATCTGAAGAGTGGATATCACCAGATTCAGATCAGAGAAGGAGATGAATGGAAGACTACCTTCAAGAAAAAAGAAGAACTGTATGAGTGGTTAGTCATGCCTTTTGGGCTAACCAATACACCGAGTACTTTCATGCGGCTCATGAACGAGGTTCTGAAAGAATTTTTGGGTAAGTTTGTCATTATGTATCTAGATGATATTTTGATCTTTAGTAAGACATTGGAAGAGCATATGATGCATATTCATATGGTGTTTGAGAAGTTAAGAGGTGATAAATTGTTGATTAATTTGAAGAAGGGAAGTTTTGTGAAGAAAGAGTTAGTGTATTTGGGATTTGTAGTTTCAGCGGAAGGTCTAAAAATGGACCCAGAGAAAGTACAGGCTATCCTTGAATGGCCTACTCCAAGGAGTGCTACTGAGGTAAGGTCTTTTCATGGTTTGGCTAGTTTTTACAGAAAGTTTATTAAAAATTTTAGCAGTATTTGTGGACCCTTGACTGAAACAATGAGAGGGGATAGAAAAGAGTTCAAGTGGACTAATGGGGTAGATAAAAGTTTTAAATTGTTGAAATAGAAAGTTATAGAACAACCTATTTTAGCACTTCTAGATTTTAATAAGGTGTTTCAAGTAGACTGTGATGCTAGTGGTATTGCAATAGGAGTTGTTATGAGCCAAGAAGGTAAACCTATTGCTTATTTTAGTGAGAAGTTAAATGATGCCAAGAGAAAATATTATGTTTATGATCAGGAATTTTATGCTATAGTTCAGGCATTGAAGAAGTGGAGATACTATCTGCTTCCTAAGGAGTTTGTTTTGTATACTGATCATCAAGCTTTGCAATATTTGAGTAGTCAAGGAAAGTTGAATCAGAGGCATTTGAAATGGGTTGAGTTTTTGTAGAGTTATACATTTGTTTTAAAACACAGAAGTGAAAAGTCTAAAGGGTTGTAGATGTGCTTAGTAGAAGGAAACTATTGCTAAGAGAGATGTAGATTGAGGTGGTTGGGTTCAAGGAACTCAAGAATTTGTATCCAGAGGATCCTGATTTTGGTGAAGCTTGGAAAGCTTGTAAAGGACCTATTACTCTAGATAGAATGAAGTGGCTGGATTTCATCATTCAGGATGATATGCTATTTAGAGGGAGTCAATTTTGCATTCCAAGAATTTCTATGAGGGAGAATCTCATCAAGGAGAAGCATAGTGGAGAATTGGCTGGACATTTTGGTCATCATAAAACCCTTACTTTGGTTAGTGAGAAGTATTATTGGCCACAGTTGTAGCAAGATGTCAAGAAGTTTGTACAAAGTTGCAGAGTATGTCAGATGGTGAAAGGAGTGAAGCAAAATATAGGGTTGTATCAGCCATTACCTATACTAGAGAAGCCTTGGGAGGATATCAGTATGGACTTTATTCTTGGTTTACCAAGGACTCAACAGGGACATGATTCAATTTTTGTGATGGTTGATAGATTTTCAAAGATGGCACATTTTATTCCCTGCAAGAAGACTAATGATTTTGTTCATGTAGAAAAATTATTTTTCAGAGAAGTAGTGAGACTACATGGTTTGCCAAAGACCATAGTTTCAGATCAAGACACTAAGTTTGTTAGATATTTTTGGCATACATTGTGGAAGAAGTTGAAGATAGATTTGAAGTTCATTACATTACATCATCCATAGACTGATGGACAGATAGAGGTGGTGAATAGGAGTTTGGGAAATTTGCTGAGATGTTTGGTTGGCAATAAGCCAACAAGATGAGATTTGATTTTACCACAGGTAGAATTTGCATATAATAATTCTGTCAATAGGAACACTGGTAAATCACCATTCCAGATTGTATATGGGAGTAGTCCAAGAAATGCATCTGAGTTGAGAAAGATAGATAAAGGAGAAATAAGTAGTGTTGAAGCTAAGGACTTTGTAGAATATTTGAAGAACATCCATGAGGAGGTGAGTAAGCATATTACCAAGATGAATGCACAGTATAAGGCTAAGGCAGATGTGAAAAGGAGGTATAAGGAAGGAATTTTAGGTTGGAGATGAAGTCATGGTTCATTTGCAGAAGGAGCGATTTCTAGTTGGTACATATAACAAATTAAAAATGAAGAAGTTTGGGCCATGTAAAATATCGAAGAAGCATGATTTAGGAAATGCATATGAAGTAGAATTGCCTACTAAGCTAAATATTTCATCAGTATTTAACATTTTAGATTTGACAGAGTATCATGAAGGAGGTGTTGAAGATGAGGTTATAGTAGCACAGTGGAGTATTCCAGCAACTAGTTTAGATAACAAGGAGATTGAAGACATACTAGATAGTTGTGTTGGTAGAAGCACAAGGAACAAGACATATGAAGATAATCTGGTCAAATGGAAAGGATGACCTATTGAAGATTCATCATGGCTAACAAAGGAGGAGGTTAACTATCTTGGTTTTCCTCTGCACACCTGAGTCATGATAGGGTCACTTCTCAAATTACCCTGGGTGTCTAATGCAGGAGCATCCTAGGTGTAAGAGAAATCTTGCATCACCCAAAAATATTTATATTTTTGTATTTAATAAGGGCTATCTTGTGCAGAGCTGCTATTTATGGAAACTTTCTATTTTTAGTAAGTTGGTCATATGATCTCGGAATGCTTTGATTTTACATGTGGAGGTTCATCTTAGTCATATCAGCCTACCAGTAAAGTTTCAGTTTTGAAGGCTTTAGAGGCCTCAGATGAGGTTGAAAATTTGGGTGACAAGTGCTTGCATAAGTCAAGCCTATAGAGCACTTTGTGGCCTTTCTAAAATGGGGTTATAATAGTCAATCGGGTCAACTGGTGATGACTTATGGTCTCCAGAAGCCGGGTCACCTAAAATGGCAAAAAATAATTTTCCTTCAAAATTTTTGTTTAGGTTTCAAAAGTTATTTTGAGCCGACTTTGATGTAATAAATTGAAAAATAAAATAATTCTAAGTTTGGTCGGCCTAAGGGCTAAATTTTTGGAACCTTCTCAGGCGGTTAAAAATGCCTATATAAAGAAGGCCTATAGTCTTGTCTAGGGCAGTTCTGGGTAGTAGATCTGGGTATTGATTCGAGGCTTTGTCCTACAGAATATTGTAAGGGAATGCCCATGTGGCTTTGCATATTGTAATTCTGAAAGTTTGTAATTCCACATTTGTGGAGATAATAAGAAGCTAATTTTATGTTCTTGCATATTGTTGTTGTTGTTTCTCTACTTCTGTTATGTGTTTGTGGTATTAAGGGGAGTACCCTTCATCACCCTAATAGGTCTGTGTCTATGACAATAGGGGCTCAACATTGCATATTCTTGACATTCCTGAAGGAATGCATACTGGACCTCATCTCTCCCTCAGGAATAAAAATGAAAACCCCCCCTCTCGAATCAATATATCAAATAGCAACAAGAAACGAGAAAAAGCTTTAGGAGCTACCTATTTTACACAGACTTAGAACAATTTCTTCTCCCACAGCTGAGACTGCGCAAAATTATAATAGGAAAGGAAAACTTACAGAGCTGTTTATATTTTTGAAAGATTAATGCCCTAAAAATTTGACTTTAATGAGCATTAGTTGGGGACATTAATTTCAAATGATGTGAGCAGTAATGACTCAGCAATAGGATGTCCTTGAAATCCACCATCTTTAATATCATTATTAACCATCCCCCAAATGATATCTCCTACTCATGTTAACAATTTCATTAATCGCAACCCGAAACTTTATTCGAGGCTTGCCTCATGGCTCTCGTCAAATCTAAACTACTGATCTTTAAAACTTAAGCATCATTTCACCATCAGCTTATGTCATGTGTCCCATCAACTATCCTTTCACTTATGACTCTGCCCAATGTTTATCTTTGAACCTCTTCGAACTACTTTGAACCCGAGTTCAAAGTGGTTCGAAGTGGTTCACCACCAAAAGGAGATGTAGGCCAAGGCCCACCTATAGAAAAATGGACGTTAGAAGAAAAAACATTCATTGAATTGCTTAGAACTAGTTCAAAGTGGTTCAAAGTGGTTCAAGTAAAGCATGAGTCTTGGAAAAGATTCATTCAAGGAAGGCCGAATTTGAACTTGACAAACTTGGAGGCTATTTCTTGACAACTTGAAGGGCATGGATACTCGAAGGATTACTATAGGAAAGACTCTCAAGGGAAAGTGCTAAATGAGCTTCAAATAAATGAACTAGTAAGGGTCTTAGACACTTCCATAATGGTGACTCTAACTATCTCTAACATGGTGATAGATACTTTATTCTTTTTATTGATGAGTATACTAGACTGATGACTATTATGTTCTTGAAAGAGAAATCTGAAGCACTTAAGATGTTTAAGTGGTATAAGGAAAAGGTAGAAAAAGAGATTGGAAAGGAATCAAAATGCTTAAGATCTAATAGAGGAGGTGAATTTATCTCTGATGAATTTACTAATTTCTATAATGAGCACGGTATTAAGAGACAAGTCTCTACATCGAGAACACCTCAGCAGAATGGGATTGCTAAAAGAAGGAATAGGTCAATCATTGATTGTACTAGAACACTGATGATACAAAATAATATTTCTCAAACATATTGGAGAGAAGCTATTAGTATAGCTTTATATGTGCTTAACCAAGTACAACTAAAGAAGGACACCAACTAGACACCTTATGAGCTATGGTTTGGACACAAAGCTACTATAAGTTATTTCAAGATTTTTTGAAGAAAATGTTTTATTTTGAAAGATGAGAGAAATGGGAAATTTGATTCTAAAGGTGATGAAGGAATATTCTTAGGATATTCTACTAAGAGTAAAGCATACAAATGTCTGAATAAGGTTACAAATAAGATGATTGAAAGTACTAATGTCTGTGTTGATGAGTTTGATGACAAGAACACAAAAGAAAGAAAGGAACCAAAAGACTATGGTAGATTCACTTACATTGAACTTCCTGATTATCTACCAAAGTCACAACCTGTGATAATTGGTCAACAGGAAAATAACCCTGAGGAATAGGAAAGGGAAACTGATGAACAAGATGGTGCTATCGAGAAAGCACATGAACTTGAATAGAATGAACAAGAAAGAAGAAACCAAGTACTGGCTAGTTTTGTTAGAATACATCATCTTGAGACACAAATCATTGGAGACAGACAAGCTAGAATGCAGACAAGAAGCAAAACAAGACAAGGTACATGTCTAGTTTATGAATTTGAACCAAATAATGTGAGAATTGCATTAGAGAATGAAGAATGGGTTAATGCAATGAAAGAGGAAATAGAAAAAATAGAGAAAAACAAAACTTGGTCCTTAGTACTCTGACCTAAAGATAAGAATGTTATCAGTACTAAATGGATATTCAGAAACAAACTAAATGAAAATGGTGAAGTGACATGAAATAAAGTGAGATTGGTATGCAAGGGATATGCATAGGAAGAAGGCATTCACGATGGTGAGACATTTGCACCTATTGCTAGATTGGAAGGAGTTAGAATGCTACTTTCATATGCTAAACACAAGAAATTTAAGGTTTATCAAATGGATGTGAAGTCAGCATTTATGAATGGTATACTTGAAGAAGAGGTATAAATAGAATAACCTAAAGGATTCATTGATCCAGACAACAGAAACATGGTATGTAGATTACACAAAGCTTTATATGGTTTGAAACAAGCACCAAGAGCATGGTATGAAAGGTTGCATACTTACTTGTTAAGTATTGGATTTGTAAGAACTAGTGAGAACAACAATTTGTACATGAAAGGTGATACTGATGACACTATTCTTATTGCTGAAATTTTTGTTGATGATATTATGTTTGGAGGTCAAGATCATGTATGTAAATCTTTTGTTTATGACATGAGGAATGAGTTTGAAATATCTATGTTTGGAGAGATTAAATTCTTTCTTGAATTACAAGTGATTCAGCAAAGTGATGGAATATTCATCACACAGTCCAAGTACATAAAGGAAGTCTTGAAGACATTTGGCATGGAAGATGCTAAACTTGTAGGAACATAGATGGCTACTAGAAGTAAATTGACAAAGGAAGATGAAACTACAGAGGTAAACCAGACACTTTACCGATCCATGATTGGTAAACTAATGTATGTAGTTCATAATAGACTAGATATAGTACATGTTGTGGGAATTGTTGCTAGATATTATGCTAATCCTAGAGAATCACACATGATTGCTACTGAAAGGGTCTGAAGATATCTAAAAAATATAGAGGATTATGGATTATGGTATCCTAAGGAAGGAAAGTTTGAGTTGAAGGTTTATACCGATCCTGATTGGGCTGGAAATGTGGATGATAGAAAAATTACCACTGGAGGAGCATTTTTCTTTAGTGAAAGACTTGTAACCTGGACAAGTAAAAGAAGGCTTGTATTTCTTAGTCTACAGCTAAAGCAGAGTATGTTGTTGCTGCTACTAATTGCTCAAACATTGCATATATCAGGCAAGTGTTGAAAGGAATGAATGAAGTAATCACTGACCCGGTGATTATATACTATGACAACACAAGTGCTATTAATATTTTAAAGAATCTAGTGATGCACTCTAAAACAAAGCATATATCAATTAAGTATCACTACTTAAGAGAACAAGTGTAAGAGAAGCAAGTGAAGTTAAAATTTGTTACATCTAAAGAACAACTTGTAGATATCTTTACAAAGCCTCTACCGAAGGACACATTTGAATATTTGAGGACTAGACTTGGGGTCTGTCCCCTATCTATTGGTCACTAATGTGATCTGGATGTTACATCAGCCTAATCTTATCAAATGATCACACATATTGATGCAGCATAGTTCACACTTTGGATATTGTTCAAGGTTGTGATTAAGTTTGAAGAACTAAAATAGATTGGGATATTAGTATACAAAGATACAGAGATTGTATTGGACAACAGAGAGTTACTTAGCTACTACAAGAGTTGATTATTTATTTGTTTCTTTGCCATTGTTGTCAAACGGAGAGATAAATAATATGAAAAGGAAAGGGAGAGATATGCACCGATTAGAACTATCTACGGGAGAGAATGACAAAGCTATATTTTTTTAATGCTATTTAGTAACATAGTGATTAAACATATTAAGCCAGGGAGAGCTTACACAGCATTTGATTATAGAGTTGTAGAATACATATTTGGTATGTGTATGGTACACTTCATATTACTTGAGTTTCCATCAATGCCAAAGAGAGAGATTGATGAACTACAACTGATTTAGAACCTGAATGGAGAATCTATAATTCAAGATTACTAAGGAGTTGCTGAGTAGATATGCAAGATGATTAAATCAATATTATGTTGTCATTGATGTCAACTAGCTTGACAATACTTATCTTGTAAGTTACTATATCGACACATCTGAAGAAAGGAGAAAGAGATGAAGAACAAAAATATCTACATGAGGAAGATGTATATATCAAATGAGGATAAGGAATACACTGAGTAACTTGTTGATGAGTCTATGACTTGATGAAATTGACTTTATTATGTTGCATTCATCTATGATGAAGAACAGAGCTGAAAGACACAAAGTAGTGTTGTCGGTAAATAAAGCATTCTAGTATACACTAACGGAATGTAGTGAATACCGAGTGCACTGTTAACTGAGCATAGTGTTTACCGATGCATTTCTTTGTTAACTGAGAAAAATAGAAAGGAATTAAATGATCAGTTTAGCTGATAAAGTGATGAGTTGTAAAGTGTATGAAATCGAGGTAACAGATAAGGTTTGTTATGAAGATCGACGGCTAACATTAATCAAAAAGGATCTAATGGAGTAGATTGAAATGTGTTACTGACACATTAGTCAAGGAAGCTTAAAGTGGCAAAATCTATGAATATGATTAAGCAGCAAAATCTGATGGAGGAAAAGAAAATGATTTACTCGTCTATATAAGAGACATTGGTTTCATTTTTGAAACATCACTGGAAGAAGATACTGTAGAATTATTGCGTGAACAAGTTTTCATGCATTCTGATCATACTGGTTAATGAGAACCGAGTTGCAAAACAATTACCGAGCTACGGAGAGTAATTACTGACGGACAGTAAGTTGATACAGTATTGAATCTGAAGTGGTATATTGATCAAAAAGATTTGAATGAGCTGAACATTGATCTGTAAATTGCAATTGAATTTGTTTGAAGGAAGATCATCTACTATTACATATTTAACCATTGTACATAGTCAAATCTCTTAACTAAGTGGACTATGAAAGTCTTTTGATGTTTCATTCATAGAGTGAACATTGTTATCCTGTCAACCCCAAAGTGACTTCTGGTTGGATGATAACTTCTGGTCTAAAATCCTCTAACAAGGTCACACCTAACAATGTGTTTGTAACCTTTAACAGGGTTGGGTCTTCACCGACCTCACTTTAGAAGAGTGAACAATTTTGGGTTGCCAATCCCAAGTGGTTTTTCCCTTCACAAGGTTTCCACGTTAAATCTCTTGTGTTATGTGTTGATTGTGATATTTATTTGTTATCATACATTGCATATTACATGTTAAATTTGATCGGTAACTGCTATAAGTTTTAGACTAACAATCGGTAAAAACACAGACAGTGAAAGTATTTTATGTTTACTGAGTAGCAGAAGTTGAAGAATTTGTTTTGGATTATACATTTTGATTTGAGACACTAGATAACTGATTCACCCCCCTCTCAGTTATTCTAACAGATTCATGTGATAGTTTGTTTCCAAAGGACCAAGTAGATAGCAAACACGTAGAACAACAAGAAAAGGGAAGCAATCAATCATTTGAAAACAATGAACAAGGGAAAAAGAAACCTTGTGCATAAATAAGCAATAGTGACTTAATGTGCTAATCCCTAGAAATGATACTTGTGTATGTTCCAAAAAATTTTATCAATAACGCACATATTTCTAGAAAATGAAAAATTGGCCTTACTAGGGTTTTTAGTAATGGTCTGACTCTGAAACTTTTGTGATCTCAAGAGGGCAAACTCCAATCTAGGCACACCAGGGTTTTGACATAGTTTGAGAATTTAATCAATCAGGAGCTGCTAGGGAGATCTGACAGCCCAACAAGATACCATACCTATGAAGATTTCCTCCATAAGGACATTTATATAGCAGTTGCTGCTACCATGGTGAAAATGTCTATTACCTCCTGAGGTTTCATCCATGTGGTTGACCCAATTAAGGGAATGTCCACTACGGTTAATCCTCTCTAAAGGTGACTCACAAAAGATACCACAGGGGGACTAGATTAGATTCAAGGATCTAGGTTTCTAGTACTATCCAAAAAGGAAGTAGAGCATAATCCCCTAGCCTCTTCACTTCACCAAAACAAAGCAAATAGATTAATCCAACACCCTAAGACTAAAATTATCTCACAAAGATCTATGATGTCAACCACTTATGGTCTATTAATCTCTCCGGAGAGAGAATGCATCGATCAAAAGTTGAAGACTCAAAAATCTAGTAGAACGCAAGACAATCTCAATATCCTCCCTACCTACAAGGGGATCCTTCATCAAGAAGAGCTTGGCATGAATAAACAAGAGAAAGAAGCCCAATCTCTCAAGATCATCTGCAAATAGTGTTCATAGGGCCTATTTACTATTTGTAATAGATATGCAAAAAGAAAATCTATGTTCATTTTATAGCCCAAAATGAATTCTATGATATGAAAGCAGAAAAAGGTCACACAAGCTTGACACAAGAGATGTTTGTTTTATATCCAAATCGAAGTGTTATCAGATCATAGTAGAATACCTCATTTCTAATGCTCTACAATCTAGAATTTAGCACACATCCAAAAACCCTACAATCCTGTATTTTTCTACCTCTGAAAGTATAGAATCAAGAGAAATCAATAGTAAACAGTAAGCGTCAGAAATCAATAATCTAAAAGTACAGATTTGTAGATTTTGTCTCTAGATGTAAAATCTCGCACGAGTCAGGATGCGGTCTCGCATAAAGAAGGATGTGGTCCCACATGAGGAAGTGCTGAAACCAGCAAAACTTTTCCTGATCCGATGAAAAATCTTGCATGAGAATCCATACAAGGATGTACAGAAGTATGGATAGAAAATTAAAATCGCAGTTTTGATAGAAAAAGACAAAAAATTGATAGAATAGAAGGGAAACTTGTTTTAGGGCCCCACGGTGGGTGCCAAAAATGTGTGTGTGAAAATTGTACCTAGTTGTGGACACAACACTTCAGTAAAACATTAGAGGTTAGCAAAAATCAAAATCTGACAAATAATTGAAACTAAGCTAACCAGATGATTTAATGCCTTCTAGTAGGTGTGAGTATGGTATTCTCAAATTAGTCCAAGATTGGTGACAATGCAACACCTAAATGAAGGATTTGAATGCAAAAGATGAATGTAGAATGAATGCAGATTAATCTATTTTTTGTATTTTCTGTGCAATAATATGAAAAACTGTATGAAACTAGTCTAGAATGTATTGAAAATGATATGAAATTAATCTAACAATGCTATGAAGATGAATGCAAAAAGTATGCAAAAGCTATGAAAAACTATGAAATGATCTCACAAAATTGTCTGTTGCAAAAGCTTTGTTCTTCAGTTGTAAACTTGCCAGAGTAATTGTGCAAATTCGAGAGATATGAGATGAATTATGAAGAGCTGAGCCTTGTTTTTATAGAAATCCAGGGTTTGGTGATGCATAAGAAAAACCATAAATCACTCTTGATAAACTTAGGTTGATTTTTGAGTTATCAAGAAATTAAGAATAAATAAACTCATAAACTCATGCAAAAGCAGTTTTTATCTCAAAATAGAGTTTAGTTCTCTTTTTCAACTCATCATCAATGTTGAGTTTAGAAAGTTAACAAATTGAAATTGAAATTGATTTAAAGTTAACTACTTTTTTGATTGTGCATGATTTAATTATAAATTAATTTAATAAATAAAGTGATTTATTCTCAACTTAACTGATTTTTGAAATAAAACAATTGATTTATGGGTTAATCAATTATTAAATCAAACTTTTATCCAAAACTATATTATTAGATATTGACAATTGACATTAATTAATTAAATAAGAATTTAATCAATTAGTCATGAGATTTTAGATTTATTGTCAAAATTAAATAATACAATTTAGGAATAAATCTAATTAAATCTAATTAAATAATTAAGTGGCAAAATTAAATCTAATTAACTAAATATTCAGAATATTCAATTAATCAAACTTTAGGATAGATAGGATTTATCGCCAAATAATTATTAAATCAAAGATAATTATGATAAATAAAGAATATTCTCCGATGCGGATTTAAGATAATCAATTAGGTTTTTTGATAAACTGATGTGCAGATGTGCCTTAGGTTGGGACTTTGATGTTGATTTCATTCGATTTGAAGATGTAAGAGGTTTAATGAACATATAGCCCATTTTTGGGGTATTACACCTAGTAAATAGGCACCTTGATGATATCAAAAAAATAAAAAAATAAAAAAATAAAAAAATAAAAAAATAAAAAAATAAAAAAATAAAAAAATAAAAAAATAAAAAAATAAAAAAATAAAAAAATAAAAAAATAAAAAAATAAAAAATAAAAAAATAAAAAAATAAAAAAATAAAAAAATAAAAAAATAAAAAAAATAAAAAAAATAAAATCAAAATCAAAAATGAAAAAAATGAAAAAAATGAAAAAAATGAAAAAAATGAAAAAAGTAAAGAGAAATAATCGTCCAACGGTGAAAACTTGGCGATCAAGTACCTTGGGAAAATATGTTGTTGAAAACCTAGAAATAGGCACCATACATAGTGGACCAAGCCATTATCTATCAAGCTCCCATCCCTCCCATCCCCATTCACACACTTATCATCACCTCCCCACCCCATTCACTTTCACAAAGGTGTTCCCAATCGTCGCACCAACAATCTGAGTTACTATCCCCCATCCTTAGCTTCCCATGTATATTACTTGTATAGAAAAATCTTATCCCTGCATCCTGAGTATTGTATATATCTATCACCTGTTAACCTATCCCAATCCCTAAGCTTTTGTACATATCTGCTATATATCTCAACCGTGCCTTTTGTACTATATTGCATTGATTCCCGTTGTACAAATCCTTGTCTGTTCTGCAGAAATTTGATCAATTGAATTGTCTCACCCATCCTTGTACTTCAATAGGTTCCTCAACCCACATCCTTGATCGAGAAATTGTCTCAGATTCATCTTTTCCACTTGGCACTAGTTTCCTCATGTCCGACCTAATCTCCCCATCATTCACTAACCCTCTCTCTTTGGCAAAGGACATTTTTTAAATTTATCACTTTATTTTTTGGATTTAATCATTGGTTCTTGTTAATATTTTCGAAGGCTCCTCGTTGTTTCTCTCCTCAAGGTCACAATGATCCTCTATATCATGGTGCACTGTGAATGAGGTCAATTTGGGGCAAGTCTCTTTTGATCTTTTTTCTTTTTGCCTATGAGTCAGTCAGACATGACCCTTGCACATCCCACATGTAATCTTTCTGGGTTACATGGTGCACCTGGGAAATGTCATTTGTTTGTGGGTTCCTTAGTGTCATTTCCACCATGCCTCCTCCTAGATTCATGTGTGATTCTGGGGAAACCCTTACGTGTTTTCTGTATCAATCCTCTACAATACTTGTGACAAGGCCTTGAGTTCCTAGTAACCTTGGCAGGTCTCTAATGTCGCTATATCAAACTGAGGTGTTCTCTCCACATTAACACAATCAAATCCCCAAGTCTCATTGGCTGAATCTAGATTAATATTTCATCATGCATATTTTCTCATGGTACAACATCTGTTTATCCCCATTTCACTCTCCTTCCACCATTTCCTTCCCATTTGGGTCCTTTTCGAGAAAATCCCATAAAGCTTTTCCTTTGCGGTATTTTCTTGAGGGGGCACAACCTCTTACCATCGTTGCTTCACCACAACATCTAACCTTGCATGGGGCATCTTATTTTCTTTTCTTTGATGCAACACCACTTCTAGTGCCACTTCAAAAAGGGTAAAAATGTAGACACCTAAAAATCATTCATATTAATTAAATTTATTTAATTAATAATCCTCATGACATTGTAATTAATTAATCATTTTCTTCATATTCCTCTACCTATTTAATTAAGTTAGGTTCACTATCTAAAGTATTTAAATCTAATTTGAATACTCCCATCTCTAATGTATTAAACCTATTTAAGTACATATCACTCATAAATTCCTTTTTTAATAAATCTCTATTTATTTAAATCCCTCCAAATCCTAATATTCTCCTAATCTTGGATTAATATAAATCTAATTTAAATTAATCTAAAACCCTACCTAAAGCCTAGCCTACACCCATCACCTCACTTGCTAAACTTACTCTCCCACTTAATCATTCCTCTAATCTCACTTAGAAAGTGATTCCTAACCTCAATATCCCTAACGGGTTGCTCACACATGTGTGAGAAACTCTTCCCAAGGAAGCCACCAAACTTCCTTAATTGCTCCAACTCCTCTCTTACACATTTTTTGGCTTCACTCTTCCCCAAATTTTATCACACATGTATGAGAAACTTTGAGCCACTCAACCTTAAATGCCCATCTTGTCTTAGCTTGACCTTTCAAAATGGCCATACCCTCTAGCCTATGTCTCCTATGTGGCTCCTATGTGGATGCCACAAAGGTGCCACCTCATCCAAGCCCTCTCTCTCCCTCCAAAAATCTATAAATAGAGGCCTCTCCATGAGAAAATCACCAACTCCTTTTATGCATTGTTATCATGTTAGTTTAGCTCTAGATTTCTATAGCATTTTAGCAAGTTAGTTTCCTTGTTCTTATTTTCAATCCTAGATCACATTACATAATCTAAATGGATAATGAATCATATTTTCCTTATGCATTGCATTTCCTTTTCAATCTTAATCATATCCATGCTTAAAGTTTAATGAATCTCAAAATTGCATATCATTCATCCTTTGCATCTCTTGAAATCCTAGGGGCAAAACTAGTTCCTCATACTAGGTTTTGTGCCATTTTGGGATCTCCTTGGCTTTCATTTAGATTCAATCATATTAGCATTGCATTGGGGATATTCTCATTGTGTTTGAAGAGAACATCCACATTCTGCTACAAAGAGAAAATCAAACAGAGTTTGGGTTCTCCCATTTTGACTCAATCGGAGGTGGTGTGTGTGAATTACTTGTTATATGATTGCATGCTAGATTAGGACTAATGTTTTCTTGTCTACATGTGCTCCTGACAGGTTAGGTTCACAACATCTACATGTGTGATTTCAATGATCCTAAGTTGTAATAAACTAGGTGTCTATGATAAGAGCCTCCATCACGATTGGAACGATGCACATACCTCGACCCTCTTTATTTGGACACTTAGGTGAGGTTGGAATTATCTCCATGTCTATTGCTTGTGTGCGGCACATATGATGACACTTCTATTTATTTTGGAAGCTTGTGCCTTGATACAAGTGTTTTCTTACAACATTAATTGGAAACCATGTGCAGGTCATCTCGACACTTATGTCTTCATGCTTACATGTATTTCCTACATCTTATCCAATAAGGTCGTATTCATATCTTCATTGTTGTTCTCACACCAGTGAAGCTTGTACTAACCTATAATGTCCCAAATGCTCAAATGATGAAAAATAAATGGCTAAAAGATCAGTGACTTGAGTTATGTCTTAGGCTGCATTTCATTCTAGGGCTTCATTATAGTTGTGAATTTCTGGTCTCCCTTGAGCTACACTTTCTTTCCATCCTTCCTTTCACCTATTTGAGGAAGTCGATTGTGAATCATCATCTTTGACCTAATTTTTTAACTTTCTCTGATCGTGGTTCTATTTTTGGGATCAAAATCAAAATTCAAGATCATTTAATTGTTAAATACAGTTGACCGTTGATGCTATCACTTCCTGTTCTCTTCCACCTTCTTCCTTCCTTTCTATTTCAATCCCAAGGGGGCATGAAAATATAAAAAAACTTTTGGTCAATCAAATATCCTGTTAGAAAGTAAAGTCCACCAAGATAACTAAGAGGGGGGGGGGTGAATCAGTTATTAGATAATTATAACTTTTATCATCTTCAACAACATTAAACCATATAAGCAATATAATTACCAACCATAGAAAGATATTCATACATAATTACACAATAACACAAGATATGTTGACTAGGGAACCTCTTGATCAAAGAGTAAACCCCGGTGGGAATGATGCCCACAAAAGATGCACTAATATAAATATTCCTTGTGAAAGGATGGATTCTGTTAGGAGTCTTATGAAATACATTCAGTACATATAAATCCCTGTTAGGAGATTTTGAATCCTTGTTAAAAGATTCTAACCCTGTTAAGAGTTATGGAAGATAGAAGGACCCACTGCCCAAACAGCTTCAGGGTAAGATCACTGAACTCACTATCCAAATAATCTTTGCATTATTCAATAGAATAATATGTTACCTCTTCTCTGACTATGCCAAACCACACTCACTGTTACATCAAATCTTTGTACTTTGCATGTCTTCCTTCACAATTTCACTTTCACAACTTCATAATCAACCACACTCTCTATTACAACAAGGAAAAACATTCCTTTCTTTATGCCACACTCAAATAATTACAAATGAGTCGGCATACAATTACAAAATAAAATATTCCATACGTTACATCAAAATTAAATAAAACTGTCAGCTTCCAAATACAATAAATCTTCACTCGTGTGACTTCAAATTTTGTGCTATCATCCACATCACTATCAATGTGTCTCTAACTTCCCTTTAACTACACAAAGCTAGATTCCATCCCGATTAGGAGATATCATCTGATTGCCAAAAACCGCTACTTAGGAAAACTACCTGAATATTGCTTCTACCAAAATGATCATAACTTTCATGAATAAAAGAATTACTATCTGTGCTCTTAACCATAGACATATAACATATCAAAGAGTATATCCTCAATGCCACATAGCTCCAACTACAATATCCCACATGCGCTAATCAAAACACTGTCTACTTCTTTGCAAGTCTTTGATAAAACACTATGTTGACATCAATGACAATCATAGTCATGAATGCAACAATAACTGCTACAGAATGGGTGCCAAACACTTTAGCATTCATTCCTAACATATCCTAATTTTCAAATCTAGCATTTGAGCCAAATCTTTATCGATCAAGTCAATTAGTGACTAAACATCATCCCTCGGGGCATCTCAACTTGAGATTCTCTGCATCCTTACTGGAAGAGTGTTCTCATTGCTTCACATCAGTTCACTCAAACATGCATGTATCTGATCACTTGGGGCATATTAGGTTCATCAAGACTGATATCAATCTGGTATTGTCTCTCAGGTGATTGGCTTCCTCATAATCCTTGCCGAGGCAACTATCTCAAAGATCTCTAGACAGATGGTTAGTCTCATCACTTCATATTAGGATGGATAATCTCATCTCTCTTGTCAGTCTTCTCTCAACCAAGTCTAGAGCTTATATCTCTTTATCAATCTTTGTTTAATCAAGTTCAGAGTCAATTCCTTATGTACAATCTATTCTTTAAATCAACGCATTGCTTGCACATCGATTCAAAGAGAGGTAAATGTAATCACCTAGATTTTTTCTAATAGAACCTGTATACACTTAAAAATGGCTTCCTTAATTAATTAAATATTTATTATTTAATTGATATTGGATTAATAAATTAATTAAATATTTATTATTTAATTAATAATTATTTCCTCTATTTATTAAATAGATTATTCAATTTATTTAGTAAATTCACTATAGTCTATTCCTCTATCCTAAGTCTTCTAATTAGTCTTATTAAAGTGATTTAATTAAATATAAAATCACCTAAATATGACTAAGTCCCCTAGTCCACCTCACCTACCTAGTCACCTGACACATCACTTTGGCTAAAATAAATAATTATTATTAATTATTTATTGTTAATTATCCTCACCCACACATGTCCTATTCCTAAGGGCTATGTGGCCTCATAGGACTTGGTCTCATGACCACATGTCCTCTCTTAAACCAAGTCAAGAGATAATCCCTATTCCTAAGGGGCTTCTTAAGCCACCTCTAAGGGTCAAAGGTGACTCATGGGACACTTGTACAAAGAGTCCTCATGAGGAAAAGGTCTCTCCCTCTTTCTCTCTTGGGTCTTTGTGAGACACTTGACATGTGTCTTTCTCTTCCACCTTGTTCTCCTCCATGTCAATGTGAGAGGAACATCATCCCTATTCTTCCTCTCACATTCCAACTACATCCCCCTTTCTCTCAACTCCTTCAACTAAGTCAATCCTAGCCCTAGGATCTTCCACCTTTCATTCTCCACTGTAGGATTGTGCCACCTAGGCCTAGATCCTCCAAAACTCTATAAAAGGAGCCTAATTTCCCCTTTGTGAGCTAATAGGTATTTTTGGTAATCAAGCAATAGTGAATAGGCAATCAAGCATTTCAAGCATTCAAGAATCCTCAAGAAATCAAGCATTTCAAGAGCATTCAAGCATAAGTATCCATATTATCATCATTTGCATTCCATCCATTAGTTGCATAATCAAGCTTTTAGCTATTTTCCATTCATCATCAAATCTCCACACTTTGGTGGCATCTTGGCAAAAAGGCTTCATTTGGAAATCTGAGAGCTCAACATCCTCAAGAAATCAAGGCTAGGAGAGAAATGGAGACAAGCTGCATGGTAGGTAAAGGTAATTGATTTAATATCATCATTTGTGATTACTTTTCATTCTTCATTGTGTTGCTTTAGATAGATTTGTTAGCTTCTAATTAGTTAATTTATCATTTCTAGTATTACACATCTAATTTAAATATTGACATTATTGTTGATCTGACAATTGGGCATGAGATGTTATCATTAATGGATGGTTTTTATGGCTATAACCAAATCAAGATTGCGCTAGAAGACTAGGAAAAGACCATTATGGAGGATTATGTTGATGAAATTTTAGCAAAATCCAAAGATAGAGCTGGTCATTTGAGAGTGTTGGATAGAATATTCACCCGAATGGAAAAGTATCAGATTCGACTCAATCCAAAGAAATGTGCATTCGGAGTCACATCTGGTAAACTGTTAGGATACATTGTCTCAACCAAAGAAATCAAAGTAGATCCAGAAAAGGTTAAAGAAATAATGGAGATGGCTTCCCCCACTAACATCAGTCAGTTAAGATCTTTACAGGGACATCTCCAATCCATCTGAAGATTTGTTTCTCAACTAGCAGATCGAAGTCATCCCTTTCAACATTTGTTGCATAAAAATATCTTATTCCAATGGGATGATAAGTGTGAAGAAGCTTTCAATAAAATCAAGCAATATCTGGTGAATCCTCCAACTTTGATGTCACCAATTCTAGGCAAGCCACTCTTGCTCTACATTTCTGCTATGGTAGTCTCACTAGGTGCTCTTCTAGCTTAGCAAGATGATGAAGGGAAATAAAAGGCCATCTATTATATCAGTTGCACCCTAGTGGGCTATGAGCTAAAGTATTCTCCTATAGAAAGAGCATGTCTGGCCATTGTTTTTTCTTCATAGAAATGGAAACATTACATGTTGTCACATTCAATCAAGCTCATCGCAAAGATTGATCCTTTAAAGTATCTATTAAGCAAAATAGCATTGATAGGCAAATTGGCTAAGTGGGTCATGCTCCTTAGTGAATTTGATATTGAATATATAGACAGGAAGGCTATCAAAGGTCAAGTGATAGCAGATCAACTAGCAGATGCTCCATTAACGAATGACCAACCTATACACATAGAGTTTCCTAATGCACACATCTTAGCTTTATCTACACAAACATGGCAACTATACTTTGATGGATCATGTACTCAACAGGGTTTAGGAGATGGTATTCTCTTTGTCACGCCGCAAGGATACACAATTCTAAAATCTTATAAGCTACTCTTTCCTTGCACCAATAATGTAGCAGAATATGAAGCTTTGTTGATTGGGTTAAAGATGGATTTACAATGGAAAGTAACTAAAATAAATGTCTATGGGGATTCTCAGTTGATTATAAATCAGGTTAATGATGATTATTAGACTAAAGATGATAAGTTATTACCATATAAATGTATGGTTGATGACTTCAAACAATATTTCTCAGTCATCACTTTTGACCAGATTCCTCGGCATGATAACAAGGTTGTCGATGCAATGGCGACGATTGCTTCTTTGTTTGATACAAAGGATACCAAGGTCCATTTTGAGTTCTTGGTGGAATCCTTGACTTGTCTTGCATATGATGATCCTCATATGAGTATTATATGTCATCTTATTGGACATGACTCCCCAATCTATTGAAAAATCTATTCTTATCTGAAAAATGACATCCTACCCCTTGACCTATCCCAAAATCAAAAATGAACTTTTCTCTGCCAAGCCTCCCGCTATGTCCTAATATCTGACACCCTTTATCGATGAGGTCTTGATGGTACTCTCCTACGATGTCTCGAACATGATGAAGCTCAAACTACCTTGCGAGACATACATGAGGGTATTTGTGGGACACATTCGAGTGGTCCCTCTTTGGCTAAGAAACTCATGTCTATGGGTTACTATTGGCCTACCATGGAAACATATTCCTTTCATTTTGCTAGGGCATGCAAGAAATGTTAGATACATGGAAACCTTATTCATGCTCCAGCACAAGAGTTACATCCTTTTACAACTACTTTGTCATTCAGTTGATGGGGACTCAACTCATGGGTGCTATCAACCCTCCATCTTCCAATGGCCACAAATGGATTATTACTGCCACCGAGTATTTTACTAAATGGATTGAGGTTGTTCCATTAATCACCGCCACAGGGAAACAAGTGTCTATGTTTATCCTAAATTATATCATTTGCAGATATGGTATACCTATGTATCTCATACTAATCATGGGAAACAATTTCAAAATCAAGACATGGATGAACTATGCACAAAATTCCATATCACCCATCATTATTCTACCATATACTATCCCCAAGGAAACAGCCAAGTTGAGGCATCAAATAAAACAATTGTTAAAATCCTACAAAAGACTATCAATGATGTTGGCCGTGACAGGCATATCCAACTAAATCCAGCCTTATGGGCTTACCGCACCTCCATCCGTACTCCTACTAGAGCCACCCAATATTCCCTTGTCTATGGATCTGAAGCAGTCCTGCCCCTCGAGGTCAAGTTGCCTTCACTTCGTGTCACTCTCAAAGATTTGATTCCTGATGAACTATAGAGTTACATGGCTAACTAAATTAGAACTGCTGGATGAACATCATTAGCGAGCTTATGATCATTTGAAAGTATATCAACAGTGTATGTCTCATCAGTATAATAGAAAGGTAAAAATTAGAGACTTTCAGCTAGGTGCCCTAGTCCTCCGAGAAAATCTAAAGAATCAACAACATCATGAGAAGAAGGGAAAGTTTGAACCCAATTGGTTAGGTCCTTTTGTAGTTACAACAGTTTATGGTTCCGGGGCTTATCAGTTGTCTACACCTGAGGGAGATCCCTTGGATGAACCTCTTAACAACATATACCTCAAGAAGTTCTATCCTTGAAATCCCAATGTAAGGGCTATGTATATATTTTGTAAATACAAAAAATCATAAAAATAAAAAAAATTCAAAAAAATCAAAAGAAAATTGTAATAAAAGCATGTGGTGAAAACCTGGAAACAGGTGCCATGTGTAACAAGTTAGATCCTTTATCTATTAGGATTCTTCTAGTGTGTTTGTTCATTGTATATATCCACAATGAAGCTGCTAGTCAATCACCATTCCTGCCATGTATATATCATAATAAAATGGCTAGTTCATATACCATCCATTGTATTTACCCATAATAAAACCCCATCATAGCTTGAATGTTTGTCATGGTCTTCGTCCTAGTCTTGTTGTATCCTTCTTCATCCATAATAAGTCAGTCCATCACCTAGCTGGGGCATGTCCTCGACCTAGTTCGGGAAGTGGATCTATGATAGTCATGACTCTTAGAGGATACAATGGAGTACTTTCACCAGATAAGAAAACATAATCAAACATTCTTCCACAATGGTATCTTCATGATGATTCGTAATCTGTAATTTATCCTTCGAAACATGGCCACTTATCTATCATTCTTGACTATACATCATCAATTGAACTAATCACTATACCTTACACTATCTTTTGGCAAAATAAATGTATATTCATGACATGCATGTTAGAATGATTTGTTGAAGATTATGCATTCATATCTAGATTTCATTGTTATCATATTTCCTATGCTATTCTGGGATATCTTTGACATGAGTTTGAAACTCCCATATGTCATTGATTAGAATAGCTGGGATGGGGCAGGGTATTTTCTTTGATTGTTGTTTGTGGGATATTTTCTGATGAAATCAAATGAACAAATGATTGGGGTGTTATTGTGTAAGTGCCTTCATCAATTTAATAGTATTGACAACATACAAATCATGTTTCTCTACAAATGCTATTTATGGCGATACGCCATCACATACCTCGACTCCAAATATTTGTTCCCCAATGGAGGGGGGGGGATATTCCTTGTCTGTTATGCAAATGAAACTCACATCATCTCGGTTCAATTATACCTAGATGCTTGTCAAGTTTTCAATATTAAACTCCATGCAAGAAGTGCTCAGGTCATCCTAGTTTAATTATACCATGATGCTTGCATTTTCTTGCAACATAACAAGCTCAATGATGAAAATAAAATTCCGGTTATTATGAAGTTCTAATATGTTACATGAAGTTGTGGAGATATACTCATTTCATATTTCATTTTGTATTTCATTTAAACAGTTCACGACTTACATATCAGTGCTCCTTTTATAGGGATTTGTAGGTTATCTTTCTTATTAGGTTATCTGTTCTCCTAGTCCATTCTTCTTGTGTCAGATACATTGTTATTTAAGTTGAGGACATTTGGACAACAAAACATTGAGTTTTCACCTCACATCTTATAAACATTTAATCAATTCATTTAGGTCATACATTATTTTCATTAAGTGTGTTCATTTGTATATTATCCATCTATATTACATGCATATTTCACATGCACAAATTCCATAACATTTCATTATCTTTTCATTATGATGTAAGTTGTTATCTTTTAGTTGTTATAAGAACATCATCATTTATTATCCATTATATGCATTTTACATCATTTATTATCCATTATATGCATTTTACATCATTTATTATCCATTATATGCATTTTACATCATCATTTATTATCCATTATATTATCATTCATTTATTGTCCATTTATTATCCATTATATCGCATTGTTTTACATCATTGCATTAGTAATCACATAGCATTGTATAAAGTAAAATCATCTAGGACATGCATTTATATCAACATCATATGTTTGATCATTAACCATTAAGCATTAAATAGAAAATCAATCATTACACATTCTAGGACATACATTCTATGCATATTAAAGTAAAACATCACATCCTGCATATGTCAGTACACACATGTATATAAAAAACCATCAAAGAAAATCATGCTAAGCACTACATCATCATATGTAGAGAGTCCATCATATAAAGTCCATAAGTTGCATAATCAAGCTTTTAGCTATTTTAGCTATTTTGCATTCATCATCAAATCATGTGATCGGCTAGGATAGCCAACTAGTCAAGTAAGGTGATAAAATCATGGTAGCGGTTGGAGAAGAGTTAATAATTGTTTTATTTTTGAATTGTATTGTTGAGGGCTGATCTTGAGGATTAAAATTGCCTATGTTGGCATGATCTCTTATGAAATTTAAATAAATTTTGGAGGCTAACATCAATAACATGATTTAGGATTACTCCACCGACCTAAATATGTGTATAGAGATGAAATCAAAGAGTAAATAGTTTTTTTAGATGTTGCAATGATTGTGAGATCATTTAAGGAAAAGTGTGTTTGATAAAAAAAAATATTTGACCAATGTTGAAGAGGATCTGTTAGGAAGAGTGTGCTACATTAAAATCATTTTTATTGAGTTCATTCTCAAGGCAAGTTATTAACAAGCTTGGGGTCAAAATCCTCTAACCAGGTTACTCCTAACAGAGTATGAAAGACCCTAACAAGTTTGAAGTTTAAATCCTCTAACCAGGTGACTCTCAAAAGGAGTTACAAATCCCTTAATAGGTTAGTTCCTAAAAAGACTTTGTAATAACTTTTAACCAAGCCATAGATACTCTTAATTAGGTATATCCTTAGAAGGGTGTTGTAATTGCTCCTAGCAGGGTAGATCTTATTGGTACACTAGTGAGATTAGTGGGTGATAATTTCCACCATGGTTCTTCCCTCTAACAAGGGTTTCCACGCAAAAAAAATAGTTTTTTTTGTGTTGATTATGTGTGGATATTTTATGCGATATGCTTATATGTTACATTTACATTTGCATATTGGTTAATCTGTAAGTTTACAAAACAAAATTATAAATCCGCCCCTCTCAATGACTTATAGTATTAATAGAGGGGAGAGAGAGAGAGAGAGAGAGAGAGAGAGAGAGAGAGAGAATCAATAATCTAACAATTAAAATTTTAAAAAACCATTCAACAACTTATATAAATTAACATCCATTTCATGAATAAATAAACCAATGAGGATAAAAATCCACAACCATGCAACACAATAAAACCAATATTTTTCCCATGGAAACTCAACTAAGAAAAACCATGTGTGGGGATGGAACTCAAATAATTATGCACTCTTCTAAAGTATGCCCTATTAAGAGATTAGCCATGCTAGGAGATTATAAAATGCCCAGTTAAGAGCAAGACCCTGTTAGGAGTAATTGTGTTAAGGGGCTTCAAACCCTAATTAAATAGCCACCTAGTTAAAGGATTTACAAATCAAACCTACTAGAGTCTACTCGGCTAAGGGATTTTCTTGTAGAAATTGTTAGGAATAAACAAGTGCAATGATCTGAGAAAATAACACTCATCTACCATTATGTATCTAGCTCAAGCTCAACCTTTGCTTCACATGCAGAACATCCAAACCCTACAATCACACAACTGCATTCATGATATTTCTCCTCTGCACACTCACACTCCTCATAATACATCAAAATGATATATAAAATATTTTCAACTTAAGGTGGAAAAAAATCCTTAATTACATTACAATGCATCCCACTCAATCCTTGAACCCTAAAAAATGTTACCGATTATCAATTACAATCTCAAGTCCTTGACATCCTCTAGATCCATCCCTCAATTGATTTGACAAAGAAAAGTTAAACCACATCACACTTTCGATTGTTCTTTCACAACTCCAATAAATTCAATCACAATTATCATAAAATTGCCAACTCATCATTCCACGTCCATCTACCATGTCACTATGATCCTTGGAACACATAACCACTTATCACAACATGATACAACATTACCAATTGAGGATCTGACCGATTGTTCTAAGAAATTTTTTTACTTTTCATTGAGTGATCTTCTGTCTATTGAAACTTTGTCTTCTGATCACCAATCATGATGCAATCACATAGAAACCCCATAATATAGTCAAAATAACATATCCTGAATTACAACACCTGAATCCTAACCTATTTGACACAATCATCAAATAATTTCTCCTTGGCTTTATCCTATTCTTCTCATTCACCTAGAAACCTTCAATCGATCATAAGTAAAATCAAACATATCATAAACATGTGTGGTCATAGATATAGAATTTAGGGACATTACTTAGTCTTTATTTATGATCACATACTCCAAATCTTACCACATATCTGTATTCAACCTCTTGAACATACATTAACATAATAGACACACTGTCAACCAACAAATACTAAGTTGACATCAATGACAAGATCATAACTGATCAACCTAACATCAGATCTACATTAAACACATACCATAACATACTCAAATTATCTCTGTATCAATTATACTAACAATATATGTAAGCATATACATTTGTGTAGTGTAAGCTAAGTTTACAAGCGTATGTTTTTATTTTTTCATAATGTGTGCTGGTTCTGTAGAACTAAAAATATGTGTAGAACTAGGGAAACTACTTTTAGTTTTATAAAATGCATGCAGGTTATTTAGTACTAAGGAACATGTATGTGTTATGGTTAGGTAAGAGGGTTGGAAAATGACCCTAAGGCTTGGAATTTCTTTTTCCCTCCATTTCTCTCCCTTTACACATATTTTAATCTGCCAAGGTGATTTTTCATCTTCCTTGTCTTTAGGTTTACACATCATCAAGTGGGTATATGTAAAATTACCACCATAATATCGCACATCTTCTCAAATTTCTAACCATATTAATTTTTCTATTTTTGGACAACTTTAGCATGGTAAACTTTAATTTTCTTTACTAATGTCTTCACATTCCTTACATATGTCTACCATTTTCTTAATAACTTTTGATCTAATGGACTAAATTCAAAACAAATTACATATCATTTTTCTACACTTGATTATACATATTTTTTTTTTAAATTACATTTTTTATTATTTTGATGCAAGTTATGCCCAATGCATGAACATGCACCATATTTTTAGGATGTAGACACTTAATAAAATCATTAAATAAAATACTCAATGAAAAATTACAAAAAATACAAAAATTCTAGATCTCACTCTTATCTATCATTCTACCAAAGGGTTTTGTAAAATACTAAATCAAACTATATCTTTTGTGAAGCACATGGAATCAACTATGTTATATTTTTCTAAAATAATCAGGAACAATTTTCTATGTGCATCGGATTTGACCCTCTTAATCTTATCCATTTTTAAAAAACTTTAGTAGTTTAGAAACTAGATTCAAAGTAATACAATTCTTATTCTTTGCACAACCCCTAATTTTGAGTGCATGACCCTCAAATTTCTTTTTGAAGTTTAGGTTTACCTGATTTTAGGAAAAAAGTGGCCACTTGTACCCCCTTTTTGTCCACCATCTTGGTGTACTTACCCTATAAAACCCTTCAAAAATATAAAAACTCTCTTCTTATAACCTTTTATTAAAATGAAAAACCCTTGAAATAATTTGTTTGTTAAGTCTCTTCTATCTTTTTCTTAATAACTCTATCAAGATAAATAGAATGAAAATGTTTCCTTTATACTACACAATCCTTCAAAGGAGATAATAGAGTTCCATTTTCAAAGCACAAACTTAACTTCTCAAAATCAACTCTTTATCTTTCAACTGTTATGGAATAAATATAGTTTTGAAAAAGATCATAGCTAACTCATAATTAACCAATAGATAAAATAACTTAATTTTCACAAACATTTCAAGAAAAAGATAACTACTTTTCCCTCTTCAAACTGAATGAGAAATACCAATTTCAAGAAGCATTGAACTTCTTAGCTCAAAGTGAAATATCATGTCAATCAATCACTGCAACTCCATTGAAAGCTCAAGAGTGCTACGATGGTCATGCCCTAGTCTCTTTGCAACTATGGTTTCAAAAAGAAACCAAATACAACATAACAATGACATATTTGATAAACGATGCCCTAGCTCATAATAATGAGCTTAGACACTTTGCCAAAAGAACAACATAAACTTGTGCAGAATATTTTTCCAATGATGTTAAAAAAAAACATAAACCAGATGGCAATAATAAACTCCATGATGTTTTCGACTGATGTATTTACCCCATGCCTTGTTAGTAATAATTCCTTTTGATATTTGTGAATCAAAGATGCCTACTACTTGAACAAGGTGCATAATGACATTTCTCAAAGTCTATACCTATGTATTCATAATGTCATTCAACATTCAAACCATGTGAATGTCATTTTACCATGATCTAATATCATTTGAGACCCAAACCACTATAATGTCATTTAAATTAATGTCTTTGTAATGAAAATGTATTCAAAGAAATATATCTGCCATGGTAGTTTCGTTTGACACTCGGTGATAATAAATAATTTTGAAGGCAATATTAACCACATCTTTACCAAGAGTAATAAACACTCGTTACTGCATTATCACCATTACTGCAAGATGTCAAATATAATTATGGAAGTTATTTTGATACCAAATTAAAAAGAACTATTAATGTAGTGAAGAGCTTGTAAGTGCCAAAGAGGTCATGATTTTTCTATGATATCTTATCACAAGATACATCTAGTCTTGTACATATTAGTATTCTAATATCATATGAATTGTGTATTCACTAAGAGATTTAATGATTTATCAATGTATTCATTGACATATCAATAAGTTCCTTATTAGAGATATAATACATAGGATATTTAATTCTAACAAGTTCAAGCCTTAGTCTGTATTAGCCAATAAGATAGAGAAAATGATATCATTGACAATCATAAAAAATATAGAGTATAAAGTGTATACTCAAGTTGTCATCCTGGGAGAAAGAAATCATTGATAAATGAATTGTATACCAATCTGAACAAGAACCTAATATTGTCATCCCAAAACCATATCACTGCATGTCAATGTTAAACAAGAGATGATAACCATGATGCCATGATGTCATGAACCATAATTGATGCATGTATGCATATAAATTGGCTCTAATATTGTTAAGTAATATTATCAATTCACAACTAATAATATTAATCAAATTAATAATCAATACTATTAAATGTATAAATAACATTATTAATTCATATAATGTTAATAATACTAATCAATATATAATTAATAATATAACATCATTAATCAATACTTGTAATATTGACACAATACTAATGAATCAAATCAATAATATTTCAATAATATTCAAAATACTCGATGACATCAATAAACCATTGTAACAAAATTAGAAATATGGTGGAGAAAACCCTAGACTATCGACCATATGGAATGACACATAGGAAAGGTCACAAACTTCCTACATGAAGGATCACATCTAGTAGAAGAAGAGATAGCATACTTAATGGAGGAAAGACACCAAGAAAAAGGAGCATTGCAAAGAGGAAAAGAATCAAAGGTGATTGCAGCCTGAAAAATGATACAGGGATATATCCCATGTTTATTCAATCATACATTTACTATGATCTGACTAGGAATTATTGACCACGGAAGAATATAATGAATAGGAATTATTGAACTAGGAATGTTGGTTGGAGTGAGAACAGATAGATATGCCACCCTTAAGTCCTTGATATACCAACAATTGACACTTCTAATATTTGATATGCCAACAATTGACACTTCTAATATTATTAATCTCTCCCACCATAAGCTACATGTGATAGAATAGCTAGAGGTCATACATACATCATACTAAATAAATTCCTATAATCGGATCAGAAAAGATGAATAGTTATGGGATGAAAAGAAAAAATAATAATATTATAATATAAAATGGATATCGTCAAAGGACTAAGAAATATATTCTATATCAAGGAGAGAATACCATATATAAGAAATGAACCAGGGAACCTTATATACATAGATTAGTGATGAAATGATATAGAGGAAGTAAATTTATACACATAGATATTAATAAATATTTTTTCTATATTCAAATAGAATTTCTAAATGGAAATATTAAACTGATATATCAGGTATAGATCATACGTTCACTCATCTCTTTCATCCCACTAAAGAATCTTTTGAGTGAGAAGGTTGTGGAAGGTAGAGGCATAGTAACTTTGAGCACATGATGGTTATCCCAACAATGGGGTTATACCTTGAGGGAAACCACTTGTAGCTTGTTTCATGTGACCTAGGCCCTATAACTCTTCCACTCTTGATGACCTTAGAGGGAGATAGAGAAGGATTCCTCCATGATCCATATGAGAGATATATTGGCATTCATACAAAATATGTTGCTTTACCTGTCCCATTCTTGGTTTACATTTATTTAATGATTTTACATAACAATGGATAATATATAGGATGTAATGAGCCCCTAATCTAATCAATTTTTTCCTAATTGGCATTTGTTGATGAAATAGGATAGTGTTAAGGAAAAGGGGTCATTACACATGATGCAACTAAAAGATTCCATGATACAACTAATAACCATGATGTTATGATGCAATTAAAGGATGTCATGACATAGCTAAAATATGCTCAATATTTAGTTGAACTGAATATCAATATATCAATGAAGAATGCTCAATGTTAACTAAATATCAATCAACTATCAGTGAATTAATCAACTAGATACCTGATGCATATACCTTTGGATTTCTTTGACATCAAGGGTAACACCACAATCAAGAGAGAGAAACTCCCTCTTTGGCCTTAGTGGAAAAACACCAAATCATGACGTTGTCTCACCCATTTTGCACCAAGGGACAAAGGACTACACAATATGTACAAATGAACCCACATCACCAAGAGTAGAAAACTTATGGACCAAAAAGTTTTAACGAACACAAACTCAAACTCCTCTGAAACACTATATTTGACATGAATGACAACAACCAACAATCATATATTTCTAACAATTTTATGATTGAATAATTCATACTTGCAATTGATTGCAGTAGAAGACAATATTATATTTGCCAAATTTATTTAAAATTCTTTTTTATTACACATATTGTATCAATATCTTCATCATCTAAATTATCTTTATTGAAACCTATATCTCTACTAATGTTATTTGAAAGTAATTTTATGTAAATACCTCCTCTTAAAGTGTGTATTTACCCTTGCACTCATTATGAGTAACCTCAAAACACTTTCCTTTGTCATCATATTCAATAAACTACTATCTAGATCCGAAGAAAACTTGTCTTTGATTTGGACTTGGCCTATTAAACATTGTAGGAGTACCTTTCTACCACCTTATATATATTTATGTATTAGTAAAAAACAAGGATGGAATAATGAAAATGTGTGTTTAATATAGAAGGCTAAAAATAGAAAGTATAAAAATTGTTACCCAATACTTAGGATTGTTAAGAAGATAAATTAACTCCAAGAAAAATTTATTTCTAAAAGATAGACCTCCAATAAATCTACAATCATGGATAAATTAAACAAGAGAATATTCATAAGAAATTATGGTGGCACTATAAATATTATGATTTTTTTGTCATACTATTTAGCTTGACACATGTGCCAACAACCTTCCAATATTGCATGAACCAATTTTTCATCAACAAATTAAGAAAATTTATCATCATTTTATTTGATGATTTGAATTTTCTATGAAATACATTTTTATATCTAGGTGTTTTCATCAATGCAACTTGGGAGAACAAGTAGACCTATAAAAAATCAACGTGGTTGTGGACTAGCCTCTACCCAATACTTTAACATAGTTGCAAAGATTGATTGGCCTCTACAATTACTACAAAAGATTTTTTAAAGGTTCATTTAATTGGATGGAAGCAACACACCAAACTTTTAACGAGTTAAACAAAGTAATGATATTGTGTTTGATGTTATTTATTCCTAAATTTTCCCTTTCCCTTATCTTGGAATGTGATGCTTTTGTAAGGGAATAAAATTTGTGCTTATGTAAAACAAACACCCCATTACCTTAAGAGAAAAATATTGTGTAGTTGAAAATGAGCTTCTCGATCTAAAATAAAGAGATGCCAGTCATCATGCATGTCTTTAAAAAATGTTTAGGTAATATTTGGTTGGAGGCAATGGAATAACTAGCATCAATCTAACAAAGATGAATATTTTTACACCTCAATCTCAACTATATTTTATCTTGTTATAGTTAATATTTATTCTTAAGTTTCCTATTTACAAATTTGAAGAAAATTAGTAGATTAAGATTTCAATTTAAACATTTCAAAGATCAAGGAGATACACATAACTTTACAATGGTACCTTTTGATATGCCTATAAAAAAGAGATTTGATTGTGTCATATTCAATTAAGCAAGGAATTGTGTTCTATTTTCCCAAGTGGGATTTAAGATGGTGGTGGATGAATAATTTATGATAAGTTAAAACTTGAAGTAAGATTGAGGAAGTGCAAAGAGTCATGAAGATCATTTGTAAAGGTTATAATTTTATATTATTATATATGACAAGCCAATAGTTGATTAATTTGTAGTGAAAAATATAGATATGTGTGTGCATGTGCATGCATATATGTAAAAATAAAAAATGTATAAATAATACCTTACAAATAAAATATTAAGAAAAAACTAATACCTAACATGTACAAGTGATTATTCATATAATTAGCATTCAACAAGATTTGCTTATAGTTATATATCATGTGTTGATTATATAATCTAACATTCTAGTTATGTCTATACCAATGTAAGGAGAACTAAAACCATATAAGAGTATTAAATCAAACATATGAATAAATAGTGATTTACAAGATATTGTTATCATTGTCACTTTATAATTGAAAAGTAATATTGAAAGGATATCTAAGTTAATCTTAAAAGGATATTTAAGTTAATTAAGCATATTGAAAACTATCTATTAAAGGATTGAAATTGTCCCTAAAGTGTCTTTAACTTTCTATAGCAATTAAAATAAGTTTGAATCAAGATAGATAAAAAAGTATAAATGAAAGTTAAAGAGCCTTTTTAAATCACTTTATAGGTTAGCATGTTTTCATATTTAACAATTTAGAATAAGACTAAAAATGAGCAAAGTGGTGCACTATATAGTGGTGATAGGAGATGAGGAAAGGGACTCGAGCTTACCATTTTCAACAGAGATTGAAAACAATATTAGAGTTCTTATGGTTAATGTAGGAGGGTTTGTCGTAGTAGTAGGAGTAGCTTCTATCTTGAAATTTTTTAACTCAAGATTGAAGCATTCAAACAAATGCTTATAGAAACTATATATTTAAGAAATGAACACATGAACTAATTTAAGTGTTTTGTTGTATCAAGAATAATGATTTATACAATAAAATCTAATACATTTGATGATTGAATAATGCATACTTACAATTGATTGCAGTAGAAGACATGGTATTCTATTTACCAAATTTATTTAATTCATTTTTACTACTCATATTGTATCAATATTTTCATCATCTACATTATCTTTATTGAAACCTATATCTATAATTATGTTACAAAAGTACTTATATATAAATAGCTCCTCTTAAAGTGTATATTTACCATTGCACTTGTTATGAGTAACCTCAAAATACTTACCTTTGCAACTCTTTTGTAAACCTATTATCACATTCAATAAACCACTATCTAGATTATAAAAAAACTTGTCTTTGATGTGGACTTAGCATGTTAAACGTTGTGGGAGTACCCTCCTACCACCTTATATATATGTATGTATGTGTACATACATACATATACATATATATACATATATGCATGAACATTCTTATATACACATATACATATGCAAACACATATATACAACAAAATAATTTACAATGAATAAAAACAACCAACAAACCTTTTTTTTTAATATTGTACTATAAATTACATAAAAATACATTCATTTAAAAATCCCTAAAACTAAAAAAAAATGAATACTTATTTTTTAAAATTTCATTATTATAATTGAAAATTACACTTCTATAAAATAAATTGAATACATAGAACTCGTTGACTTAGAAACAAAGTTATTTGATTGCATGAGTTGTTCTACATCAAAATCTCAATAACAACTCATTTCCACAACCAAAACGTACTGCAGATTATAGTAAAATTGAAGCAAGTGTTTGATTGGAAAACGAATACTGGACTGATTGTGAAGTGAGGAAATGTACAAAATAAGCGTAGACACAAACCCAGTTGTCCAACAAGTAGTAAAATTGATAACAACAACAACAATGGTACAAAGAAGATGACAACTTTTAGGGTTCATATGCAGACAGAGTATTAGTGAGAAAGAAGATATCAGTAATGGCGTCTTAAATGACTGATTGTTGCTGTTTTTATTGCAGTTTTGGCTTGCACTCTTTGTCCTCAACATACATTATTCATGGGCAATATTCCATAAAACACAGGGACAACATATATTATTCAGTTTTGGCTTGCACTCTTTGTCTAACATTAAATGCAATGCTTGTTATACAATTTATTGGCAACTTCTGAAAAATATCTGACAAACTAAGAAAATGGTGAAACAGATTTTTCAGGGACTGAAATCTAGGCAGGAATGCCTATATAAGATGTTTTATCAAATAATAGGAAAAAAGTTAAATTATGTACATATGTTCATCTGAGTGAAATTTGATATGAAAAAGTTATATAGGGTAAACATCAAGGGCCTCTCTTGGGGTTTTCCGGTATGAAATTTCAGTGAGTATTATTTATCACCCATCATAATTTTGTTGTCTTATATGAAGGTTTGAATTAAATTGACATATATGAAATTAATTTCTAAGATCAATTTATAAGATTCCACAATCAAACATGCATTTAGTATTCTCCAAGTACATTCGCAATAAGGAAAGTTAGTGTTGAAAGATGTTGCATGTGTTTGTTGAGTTGTTGTAGGTGCTTTGAGCAACTACAAGTGTATGTAGAGCTATTGTAGGCATTTGTTTAGATGTTCTATGTATGTGGAAAGTTGTTTTAAGTGTTATATAATGTTTTATAGGTATTACTTTTATGCTCCAAGAAACATATGGTCTTTCAAGGAGTTATTCATAGACTGGGTCATTTTGTCATATTTCTTCTATTTTGATCATCATTTGTGGAAATTACGGTGAATTCAATATTGCTACAAGTGTAGGCAAATTTAGACATTGACTGTGAGATTATAAATTAGTTTTCTTAGTGTTTTAGAGAATGTTTGGACCATCATTATAGTTTGTGTGGATTCAACTATTCTTACCTACACTTAATGGAGATTAGCTATGTGACTAACCACGATTAGAATATTGAAAGGATAGAGGAATGTAAAGGGGTAGTTTTGCAAGATTATAGAAGGTTTTAGATTTTTTCTTGACCGTGTGGCATTAGTTAACATAATGACCATTGGCTTCATTAGTGAGTTTCTCATTCTTTCCTATAGATGTGATGATTTGTATCATGTGGTGAAGGGTATTCCTTCTTCCATGTGGTCAATTTCTATAGCTTTGATAGTGGTTATTCTATATTACACATAGACTATTCTTGGAGAATGTTGGGTAGTTACAGGAGGCAACCATTTCAAAGCCAAGGAATTGCTCCCCTGCCATGCCTAAACATGGTCAAGAAATGCTATAGGAAAAAAGCTGAGACATTAGAAAGGTTGGATGGCTTGAGGGGGACTACAACTTTGCTAATTTGATGAGGGAAAAATGTGTACGAGTTGCAACAATAGAGTGGATGTAGAGATGTCTATCTAAACATTGAATGACTCTATAATAACCATTGCAATAGTACATGGTATCCATTCACTAAAATATAAGTTTTTGATTCTTGTAGTATACACTTGGAGTGTCTCAACCATTTATAAGCCATATTTTATTTGTTTTCATTCCTTTCCTTAAGATAACATTTTCTATTCCCACTTATTGATTAGCCATCAACGTAATTTGTTCTAAGAGTTGTAGGTATAGAGTGACCTTAGGAATTCCATAGTTAGTGCATCACTCATTCCATAAACCTAGTGGCTCATGGGATAAGTAGTATCATTGAAGTTGCTTATTTTTGGTATTTGAATAGGCTTGTGGAAAGTGATGCTCGCTATGAAATAAGTGGTAGCAATTATCTAGTCCATATGAACCTAAGATTATAACCAGGCAATGCATGAGGGTTATAAGAGCTAGGGATAGAGAAGAATATGAAGGTAGAATCTATTTCAAAAACCTTGAAGAGGTCTCTAGTATGGGAAAAAACAGATTGGATGAAAACTTTGGGAGAGTAGTAGTTGAGAAGTTTGGAATGCTTAAGAATAAGGATGATGAAGCTAAACTAGTAAGTGTGAACCAAACTAGGGAGATTAATATGCTTTAAGTAATTTCAAGGCTAAAGTAAAGGTTAGTATATGATAATGTGATCATTGAAAATTTGGATCAATGAATATCTAGGTAATGGGTCAATGTATTTCAACCCCCATTATCTTATTCCTCGTTAGTAGATTTTTCTTTCTAGGCTTAAGTTAATAGGCCACACTCTTACATCTTATGAAAGCTATGCTTCATCCCTTATATGTGGAAATACAAATCACATTTTGAGGTGGGCTACTAGCCTTTCTGTTAGTGTGCTATTTATATTTTGTAATTGCCAGCACCTTCACTGTTAGTACATTGCTGATCCTTTTTGTCGCCTTTGAATTGTAATTATGTAAAGATCAGCGCTCTTATATGCTACTGAATTTAATAAAAAACAAGAAGCAAGCCCAATCAAACAAGCAAGTACAATTTTATATAATTGGTGTTTTCAATAATATGTTTTGTAATGTATGGATTACAGAGTATGCTAGCAACGTTTACAGTAATATAAAGCAAAGACTATGTCTCATTTAAAAACTATATGATGAAGTGAAAATGGAAATTATTGATCACATGATTAGCATGGTAATCAGTCATATCAAGAATGAAACAATGTGGATAAAGCATTATGAACAATAAGCATTACCAACTTCAGTCCTAAGATACTCATGACAACTTCACTAGTAGAGATTGAGTTCTAGAAAAAGTAAATACATCTGGGTGTTAGCAATGATAATATTCTGAAAGGATGGAGATGAAATTATCAGAACAGAGATCTCTAACATAAACAACTCATACAATAACAGTTAATTTATACAACGATTTGTTATTGTGATTAGCATTGATTCATTCTAAAAATTAATGAATGGTGATTTAGTAATACTTTTCATGAGATGCAAGTCAGCGATTAAGGGTTAAATAGTATTAAAATATGTTAAGGCAGCAATAAATAAAGTGAGACTAATTGCTTTAAAAACAGCAATTCATAAGAACCAAAAGGTGTGATTAAAAATAATAATCAAAGTGCAATTTTTATTAAAGAGAATACAAAACAAAAGAGTGCAAATTTGTTAAGCAATGAGTTGTGATTCATTATGAAGAGTCATTCCACATTTCTACCAATCATCTTCTTCTAAAGATTTAAACTATAATGTAGAGGAAGGAAAAATGTGTGTTGAGTAAGAGTAAGTAGATTTCTACAATTCATGAGATCAATTGTAAATCGTGTTGAGTTTCAAAGTCAAGGGCAACTCCACCAAGGGCAACCATTCATAAAAAGTTATCGCAGATCTAAAGGGAGAACAATAAAAGATATCATAGCAGGTCTAAGAGCATTTTTTAAGAAGAGATTTGTGATAGTATTGTGGCAGAACTGAGGTCTGATTTATATCAGATTTGAATGTGGAAAAAGGAAATTCACTGTAGCATTTCATAACAGATTTGAAGATCAATTCTGAGATGATGAATTATGACATAGATTGTAAAGAATAAGCTCATTAATCATCCGTTGAATAAAATTAGAAATATCTAAGTTAATGAAGCATGTTGAAAACTATCAATAGAAAGATTGAAAGTGTCTATAGCAAGTAAAACAAGTTTGAATCATAATAGATAACATTATAATTGCAAGTAAAAGATCCTTTTAAAATCTGTTTATAGGTTAGTATGGTTTAATATGATAAGATTGAAAATGAGCAATATGGTGTGGTATAGGGGTGATAGAAAATGAGGAAGGGGACTTAGCTTACCATTTTTAACATAGATCGATAACAGTATTAGAGAACTTATGATTAATGTAGGAGGGTTGGTCGTAGTGGTAGGTGCATCTTCTATCTTGAAAGCTTTTAGCTCAAGGTTGAAGCATTCAAATAAATGGTTAATGAAATCAGATTTTTAAAAAAAATTTTAAAAATGTTAATTTAAGTATTTTGTTGTCATGATAATAATGACATTCTATGAATTTCATAAATTTGACGATTGAATAAAATAAAATCTTCTTCTTTGATTTGGACTTTGACCCATTAAACTTTGTGACTATACTTCTCTATCACCTTTTTTTAATATAAATATTGAACAAAATAATTTATAATAAATAGAAACTATCCATATATCTTTTTTATTGAAATACTATCTTTTATTAAATAAAATTATATAGAATCCATTCATTTAAAAAATATTCTCATTTTTAAAAAATTGTCATTATTATATTTCATGATAAAATACATTATAAGACAAACATCATCTCATTAAGTTGAATTACAGAAACTATTTACAAAAGTAAAAACCAGGAGATTTGATTGTGTGAGTTCATCTACATCATTATCTCAAAAACAACTCATTCCAACAACCAAAACATAAGTATTCAAAACTCACTGCAGATTATAGTAAAATTGAAGAAAGTGTTTGATTAAAAAACAAATACTGGACTGAATTTGAGGTGAAGAAATGGACAAAATAAGTGCAGACAAAAACCCATTGTTCAACAAGTTGTAATATGATAATAACAACAATGGTTCAAAGAAGATGACAACATTAAGTGGAGTTATCACTTTTAGCGTGTGGAATGACTGTTAGACTGAATGGGTATTTTCAAAATCTTATCGTTGTTGTTGTTTCCAGTGCAGTTTTGGCTTGTCCTTGGACATATATTATTTATAATATTTTGAATGTGTAAAATTATTTTATAATGAGTAATTTATTTATTTATGATATCTTGTATCTAGGGGTATATTATACATGGCATATAAACATTGAATTTAAAAGATGAAAACACATGTATGTTGAGCTATTGTAAGTATTTGTATAGATGTGTGTGTCTAGAAAGTTGTTACAAGTGTTATTACATGTTATAGGTGTTACATCTATGCTTCAAGAAATATATTGTCTTTCAAGGAATTGTTCCTAGATTTATGTGGGTCATTTTGGTGAATTTATTCTATTTTGATCATTATTGTACAGGTAATTTATAGTGAATCTAATAATGCTATTAGCGTAGGAAAAGAAAGACATTGAACGTGTGGGTATATAATGGCTTTGTTGGTGTTTTAGAGAAGGTTTGAACCATCATCATGATTTATGGGGTTTCAACTATTCTTACCTACACTCATTGGAGGTTAGTTGTAAGTGAATAACAACAATTGGAAGGTTAAAAGGATAGAGGAATGCAAAGGGGTAGGTTTGCATATTATAAGAGGTTTGATATTTTTCCTTGACCTTGTGGCATTAGTTAGGGTGATGACCATTGGCTTCATTAGTGAGTTTCTCATTCTTTCTTATAGTTGTGATAATTTGTATCCTATGGTGAAGGATATTCCTTCTTCCATATGGTCAATTTCTATAGCTTTGATAGTGGATAAATTCTATATTACAAAAAGACCATTCTAGAAGATAGTTGGATAGTTATAAGGGGCAATTATTTCAAAGCCAAGGAATTGGTCCTCTACCATGCCTAAGCACAGCCAATAGATGCTATAGCTAAAAGGATAAGACACTGTCAAAAAATTGGTTGGCTTGAGGGAGTCGATAACTTTGCTAATTTGAACAGGGAAAAATGTGTACAAGCCATTTTTTATTTGTAACAATAGAGTGGAGGTGGAGATGTCTATATAAATATTAAACAAATCCATAATAACCATTGTAATGGTATGGTATCCATGTACTAAAATAGAATTTCTCGATTCTTGTAGTATACAATTGGAGTTTCTCAACCATTTATAAGTCATGTTTTATTTGTTTGTGTTCCCTTTTTATGTTCATTTTTTATTGTTACTTATTAATTAGCAATTAAGGTAGTATGTTCTAAGAGTTGTAGGTATAAAGTGACCTTAGGAAATCCATGATTAGTGCATTACACATTCCATAGACCTAGTGGTTTATGGAATAATTAGTAGCAAAGTTGGTTATTTCTAGTATTTGAAGAGGCTTGTGGAAAGTGATGCTAGCTATGAAATAAGTTGTAGCAATGATCTACTCCATATCAACTTTTGATCATAACTAGGAAATGGATAAGGTTTATAAGAGCTAGGGATAGAGAGGATATGAAGGAGAAATCTATTTCAAAAAAATTGAGAATGATGTGGTAAGAATATTTGGTATGGGAGACAAGATACGCTAGACAAAAACTTTGTGAGATTACTAGTTGAGAAGTTTGGAATACTTAAGAATGACAATGATGAAGCTAAACTAGTAAAGTGGGAACCAAAAGAGGGCAATGCATGTACTTGACATGATTTTAAGTCTAAAGTAAATGTTGATATATGAAGTGTGATGGATAATTATGATTAAAAATTTGGATCAATGAATATACTAGATGAAGGTGTATTTCATCCCTTTTTATTTTATTCCTCATTAGTAGATTTTATTTTCTAGACTTTAGTTAGTAGGCTGCACTCTTACATAGTATGAAAGATATACTTTATCCCCTAAATGTAGAAATAAAACTCCTATATTGAACTAGGAAGACTTCAATACACACCTAAAGAAGTAATTGTATCACATCTATTACTAAATGTTACCCTTAATTTTTAAAATTTTAGTTCCCTACAGTAAAGTCTAATCCTTTGTTCAATATTGCTCTTGTTTAAAACTTTCCTTTACAAATTTACTAATTCTCACTTATAGCTGGTCATTTTTCAACTTTTTGAACCCATTTTGGAAGTTAGCAAGTTTTTGAACCTGGTCTTTGCGGTTTGAAAGTTTAAGAAACTGTCGATCACCAAACTACCTTTAAAGTGTATACCTTTGTTGTCAAACATGTATAGTATTGCCTTTGTAGTCATTCAATTAGGGGATATTGGAACCTATGTACCCTTCACTTAGTATGGTTCAAGAGTTCATGAAATCACTGATCGCGTAACTCTATGGAGCTCTTCACCTTTCAAGATGCAGTCTTTCCAAGAAGTTAGAAAGTATGACTCATTAATAACAAAATAGGTGGAAGAAAGAATGAGAATGTGTTGGCATGACTTTTTAAGAGGAATGATAGTACTCCTCACCAGTAACTAAAATCAAGGTTGAATCCTTCAAGAAAGATGGCACTATTTCCATACTCAATTTCATCTTGAGGAGTAACCAAGGAAACTTCAAGATCCAACGATGAAGGAAATTTCACAAAGGAAATCATTGAAAGGTTAGATTTGAAGTTTCTCCTTCTCTTTATTGTCTGTAATTTTTTTTTTAGTTTCTTTGAAGAGTTGTTAGTGGAATACTTTTGGGGTTTCCCATGAATCTATGCAATGAATTTCATGTAAGTCTTCTACAAGCTTACCCACTATCTACCAAAATTGTGGAGGCTTTTCTAAAGTATCTATCATGTTCTAATCCCAAATCTTGGTTTCTATAATTCAACCTATTATAGAAGATGGTTTAGATGGTGTAAAAGATACAGAACTCGGTGATGTTATCCTTCATGGAATTCTTTGAAGACTGAAATAGAAATCCACCTCTCCAATTGGTAAGATAGATTCCTATGCTGGCCACTATATATTATCCAGATTCACAAGAAATTTGAACTATTGGTGGCTTTGTAATTGTGAAGGTTGATTTAGAATTCATTTACCAAGTATTAAAATTACCAAAAAGAGAGCAATTTGTGGACATGTCCATAGATTAAGGTTGTAAGTGTTTTAATGATAAGAAAGACTTATGTTTGAATTTCTTTTCCACGAGATGACTTGGCTTAAAGTTGAAAGAAAAGGTAAATAAATGCTCTCCTCACACCTAAAAAGAAATTATTTTAAAGAGGAAATTACTGAGGCAATTAACCTGATATATTGTATTGTGGGAAGCGTTGAGTTAGATGAATTTAATTATTGGATGTGTCAATTCATTTTGATTATTTGTAGTGAGTACCAATATATGAATTGGGCTAAGTTGATGAGCGAACATTTTGAGTATGTGGTGACTAATCAGGTAAGTACTATACACTCATCATGTACCCTCACTAGGGTTCGGGGAAATTATTTTAGTGAACTTAGGGTTTATTTTTTCTAACTAGCTTTATAAACCGCTTGATAAATAAGTGGTTACAGTGTGAAAAATCATCAGGTTGTACTTTTTCTCTTCGGTAGATAATAAAATAAGTGGACAGTTATTTCTCTGGTGGATGTAGCCCATACTGGGTGAACCATGTTAAATCTCTATGTTTTGGTATTTTTGTCTTCTCTTATTTCAGCAATATCTTAATATTGTTTATTTCTCATATCTGCCTAAAACCTAATAGCTGGTATCAAAGTGGTGTATTTATCATTGAATTGGAAAGAAATCTCATATTCAAGTGAGAGAAATGATAGAGGAAGGTAGGATTAAGATTGAGAAGATCAATGACTAAAACTATCAATTATGGAAGATACAAATGGAAGGTTATCTATATCAAAAGGATCTTTTCTTACAGTTGGGTGGAAAAGGAAAGAAGCCTATGACTACTTTAGATGAACAAGTGGAGGTTCTTGATAGGAAGGCATTGGGCATTATCGGTGGCTTTCAATATAGAAAATGAAACAACAACAAAAAGTCTAATGAAGGCATTAGACAAACTATATGAGAAACCCTCATCCTCAAATAAGGTATTTGTTATTAAATGTTTATTTAATATGAAGATGCTAGAAGGTGGGTCTGTTTGTGATCATTTAAATGAGTTTAACATGGTTACTAGTCAACTAAGTTTTGTAAAAGTAAATTTCGATGATGAGGTTAGGGATCTCTTGATTTTATGCTCATTTGCTAAATGTTGGAATGGCTTGGTCATGGTTGCAAGTAACTCTATCTCTAGCTCAAATAATTTAAAGTTTGATGATTTTTTTGGTGTTATCCTCAGTGATGAAATGCAATATAAAAGAATAGGTGATACATTAGGTGATGTTTTGACCGTTGAGAATAGGGGACAAAAAAGGGAAATAGGAAATAGCTTAGGTAATCATGGGAAATATAAGAAGGGTAGATCCAAATCTAAGGTAAATGTGGAGTGTTTTCATTGTGGAAAGAGAGGAGGGTAAAAGCACAATAAGCTGTCACCCTTTTACAAAGGAAGAGGCTAACAACACCAAAACGAAAAAACTTCAAGGGCATAAAAGTCACATTTCTATTTAGAATTTGAAGATGATGTAAACTGATGAAATGTGTGAAATAGGATGAATTTTATGCCTATAATTTTTTAAAATTATTTTGGACATAAATTAATATATTTTTTTAATTTTTAAAGTCTATTTTTCATGTCCTAAAAATACAGCAAATCAGGGGGTTTACCTCCCGTCAAATAATTATAAGTAAGACATTATTTTTTCTTCCAATTTCAAAATATGTTTTAGATGACATGTATACCTAGTGCAAAAAAAAGGAAAGAAGTGTTTTCGATCTATAATTTTCCCGTTATAAGTATTCAAAGTACAACTTACACGAAATCAGTAGTTTTTATCTCCCGCCACTTTTCAGCTATCAAAATTTTTCTAAAATTCAAATAAATTATATATTCTTGAAGAAGATTCTCTTCTCTAGTGCCTCATATAATTTTAATTTTTTTTTTAATTGATTTACTATTTTTTTTAATTTATCGAATCGGCAACTTCTCAAAGCTTTATATACCTACATGTGATTTTTTACAAATTTGTTTAACATTTTCCAATTGAAATTATATAAAATTTATATTTTTAGAATTTTAATTCCGAGATCTACAAAAGGGTAGTTTTAGTTTTTTCAAATTTTTAATTTGCAGAAGAGAAAAAAACACCACAAGTGAAAATTGTGTATTATTTGTGTTTTTTAAGTTTTGGCTGCCAAGTTGGCATGCCACTTGGGATGACTCGGCCGAGTGGGACTCGGCCGAGTGGTACTCGGCCGAGTCCCCTCAAGTCGTCGGCCCCTCGCGACCGGTCGCGTGAGCGACCGGTCCTTTCAAACCGAAGGGTATATATGTGCATAATATTTTTAAAAATATATATATCAATTGCGAATTTACATTCTTATTTTAGGATATAAGGATATTTTGAAGCAAGGAGTCATTCTTTTGGAGAAGTTTCAAAGAAATTTTGATTTCGAAAAAGTTTGAAGACAAGTTTTTCAGTGACGAAGTAGTAAAACAATAAGAAAAATCTTGCTTAAATATTTGAGCAATGGGAAATAAAAGGACTAGAACAAGGAAGTATGATCGTAAAAGGGATGACCAAATGAAAGGTCATACGAAACGTGTCCAAGAGCAACCAATGGATGTTGAAGAAGAACCTATCGCTGTAGAAGGTGCAACTCAACTAGGGGAGGATATTGGTAGTAGTCGAAGTATACATTTTTTTCCTACAATGCAGAATTTGATGGACATGAATGAGGAATCACTTATTAGTCAAATTGAACCGGAACACTTGGTACCTGAAAGCACTATTAAATTGCATCTCAAAAATATGTGGATGGAATATTTTGAGAGTAAATCTTTGGTGGGAAAAGCACAATTGTTTGCAAAGTTATTCAAGAAAAAAGAAATGACTCCGGTTTTGGAATTGTTGGGTATTGATAATAGGAAAGTTGGAGGAGGTAAAGTAAAAGAGACAATAATTCAAAATTTACAAGATGCACTGAATGTTGTTAACAAGGCAGATCATAAAGGACCAGATTCAAATGCAGCTAGAAGAGCCTTGATGACTATGATAACTAGTAAGAAATTGACACATAGAAATCAAGTTCGAGCAATTTCTGATTTACTCAACGTATCTCGAAGAACTATACAGAGATATATTAGGAAGAGAAATATGTTGGATATGAATATTGAAAAGAATTGGGTACAAATTTGTAGACTTCCCCGTAAAGACAAAATTTCTGAAGATGTAAGAAGACGGGTCATTGATTTTTGGACCAATCACTCTCGTGTTTCTTCCAATAGAAGGGACACTATACAAATGGACGATGAAGAGACCGGTATGAAGATTTCACATCCAAAACATTTTGTCGATACTACACAAAGTGAATTGTTTGAAGCATTCAAACATGAATTTTCAGATGTGAAAATATGTCAGAGAATGTTTGAGATGTTGCGCCCTTGCTTCATACGCATAAATAAGGTTCGTGAAACATGTTGTTGTCGAAATCATGTTGAGTTTCACTTATACTTGCAATCATATAAAAAGGTTACGACAATACTTAATCTAGGTATGGTTACTGGAAGTACAACAGAATTTGTAAAGTCCATTTTATGTGATAAATCAGAAGGTTCAGATGAATTTAATGTCCAGTGTATAAAAAATGAATGCAATAATTGTGGAAATTTGCAGCAATTTCCTTTACAATTTAATAATATTGATGTTACAACACCAGTCCAGTGGAAGAGATTTGAATATGAGATATACCAAACGAAGACAGGAGGTGAATCAAAAAAAATTACATTAAAAGAGAGTGAATTACCGTACCTTCAGTTCATGGACAGATTTCGATCTATGATTTATCCACATATCCAACATTGTCATGGTGCACGATGGCAAGCTAAACAGTTTCGTGATTCCAAAAATTGTTTCCCACTTGGTTGTATTCTTTCAGTTGTAGATTTTGCGGAGAACTATACATTTTCCCTTCAAAAGGAGCTCCAAAGTCAATATTATCATTCTGATCAAGTTGCAATATTTGTGCATGTGACCTATAGACATGCACAATACGATTTGGATGGGATAGAATCTGGTATAGATCAAAATGAATGCATTATCATCAAGGAGGTTCATTTCTATATTAGTGATGACAAGGTTCATGATAGGAGCTATGTGGCTCATTGTTTCAACATGTTTTTCAACAATCTTGCAAGTTGTGGGATAAATGCTTCACAACATTGGATCTGGTCTGATGGGTGTGCAGGTAAGTACGTACATGCATTATAAATTTTATTTTAATTTTTTTTTTGAGCATTTCTAGATATATTTATGTGTCACATTTAAATACATTTTTGTATTTATTTGAATTGTAGGTCAATTTAAGTCTGCAAAAGCTTTTAATTGGTTAGCCATGCAACATGCTAGACACAACGTTAAGTTTGTTTGGAACTTCTTTGAAAGTGGACATGGAAAAGGAGAACATGATGGAGCAGGAGCATGTGTGAAGTGTGCACTCCGACAACATGAACTTCAAGGTATGTGTACATACATTTGATATTCAACTTGTTTACTTGACTAGACTATTTAAAACTTTACATTACATGTACACATGTATATATATATAACTAAATTGTTAAAAATATATCTCTCTAGGTAACATGATAGAGAATTCAAAGAAGATTGTTGAATGGTGTCAAAATCATTTCGCTACTCGAGACACAAAATACAACAAACGTTACTTTTGGGAAGTGATAGGTATTTATTTAATTTACTTTTATTTTTCAAACTCAAATTCATGAAACTACATATATAGGTATGTCATGTATGTGTGTTTTAACTTGTTGTATATATATATATATATATATATATATATATATATATATATATATATATATATATATATATATATATATATATATATATATATAATGCATTTCACATTTTTCATGATTTCAAACTGAGATCTATATATCAATCCATCCAATCCAGATATCGATCGATCGAATCCCTACAATTGTCAATCAATTGTTGGAATTAGAAGTTTGCATCAAGTGATGACTACGGGACAACACAAGCCTCCACTGATTCAACTAAGAGATAAATCATGCTTTTGTGAAGATTGTCTTAACAACAACACAATGAGTCAATGTGTTAATATTGCAAATGGATATGTTTCAATATGGGATCATAAAGTGTTAATTAGAATGCCTCCTTATGAAGATGATGACAATGTCATAGACATCCATGATCCTATATATTCAGCTGACTATGAACGTGTTTCTGATTTAGTTGTTACAGGTGCGTATTTTTTATTTCTAGGTATATTTACATGATATATATATATATATATTATACATGAACTTGAGGTTTAAATTTAACATTTACTTGTACACATAAATATAAATTGTGTAGGTGATATTTTTGCTGTGGTTGCGGATCCTAAGAATATAGAAGGTGTAGATTATTATCTACTAAGATGCACCAAGGAAAAACACAAGTTGCTTGAAGAAGTTGTTGATGGTGATGGACAAAAATATCCGACTGGTTCAGTTGCTATTGAAGGCACCTATTATCAACAAGATAAGATTGAAAAAAATGGAATTAAATTTGTTGAATACATGCGTGGAGAGAGAGTTCTACATTATAGTCACTTGGTTATAGCGACGAAATTGCAGTTTGAAACTGTGTCAAAAAAAGGGTCAAGTAAAAACCAAAAGTGGAAGTTGCCTATTGAAGAGCATGAAAAACTTTTGGAGATAATAAAGGATAGAGAGGATCCAGACTACATGTATCAGGGGCTTTAGGTTTAAGGATTTTAATTTTTACATACTTAATTTAAATCCTATTTGAAACTTCTATGTAGACTTTAAATTTGATTTGAAATTTATGATTAGATTGAATTTATGGATCAAGATTAAACCTGAATTGAATTTGAATTGAATTTTAATTGATGAAAGTTATATCTCTCTCTCTCTCTCTCTCCCCTTCCCCTTCCCCTTCCCCTTCCCCTTCCCCTTCCCCCCTCTCTCTCTCTCTCTCTTAGAACTAGAACTTTCAATTTACTTTCTACTTGAATTTTAATTTCAATTTATTCATTAGATTGATTAGATAAATATTAGATAGGTCTATATTTCTATTTTTTGTTTAGATTGATTAAATGTAGGTCTATATTTGAATTGAAATTAGATTGATTCTTTTTTCAATTGATTAGAATAGATTGATTTCTTGAATTGCATACCTTTCTAGTCTAGATAAATTTCTATTTATTGATTAGATTGATTAGATAGGTAAATTGAATTTTAATTGATTGGATAGAACTTTCAATTTAATTTCTACTTGAATTTTAATTTCAATTTATCAGATTAGATTGATTAGATAAATATTAGATAGGTCTATATTTCTATTTTTTGTTTAGATTGATTAGATAGGTCATGGCTTAAGGGATTAAGGGGTCATGGCTTAAGGGCCAAATGAGTTAAGGGTTTAAGGGCTCATGGATTAAGGGGTCATGGCTTAAGGGGTTAGGGCTTAAGAGCTTAAGGGGTCATGGCTTAAGGGGTTAGGGCTTTTAAGGGCTTAAGGGGTCATGTTCGGTTCTTAAGGGCCTAAGGGGTCATGTGAGGTCATGTTAGGACATGTGAGGTCATGTGAGGTCATATTAGGTCTTATTAGTTCATTTAAGGTCATGTGAGGTTATGTGAGATCATTTTAGGTCTTAAGGGGTCATGTTAGGTCTTATTAGTTCATAGTAGGTCTTATTAGTTCATAGTGAGGTCATGTGAGGTTATGTGAGATCATTTAGGTCTTAAGGGGTCATGTTAGGTCTTATTAGTTCATAGTAGGACTTATTAGGTCATGTTAGCTCATATTAGGTCATATTAGGTCTTATTAGGTCATGTTAGGTCATATTAGGTCATGTTTGGTCCTTAAGGGCTCATGTGAGGTAAAATTAGGTCTTAAGTGATCATTTTAGGTCTTAAGGGGTCTTTTAGGTCATGTTAGGTCTTAAGGGGTCTTATTAGGTCATGTGAGGTCATGTTAGGTCTTAAGGGGTCTTTTAGGTCATGTGAGGTCATATTACGTCTTAAGGGGTCTTTTAGGTCATGTTAGGACATGTTAGGTCATATTAGGTCTTTTAGGTCTTATAAGGTCTTGAGGGGTCATGGCTTAAGAGGTTAAGGGCTTAAGGGGTCATGGCTTAAGGGGTTGGGGCTTAAGGGCTTAAGGGGTCATGGCTTAAGGGTCATGTTCGGTCCTTAAGGGCTTAAGGGGTCATGTGAGGTCATGCTAGGTCTTATTAGGTCATATTAGGTCATGTTTGGTCTTTAAGGGGTCATGTGAGGTCAAATTAGGTCTTAAGGGATCATTTTAGGTCTTAAGGGGTCATGTTAGGTCATGTTAGGTCTTATTTTAGGTCTTAAGGGGTCATGTTAGATCATTTTAGGTCTCATTTTAGGTCTTATAAGGTCTTAAGGGGTCATGGCTTAAGGGGTTAGGGCTTAAGGGCTTAAGGGGTCTTTTAGGTCATGTTAGGTCTTAAGGGGTCTTATTAGGTCATGTGAGGTCAAATTAGGTCTTAAGGTCATGTTAGGTCATTTTAGGTCTTAAGGGGTCATGTTAGGTACTTAAGGGCCGAAGGGGTCATGCTAGGGGTTAAGGGGTCATGTTAGATCATTTTCGGTCTTAAGGGGTCATGAGAGGTACTTAAGGGCATAGAAGATTAATGTTGATTAAAGATTGAACATTGAAATTAAAGATTAATTTTAAAGTTAGATTTTAAAGATTGATTTAAAAACTCTCAATTCATTAAAGATTTTAAAGATTGATTTAAACTTTCAACTCATTAAAAATTTTTTAGTAAGATTGATTAATTAATTTTCAATTAATTGATCTAGATAAGGCTTAAGGGTGCATAATAGGGCTTAAGGGGTTTACCTATAGATTGAATTTCTAAGATTGATTAAAAAGATTGAACATTGAAATTAAAGATTAATTATAAAGTTAGATTTTAAAGATTGATTTAAACTTACAATTGATATAAAAAAAAAATTTAGTAAGATTGATTAATTAGATTGATGAAAGATTGAACATAAATTAAATATTAATTTTAAAGATCAATTAATTTTTGGCTTCAATTACAAAATCTGGAAACATGTATCAATGTACAAATAGATATATATATATATATATATATATATATATATATATATATATATATATATATATATATCAAAAATCAAACATGTACATCAATGTTTAAATGTCTATATAGTGCAAAATCCAAACATGTGTCAATGTACAAATAGATCAATATACAAAACATGCACCTGCATATCAATGTAAATGTACACACACACACACACATATATATATATCTCAAAAATCAAACATGTACATCAATGTTTAAGTGTCTATACATATATATCACAAAATCCAAACATGTATCAATGAACACATTAACTACGTTGATGATCACCATCACGTGCTAGATGTGCGGGCCTGTGTGGATCCTCGTCCTGCTGGACCTGAGTCTGTAAATGTAAATATAATGTTACATATATATATATATATATAAGAACTTGAAATGTAAATAAATTTTATAAAATTTTAATTTTTAATTTATTTCAAGTGTACCTCTGTATCATGATGAATCGGATCAACAGGCTCCTCTAAATCTCCATATGCAGCACCTGTCGCAATGTCCTGTACCACATTTAAATACATTTAAATTTAAATATAGAACTATATGTACACATGTATATCTATATAAATTGAAATTAAATCCAGATTCTTGTACCTGCTGTAATGCATGTCCAAGGTCGGATAACTCAGAAGAGTGCAAGGACATTGCATCAGGATCAATGGCGTCGTCCATAAGCAAATCTGAGAATCTACTATGAACTCGTGAGGTCGTAGCCTGTGTCTGCTGTGTGGGAGCCTGTGTATGCTGTGTGGGAGCCTGTGTATGCTGTGGAGGCGGTGTAAGATCATCCACACTCTGTCTAGAGGAACCTGCCTCTGCATCTGAGCTCTGACCTCGACTGCTGCCTGTGGAGGATCTACGACACTGTCCTCCTCCAATGAAAGTAGGTAAATCACGTGGCTCAATCCCATGCAATGTAGAAATCCTCTGGTAAGCAGCCAGGAGATCACTCACTAACATACCACTAATCTCACGCACGCGATCCTCAGGTAGTCGTCCTATCTCATCTAGAGTAGGAAGATCAAATCTGATGTATGGGTCATAAAATGGACTAGATGGTGATACACCTGCACTCATCCGTGATCGAAGCATGTACCTACCCACACGATCAGATGAAAACTGCTCAACCTGAGTCACAATGGTGGCAATGCTAGAATACATATCTAAACGTGTGTCCTCAGCTGCAACCTGCCCAGCTCCAGTGTAGGCCTCCAAACCTTTTGGAAGAACCAAAAGGTTTTGACCCACCAATGCCCTCTTACTAGGGGGCTGTGGTATATCGGGTCGTCTACACTTATCCTGATATCTCCCCCGACCCTGACCAGCATGTGGAGGTAGATCTGTGTAGTCAACATCATAGCCCAAATGAAACTCTGCAAACAATTATTTGCAGAAATATAGTGGCACCTCATCCTTTTGGGGCCACATATGATGTGCTGCTAACCATCTAGGATATATAAAAGGGGCCACTATGTCATCTATACAAAAAGTGACCCTATATGCTCGAACCACCCTCTTATTGATGTAATGGGTGCCAAACATGTTCTTCACCTGAGTGACTGAGACATCTGAATCAACTGTCCTCCAACCTACTGTCCCTATGACAGTGCTAGATAGGCTATGATAAAAAACATCAATCGATACATCGTCATATGGATTGTATGATTCAGCCTTTTGAATCATACTCATGAGCTCAGTGCGTATAGCTGTCAATTTCTCCCTATTAGGGAGAGTAGTACTATTCTGCAGTGTTCGCTCTAATGCAGTCAGAGCAGCCTGCATCCTAGAGATAGTCTCATCTCTACGACTATCTCTAGCATGTGGGGCCTGGGTACTATTATGGTCTGAGGGAGCTCGTGATCCATGACTATCATGGACACTCTGATCTGAACCACTAGAAGCCATGAGTGATATGCACACAAAGGTAATATATATCTAGATCTAGATATAGATAAAAAATGCTCGCTGCAAGTAGGCACATGTGCACATATACATACATCCAAATATTAGAAAATCAATTGATAAATATATATATATATATATCTACAAATTAATTTAAATAAATTAAAAATATCTAACTTTCAATTTGTACATGTGTTGTACAATACTTCAAGTAAACATGAAAACATTTTAAAAACTTCAAACAAACACACATGAACTAATTTTCAAATGCATTTTTACATAATATAAATTAAATTATATTAAATTAAACATTTAAATTCATGCATTTACATATGCACATGTGTAATATTTTTAAATATTTAAAAACATAATTTAAACTTGAAGGCATTTACACATGTATTCAATCATGGTAGTAGAACTAATTCATGTGCACGCATATTTACTAATTTGAATGCATATTTACATGTACATATTTACTTTACACACATGACAAAAATTAATTTGTACAAATTTCCATAACTAGAGAGGGAAAAACATTATATTGAAATTAAATACTAAAAGAAATGGTGAAAATGTATAATAATTTGGAAAGGGGTTCATGGGTCTTAAGAGTCTTAAGAGTCTTAATTAGGTTGAAAGTAACCTGGTCTTATGGGTCTTATGAGCTCGTCTTAAGGGTCTTATGAGATCATTTTATGGTTCTTAACCTGGTCTTAAATGAGCTCATCTTAAGGGTCTTATGAGCTTGTCTTAAGGGTCCTATTGGGTATTAACCTTCTCTTAGAGGGACTCTGTAATGTTTTACTGTGTGATGATTACCACAATGTGTTATGGAACTTTCATAGGAAAATACTTTATCCTAAGTTTTAGATAGTATCAAAACCTTAGTTTGGTAACTTTAGGCAACTAAAAATAAAGATGACCTTATAATTAAGGTATCCTAGATATAATAAGAGTTAGGGCTTTATTCATTTTGATAAATAGGAATTTTCTTAGCAAAGGATGAAAATAATAGTTTTGATAATATCCAGCACTATACTTATTTAGACTAAAAAAAATGCATAGGGGAGTTTGATCATCCACGGGCCATGACAAATAGAATAAGGAAATATGACAATCTAGACCATGACTAAGATTAAAGAGAACTAATTGAATTGATTAAATAATATTGGCACTAGACAAAAATGTTTAATTACTCAATCTACTAACAATAATAAATCAATACAAAAGAAAAGTGTTAAGAGTTCAATGATAGCAAAGTGTTCAAACAAACAATACTATTTCAAATCAATTTAGTTGGCTACCTTGGCTTTATAGAAAGTTATATGATATTGATGGTATAGTTTTCTTGTGGCTTGATAATAATTAAATGATTAATTTTGTATTACAAAGTGTGATAAGTTAAAACACATTAGTATGCAAATGTTATCTAATAATTGTTATCAGATAACTATATAATTCTTAGGATTTACTATGACATCTTTCTTCATATTGCCTTTCCTGTCTCACAACTATAGGTCTTATAAAGATGAATGCCAATATCATGGTCCAACTCTAAAATATCAAAAAGAAAGTAATGCAATTTCAAAGATATATACTAAATATTTGGGCTAAATCAAATAGTGTTACAATGGATAATGATACTTTATTTCAACATTTTTGTGACTATTATGTGTTTTGGTTATGCTAGTCTATTTTGTTTCTTTCCATTTATTGATATAGCATCTAGTCATTATTAAACTACTTTGTTCAATATTAAAAAACATGACAACTTAAAACTTAAGGATTAATTTATCAGGAGTCAACAATGAAATAAAATAAAAGTGCATTCTATAAAGAAAAGTTGTTTTAATATATAACTTGATCTAATGGCATGAAAACAATATAACTCGAACAATGATGATTATTGAATGCATAAGGTAAGTTGCTTACTACACTGTTTAGTCATTTAACCTAGGTAGCGGTTGCACTTGTCCTTGTCATTTGGGTCCTATTGGGTCTTAAGGGTCACATTAGGTCTTAAAGGTTTTAATTAGGTCTTATTGAGCCAAGTGAGGGTGAACTATTTTGACCTATTAAGTTCTATTAGGTCTTAAGTGGTCCTATTAGGTCTTAAGGGTCCTAATAGGTCATATTTAGTGGATGTTAAGTCTTAAAAGTGTTCCTATTAGGTCAGTAAGAGTAGATAGTCCATTATGTTTTAATTTTGATATTATTAAGTTAAATATTGGATCTTATAATTACATCCATCCTATTAGGTTTTAATGGTCTTATTAAATGTCTCAAGGGTAGGTGGACTATTTCATGTTTTTAAACGTTCCAGTTTACATTTTACTTAAATTATATATGTTTTCTATGTTTAAGTTTTATTTGTTAATTTTGTACATTTTTAAAAGTAAATACAATACATATTAAGAAAAGACTTTTTTTTACATATGAATATTAAAAAAATAATTAAAAAATATTTAAACAACATATATACATAAAAAAATAACTAAAAAACACAAACAAAAAAATAAAAAAAATAAAAAAAAAATCTACCTCTGACTCGGCCGAGCTGCACTATCACTCTTTAGCCGCTTTCCTTAGCCCCTCACTGTTCAAATGAGGGGCTAAAACCATTGAGCGAGCTATTAGTAGTCCCTCGTAGACTCGGCCGAGTAGGACTCGGCCGAGTCTCCGCGGCCACGTAGGTGCCACTCGGTGCCCCGTGGCACCTCCCCTTCTTCGGCCGAGTAGGACTCGGCCGAGTTAGTCGGGTTAGCCAAAAGGGTGACACCCGATTGTGCTTTTACCCAGGACATCTAAAGGGAGACTATTGGTCTCGAAAGGGTAAACAAGGGGTTGGACAAAAAGAAAATAACAAGGAAATAAATGTAGTGGGTGATGTGTTACAATATGCTTTGATTCTTTGTTTTTGGATAATATTACTAATTCTTGGGTATTAGATTTAAAGGCTTCCTTTCATGCCACACCCAATAGAAAATATTTTCTTGACTATGTTCAAGGTAATTTTGGATAGGTTTATTCAGATGATGATGAACCATAAAAAATAGTTGGAAAGGGAAACATATAGAAAAAGTTACCAAATGGAAATCAATGGTTGCTAAAAGAGGTGAGACATGTTCTTGATTTGAGAAGAAATTAAATATCAGCGGGATAACTAGGAAGTGATGGTTGCATAGTCATATTCATAGAAAAATTGTGAAAGGTCACCAAATGATTATTGATATTAGCAAAAGAGGAAAAGGTAGGTATATTATATTTATGTATTGGTAATACTTGTTATTATATTTCCCTAGCTTGTACATGAATGAATACAGATCTATGGCACAATCAACTTGGGCACATAAGTGAGAAGGGGATGAAGATTCTCAATCCCAAGAATTTATTTCCTAGTTTGAAACAAGTTTATTTGGATTTTTTTGAAAATTGTGTTTATGAAAAAAAAAAAAACAAGACAGAGAAAGTCATATTTTTCAAGGTTGGGAAAGAAAAGAAAAGTGAAAAGCTAGAGCTTTTACATATTGATAAATGGGGATCAGCCCAAGTACCATATCTTGGTGGGTCTTATTATTATGATACTTATTTTATTATACAACTAGGAAAACTTGGCTTTATTTCATTCCCAGAAAATATGATTTATTTGAAGTCTTTAAAAAATTGAAAATTTTGGTTGATAATGAGACAAGAAACAAGTTGAAGTGTCTCAGATCAGATAATGGAGGTGAATACTATAACATAAATTTTGATAATTATTTTTCATACCATGGGATTCATAGATAAAAGACAGTTCCTAGAACCCCGCATAAGAATGGTGTGTCTCAAAGGATGAAAAAAACTATCATGGAGTGTATAAGGATCATGATATTGCATGTAGGATTGCCTTTGTAGTTTTGGGAAGATGTTGTAGATATTGGTGTTTACTTGATAAACAGAGGGCCTTCAAGTTCCTTAGGCAGTGGTATTCTAGACGAGACATGGACAAGCAAAAAGGTAAACTACTCATTTCTGAAAACTTTAAGTTGTGAACCATTTGTCCATACTGATATAGAGAATCAATTAAAGCTTGAGGAAAAATCCAAGAAGTTTATTTTCATTGGATATGGAGTTCATGATTTTTGTTATCGATTATAGGAATTTGAGAATCACAAAACCATTAGGAGTAGAGATGTCATACTCAATAAAAAAGTAATGTACAAGGATTAGATATAGGGAAAGAAGTAAGAAGAGGAACACACATAATGCATGGTGCTTGATGAAATCCCAATAAATGTAGTACCAACAGTGCCAGAAAATATTGAAGAACTAGAACCATAAAAATTTCCTCAAACTCTAGTAAAAATATTTTCTAGGATAAGTAGGCCTCTTGAACGATATTCTCCTTTATTATATTATGTATTATTGACTAATTTTGGTGAACCAAAAAATTATGTCGAAGCAATGCAGGTTAAAAAAAATGAGAGAAAGGAATGAAAGAGGAGACGGATTCTAGGATACAAAATCAAACTTTGGAGTTAGTGGAATAGCTTGAAGGTAAAAGATAATTGCCTAACAAATGGGTCTATAGGTTAAAGGAAGAACATGGAGGCAAGAAAATATACAAGGCTAGACTTGTGGTCAAAGGTTTTGCATAGAAAAAAGCTATTGGTTTTGATGACATATTTTCTCCTATTGTTAAAATGACTTCAATTCAAACTATTGTAAGTCTTGTGACCACATAATATTTAAATCTAGAATAATTCAATGTCAAGAAATATTTTCTCCACAGATATTTGGAGGAAGATATTTATATGAAACAACCACAAGGATATGAGGTTAAAGGTAAGGGAGAATTAATGTTTAGGTTGAAGAAGAGCTTGTATAAGATGAAACAAGCACCCTAATAATGGTATTTGAAATTTGATAGGTTTGTGGTTGAACAAGGTTATAAAAATTTCATTCGAATCATTGTGTTTACTTTAATAAATCAGACAATGGTAGCTATATTATTCTATTATTATATGTTGATGGCATGCTTGTTGTCTGGTCTAACATACAATATATAAATGACCTTAAATAAAAATTAGCACAATCATTTTCTATGAAGGATTTGGGTGCAGGGAAACAAATCCTTAATATGAGAATAACTAGGGATGAGACAAATCATAGATTGACATTGTCTCAGAATGATTACATAGCAAAGGTATTGAAAATATTTCATATGCATGATGCAAAACTAGTTCATACACCTTTGCCTGGTCATTTTAAATTGTCCAAGGAGATGAGCCCCAAGACACAAGAGGAGATGGAGTACATGTCTAAGGTTCTATACTCTTCATCAATTAGAAACTTAATCTATGTCATGGTGTGTACAAAGCTAGATATTGCACATATAGTGGGAGTGTGAGCAGGTATACGAACAATCCTAGAAAAGAACATTGGAATGTAGTAAAGTGGACTCTCAAGTATTTGAGAGGTACAACGACTTAGTCTTTATGTTTTTTAGGCTGCCATTCCACTTTAAAAGGTTGTGTTGATTCAAATTTAGCAAGAGATATTAATAGTAGGAGGAGCACTATAAGGTATGTTTTTACTATAGCTAGCACAACGGTCATCTAGATTTCCAGATTGCAAATTTTTTTAGCACTCTCAAACACTAGAAGCAAAAATATGTTGCTTCTACATAGGATAGTAAGGAGATGATTTGGTTACAAAGATTTATGGTGGAATTGGGAAAGACACAAGAGCATAACAGGTTGTACAATGACAATTAGAGTGCAATTGATCTTGCAAATAGCTCATCCCTTCACTCTAAAACCAAACACATCCAACTTTGATATCATTTCATCCACTCAGTTTTAGAGGATGAATAATTGAAGCTAGAGAAGATACATACTATCAATAATCTTATAGATATGTTGACCAAGGCACTATCTCGAGAGAAAATAACTTCCTACTTAGTTTCAATTGGTCTTCAAGCTTGATCATAGCAGAAAAGAGAGATAGTTAAGTCTAGGTGCATCTATCCAATGGGAGCTTCAGGGGGAATGGTGTTTCTATAGGATCACTCTCCAAGTGGGAGATGTTTGGTTTGTGGTGACTATCAGGAAATTACTATACCCTTTCCATATATCCTTGCTAGTGTTTAAGGAAAAAAATTAGTGTTAGGGTTTATTTTTTCTAACTAACTTTGTAAACCGCTTGATAAATAAGTGGTTACAATGTTAAAAAACATTAGATTGTAGTTTTTCTCTTCATTGGATGATAAAATAAGTGGATGGTTGTTTCTATGGTGAGTGTAACCCATATTAAGTGAACCACATTAAAACTATGTGTTATTTTACTTTTTTCTTCTATTTGTTAGAATGTGAAGTTGATGTTATTCATGTTGTTATCATTAATGGTTGTCATTGATGTTGACATATCCTATACATTTTCATGTTCTGGTTGTATCAATTAATGTGTATCAATAGTCTTGGTGGTATTGGTAGTTGTACCGATAGTATGTGTCTCGATACAAGTGTTCACCTAAATATATTCTTTAGTTATCTATCCTTATCCTTTTTCGATGTTGGTTCTATATTGTGTGCAACATTTGGCTGATCGATTGTTTGGGGTCGATCATATTTGGAGCATGTTCATTTGTATTTTGGAGCCAACTATTCTTATGTAATATGTTGTTTATATCCATTGGAACCAATGGCTTTGGAGATGGTTTTGCGTGTTGGCATGTGTGAGGCAATTTTTATTGGTCGAGGTAGTCCATGATTTATTCCTTATCACCGTGGGGATGTCTTGGTGTAACCTATTTCAAATTGTGTCTGGCCAACATGGTTGATGGAATAAATCAATATAAGAAGAGAAATCATTTATGTTGTTTGTGTGCCTTATGTCTTTCTTGTATCTGAAGTGATTGTGAATCTATTTCTAGATATCTATGTGTTGTTGATCATGTGTGTGGTAGAGTGTTGGTGATTGTGATCTCATTGGTGGATTCAATTTTATTTCAAATACTTTGGTAGTGAGCCTCTTTGTATTGGCGGTGAGCCTATTCATATTTAAGGGCAATTAGTATGACTTGAAATGAGCCTTACCTATAGTGAGAACAATTGATAGTGAGTATTTGTATAAATCATCTTAACTGGTGTCACTTTAATAAGTGTTTTCATTTCCTGAGAATCAGCTTCTCTATAGTTTTCCCCATTTTAGGTTTTCCATGTAAATATTGGTGTTCTCTATGTCAGTGTCCCGAGGAGAGCCAAGATATGCATTCTAACTTGGATGTTGTCACCTCCCCTCACACCAGAAAGGAGAAAAAGAAGATTAAGAAAGAAAAATGGGAAAAAAAGGAGAAACCTAAACCTAAGCAGTGCATTGAGGTCTCTTCCGACAAGGATTATGATGAGGAAGCAGAAGGCATGGACATTGAGGGAGACAACGCTGAAGCAGAGGAAGATACAATCAGGGAGGAGGAGGAAACTAAGGAGAATAAGAAGGGGAAGAGAAAATTCATAATTAAAATGCTTGCAAATAGAGAAGAGGTTATGGATTCTGGCAGGAATCAGAGGAAAAGGAGGAAAATGGAAGAGGAGAACAAGGAGGAAGGACAAGAGGAGGGGAAAGATAGCAAAGATGAAGAGGAGAGTCAGGGGAGAGAGGATGATCAAGTGCAGGCTGGTGAAGATCAAGGGACAAACCAGTACACCTGCAAGATAATAGATAAAGAGAAGAATGTGGTTTGGAGAGACTTCCACAATATGTCTATCAAGATGGGCCTAAAGTGAGAAATGATGAAAACCCTGGTTAAGGAAAACAAGGAAGGCAAAATTCAAATGGAGGATATCATAGACCCTGTCCTGGTGATTTTGAGTGACATCACTAAAGAACACCCTCAAATGGATGTGCTCAATAATGCCAAAAATAGTGTCATTGATAGCTACAGAACCACCAAATGCACATTCCATGAAATTCAGGAGTTAAAATTTTGGGCGAGAATGTTGGAGAGGGAGGGTAACAGTAGAAAGATCACACTAATGGAGGAGAAGAATGACATGGAAAGAAAAATGGAGGAAGTGAAGAAGAGAATGCAGAGCTTGGAGGGGACTTTATAGAAAATTGTGGAGCAGAGCCACAGCATCCTCAAAGCTTCAAATGACAACATAAAAGTCTTGATCAGTAAATTTGAGGAACACTAGAGCAACAAGGAGGAGTCTCCAAATAGTAGCAAAGATAAAAATTTGGAGGAAGGGCCAAGGAAGAGAACCAGGTCCAATACCATGAAGAAGGACATGCAAGAACCTGACAAGGATCTGGCTGACCTTAAGGATGCGGTGGACAAGGTGTCTGAGCTCGAGATTTGAGCAGCGGAGATACTCAGAGAGTTTGCTTGAGCTGCTCCCCTAGTTTTTGGGCCTGGCCTAGCTTTTTGTTTTCTGTTACTAGTTTTTTTTGTTTGTTCTACTGGCCGACTATGTCTAGCCTTTCTTTTCACTATGGCTATCGCATCTTTGTGAACTTTAATTGCTTTATCTCTGTTTATGTTTAAAACTATTTGGGTTTCAAAGCCCCTTTAAAACCTATTTTCCTTAATCAAAAACAAGCTACAATACAACTGAGAGGTGGGGTAAATCAATTGTATGATAGATTATTAAACTTTAAACTTTGAATAGCAACAATATCAAATCCAATGAACACAATGAATGCCAACAAAATAACACAATATTTTGGTGTCGGGAAAACCTTGTTAAAGGTAAAAGCCCCATTGGGAATTAGCACCAACAAATGATGTACTGAGAATATAGTATCCTTGTTAAAAGACCTAGCCCTGTTAGGAGCTTATTGAAATATTATAGTACACACTCCTTGTTAGAGGATAGATCTTGTTAGGAGTCAAGAAAGAAGGGTGGCCTCACTGCCCAAAGAAGGTTAAATCCACCTTCAGAACTCATTTTTTGCAACACAAGTGTATATGAAGAAATACACAATATTTTGAGCTGCCTGATAGTAACTATCTTTTCTTGATCAGTTCCAATGAATTACACTAGTAATTTCTCTTCTCTACATCCAGCAAACACAAGCTCATAGCTTCCAAAATCTTCTTTACGTCACATATATTCTCACCATATCTTTTCCAAAGAAAGATCTTACATATATACCTTATTACATTCTACATGATCAGGTCAGCCGATTAGGCTTTCCTAATATGAAAACAATTACATAAACCCTTTCTAAGATACACATCGTATCTAAAACAATTATATAATGATTACATTACAATAATTAAGGACTGACATCCTTAATTCACATTCGCCAAACAAAATGCATGCTACATCACTAAAGTAGGCTCCCAAATAAGTCTTCTCCATATCACATGCCACAACTAACATCATCCATCATTATGTACCTTGCATTGACCAACGAACATTCTTTAGTACCTTTTCTTTCATCTCTTAAGCTTGCATACACCGAATCCATACCTTCTGTAAGATATACCAAAAACACAAAGATTCACTCTGTCAACTTCCACTGTCACAGTCCAGTAACCAGTCTTCACCAAAACATTTGTAACTCATCCAATATGAAACATTACATGATGTGATATTGGATATAAGATCACAACATCTTCATGTACTCTCATCTAACTTTGCACGATCTAAAACATCTGTACAGTGTTTGTACACTGTAGTAGCCAGCCTGTTCTCTTCACAGAAACATATGTTGACATCAATGACAAAACACTAATGACAACAACAACAACTCTAGCATCACTCAATGTAGTGATTAAACATATTAAATGTATTAACCATTTCCCCAATGCATTATCAATATCTAACAATCTCCTCCTTTGGCATTTATGTCAACATATGGGAAAATTCATTAACCCGAAGTTTTATCAATCCAAAGTTTTGTAACCAAATAGTACTCTCACAGTATACCTCCATACAATGTCCCCATATAGTAGGGATTTTCTCATAGCAACACTCCCCCTTTGACAACAATGGTAAAGGGTGCCATGAGTCATCAAGTGTTCTTCTCAACTTTCTTCAACGCTCACTCCCCCTGAGGAGTAGATCCCTACATCAAGTCCAGAATATGATAAGGCTCTAAAAACCTCTGGACTGATGCATCCTTGTATCATTTAATTCTGACTAGGAGGGGCCTAAACCCCAAGCATACCTCTAAGATATTCAAAGGTATCTTTTGGTAACGGCTTTGTAAAGATGTCTCCAATATGTTCCTTTGTACTAATATATTCCAACTTTATTTCCTTCTCTACCACCTTGTTTCTCAAGAAGTGATACTTGATAGAAATATGTTTAGTTTTAGATTGCATCACTGGATTCTTTGACATATTAAATGTAAGGGTGTTATCACAATGGATAACCATGGGCTCATCAAAATTTTTCCAATTTTTTTCAACATTTTCTTCATCCAAACAATTTGAGTGCAACTAATAGAAGCAACAACATACTCTGATTTAGTAGTACATTGAGCTATACAATCTTGCTTCTTACTAAGCCATGAAACCAAATTTTTCCCAAGGAAAAATGCACCACCACTAGTACTCTTCATGTCATCAATATTTCCTACCCGATCAGCATCAGTATAAGCATGAAGTTCAAATCTATCATTTATATTATACCATAAGCCATAGTCTATTATTCCTTTTAGATATCTCAATATCCTTTTCATAGCAACTAGGTGTGTCTCTTTAGGTTCTACCTGATATCTAGTCACAATCCCAACTATTATGTATGTGGAGCCTAATTAGACTTAGGTTCTTTTGGCATAGTTTCCCCCCTGACTTATCTACGAGGTCAAGGGGCAGAGCCCCTTGTGGGGTCCTAGGGTCCTAGGGTTTGAGATTCATTTTATGAGGTTTTTGTAGCTTCCTGTGGCGGTATTGAGTTGTCGGTTTCAGATTTTAATCACTGGATAATAATAAGATATTGGACTCATTGTTGGTGGATGTAGCCCAGGGATTGGGTGAACCACGTTAAACATTGTGTTATTGTGTTCTCTTATATGTGTTAATATTTGCATTTTTCTGCTTATTATCCTAACACCAACAACATTAGCAATATCTAGTCTAGTGTGAGTCATATATTGTAATCCTCCAACCATTGATCTGTACTTGGTCTGAAAAACACACTTTTTTTCATCATTATTTATCAGCTTATTACCAGTCACCATGGATGTACCAACTGGTTTACAATCTTCCATTCCAAACTTTTTCAACATTTCTTTAAGATATTTAGTCTGAGAAATAATATTCCATTTTTACTCTGATTAATTTGTAGTCCAAGAAAGAATTTCATTTCACCTATCATGGACATCTCAAATTCATTTTCCATCTCTTTAGAAAATTTATCACATAGATCATCATTTCCTCCAAAGATAATATCATCAACAAAGACTTATATTATCAAAACTCCATCTTCACTAGTTCTTAAATATAAATTACTGTCAGCATTACTTTTTCTGAATCCAAGCCGAAGTAAGTATTTGTCTACCCTTGCATACCAAGCCCTTGGATCTTACTTAAGTCCATACAGATATTTCTTCAACTTGCATACCATGTCTCCATCTTTGCATAAAGGAAATCCATCAGGTTGTTCTATATATACTTATTCTTCAAGATCCCCATTCAAGAATGCAGATTTCACATCCTTTAGATCTGATATACCTTGAAGTTTTTATGTGTAGCATAAGCCAAGAATAATCTCATGGCTTCTATTCTAGAAATAGGATCAAATGTCTCTTCAAAATCTATGCCTTCTTGTTGTTAATAGCCTTTACATACCTATATTGCTTTGTTTCTTACTACAACTCCTTCACTCATTTTGTTTCTAAAAACCCATTTAGTTCCTATTACATTTTTTTTCTTAGGTCTAGGAACTAATTCCCAAGTGTTGTTCTTCTTTATCTGATCTAACTCTTCCTTCATAGCATATATCCAAGATTCATCTCTACAAGCTTCATCTATAGTCTTTGGTTCAACTTGAGAAATAAAGCAAATTTCTTCTCTAGCCTTTGATCTAGTCATTACTCCTTGATTAGAGTTACCAATAATTTGATTTTCAAGATGATTGTTCTTTACATACCTCAGAGTTTTTGGAATCTCAGTAGCCTCATTTGTGTCATCATCACAAGTCTCATTTTTGCATTCAGCCTCAACAATTTCTTTTTCTTCTACAGCGGCAGCCTCTTTGATCTCTAAATTCTGATTACAGTCATACATTCTCTCTTGTATTTGAAACCTTTCATCTATCTTCACATTGTTACTTTCAATCATCTTCCCTAATCTTAGATTGAAACATTTATAAGCCTTTCTTTTAGTAGAATAACCAAGGAAAATTCCTTCATCACTTCTAGCATCAAACTTTCCTATCTCATCATCTCTTTTGATATAGCACTTACTACCAAATATTCTAAAATATTTTATAGTAGGAGTATGATCAAACCATAATTCATAAGGATTCTTACTTGTACCTTCTCTGATTTAAACTTTGTTCAATGTGTACATTGTTGTCCCAATAACCTCTCTCCAATGCATATGAGATACATTTCCTTCAAGCAACATTGTTCTAGCAGCATCAAGTATGGTCATGTTTCTTCGCTCTTCTATCTCATTATGTTGTGGAGTCCTAGGAGAAGATGTATGTCTTTGTATTCCATTCTCTTCACAGTATGAATTGAATAAGTATGAAGTAAACTCTCAACCTCTGTTTGATCTCAAACATTTTATCTTTAAACCTAATTCATTCTCTACTTTTTCCTTGAATATCTTGAATTTATCAAATGCTTCCGATTTTTCTTTCAAGTAACCCACATCATTCTAGAAAATTCATCAACAAAAATTATAAAATACCTTTCACCATAGTATGATCTTGTCCTTGTAGGTCCACATAGGTCTGTATGTACTAGATACAACTTTCCTTTTGATGTATATGCTTTTCTTTTGTAATTGCTTCTAGTCTATTTTCTCATAACACATTATCTGCATACAGTGTTAGATGGTTTCACAATCTTTAGTAGATCTCTAACTGCATTAGTCAAACTTGCCTTTACAATGTTATCAAAATTAACATGACAAAACCTTTTGTGCCATAACCAACTTTCATCTACCTTCACAAAAAAACAAGAGGCTCTAGATGTATTTAACTCAAATACATTACCTCTAGATTTAGTACCAGTTGCAAACATCTTTCCTACCTTACTTCTAATAAAACATTTACCATTATTGAATTGTAACTGAAACTCTTTATCCATCAACTTTCCAACACTCAACAAGTTATGCTTAAGTCTGTCAACAAGTAGTACATTATCAGTATTAGTTTTTCCATCCATAGTAATAGATCCTACTCCTATGATAGGTTTAGGAAGATTGTCTCTAAATCTTACAACACTACCATCATACTTCACTAATTTAACAAACTTTTTTTTGTCACAAGTCATATGATGTGAACAACCATTGTCTATAATCCATTCAGATTTCTTATCAACATGTGATACTAAATCCTTTTCCTCATGTACTGGTTCATTTTTAATAGAAAAAAATCCAATCTCCTCATAATCTAAATCATCATCATCATAAATACCTTCACTAGCATAATAACATTTCTTATCCTTTGAATACTTAGATTTGAAAAACTTAGGCTTGTACTTAGGAACTCTTGTAGGACATCTAGATGCAAAATGACCTACCTTATTGCATGAAAAACATTTCAAAGGTAACTTTCCTTCAAATTTACCCTTACCTCTCTTTTCTCTTCTAGCAATCAGTGCAACAAGTTCATCCATCTTTCTTTCCTCTGCTTGTATCTATTCCCATTCCTCATCATATTCACCAAGCTCTTCTTTTAGGTTCTCACTACTGGTGCTTGAAAATGCAGACATTATCCTCTTGTGTGCAGATGCTTTGAATGCAGATTCAACTCTAGGTACAGAATCTCCCATTTAAGTAGCTTCAAATGTAGTTAGCTTTGCAATCAACATCTCTTTGCTAAAGTTCAGAGTCAAAAGTATAGTCTCTTCTATAGATATAGCCTTAATCTTGTAAGTAGGTGTCAATGATCTAAGGATCTTTGCAATGACTTCTTCTTCATCATAAGTGCCTCCATAGTTTTTGATTCCAACCATAACTTCTATAACCCTTTGAACATAAGCCCTAATTCTTTCATCATCATTCATTTTTAGCTTCTCCATCTTTTTTTTCCATTTCTATAAATTTTCTTGCTTGGTATACTTGTCTCCTTCATATAGTGCTTCTAATCTGTTCTAAATCTAGTGTGTCGAATCCAAGTCTTTAACTTCAATAAATTCTCCTTCAGATAGTGCACTAATCATTTCTTCCCTTGTGACCATGTTATGTGAGAATACCTTCTTCTCATCATCAGTAGCTGATGGAAATTCATTCTCAGTCTTCATAGCCACCTTATTCTTTATAATCAACCAATAGTCGATGCCCAAACATACCAAATGGGTTTGCATCTTGTTCTTACAACTGTCAAAGTTTTCAGGATCAAATTTTGGAATATCCTTCCTATAGAACGCCATCTCTAAGATCACCTCAAGTTGTTAAGCTTTCTCTCTGAGGACTAGTATCTCCTATACCAATTGTTAGGAATAACAACCTACAATACAACTGAGAGAGGGGGTGAATCAGTTATATGATAGATTATTAAACTTTCAAATTTGAATAGCAACAATATCAAATCCAATGAACACAATAACACAACATTTTGGTGTCAGGGAAACCCTATTAAAGTTATAAATCCTAGTGGGAATTAGCACCCACAAATGATGTACTGAGAGTATAGTATCCTTGTTAGAAGATCTAGCCATGTTGGGAGCTTATTGAAACATTATAGTACATAGTCCTTGTTAGAGGAAAAACCCTATTAGGAGTCAAGAAAGAAGGGTGGGTTCACTACCTAGGATCACTACCCAAATAAGGTTAAATCCACCTTCAAAACTCATTGTTCACAACACAAGTGTATATGAAGAAATACACAATATTTTGAACTGTCCAACAACAACTATCTTTGCTTGATCAGTTCCAATGAAGTACACCAATAATTTCTCTACTCTACATCTAGCAGACACAATCTCACAACTTCCAAAATCTTCTTTACATCACATATATTCTCACTTTATCTTTTCCAAAGAAAAGATCTTACATATATACCCTATTACATTCTACATGATCAGGTCGGCTAATTAGGCTTTCCTAATATATAAACAATTACATAAACCCTTGCTAAGATACACACATTATCTAAAACAAGTATACAATGATTAAATTAAAACAATTAAGGACCGACATCTTTAATTCACATTCTCCAAACAAAATGCATGCTACATCACTGAAGTCATCTCCCAAATAAGTCATCTCCCAAATAAGTCTTCTACAAATCACATGCCACAGCTGACGTCATCCAGTATTATGTACCTTTCACTGACCAATGAATATTCTTTAGTACCTTTTATTTCATCCCTTAAGCTTGCATACATCGAATCCATGCCTTTTATAAGATATACCAGAAACACAGAGACTCACTTTGTCAACTTCCACTGTCACAGTCTAGCAGCTAGTCTTCACCAAAACATTTGTAACTCATCCAATATGAAACATTACATGATGTGATCTTGGATATAATATCACAACATCTTCATGTACTCTCATCTAACTTCGCTTGATTTGAAACATCTGTACAGTGTTCATACTTTGTAGTAGCCATCTTGTTCTCTTCACAGAAACATATGTTGACATCAGTGACAAAACACTAATGACAATAGCAGCAACTCAAGCATCACTCAATGTAGTGATTAAACATATTAAATGTATTAACCATTTCCCCAGTGCATTAGCAATATCTAACATCACATTCAAGGGTACTCTCTTGGTCAAAATGTAGCTACTCAAACAGTTGGTGCCCCCGTTCCCGTTCTTGCAGATCATTCTTTTTTGACGTCTAGTGGTGCATCGCCAATGATTATTAGATCCAATTTTGGGTTGTCTCAAATGGGTGGGATTCAGGTTGGGTCTCTGCCTGGGATTTCTTAGATGGGTGGGTTTCTATCTAGGTCTCAGGTGGTTAAGGGTATTTTTGGTTCTACAATCTCTTATGCAGATGTGGCTTCTTTTGAAGTGGGTATCTATGGTACTGCCTCTACTAGGAGAGGGGGTTCTTGTTCCAATCCTGCAGTGCTTCCTATTTCTATAAGTAACCCCATCATGGTTAATCTTGATACTGATGTAGTTGATGAGATCTTCAAAATTGTGGAGGATTTCTCTTCCATTGTTGCTATCTTTCATTTTAGGGGTTTTTTGCCCTCTCTTTCTAATTTGCATGCTTGGATTTCCAAAAATTGGGAACCCATCTTAACTGACATAGTTTAGATATACCCTATGACAAGGGGTTTTTTTATTGTAAAATTTGAAAACGTTGAAGATAGGAATACTATTTTGTGTGATAGTTTTTTCTCTTGGGAGGAGTATTTCCCCCTGATGGCCAAACCCTGGTATCATGGATTTGATCCTCTTTCTAAATCCTTTAATAAAATTCCCTTATGGGTAAGACTGTCGAATCTTCCCATTCATCTTTGGCTGGATTCTATTTTGGAATCTATGGGGGAGTCTATTGGGGATTTTTGGATGGTTTATTCAGATTCCTCTGATGTTTTTAAGATAATGTATTCTCATATTCTTGTGGAGGTTGGTGTTTCTAAGGGTATCCCTGAGAAGATAACTTTGGCTTCTTCTAAGGGCTCTTCAACCCAGAATCTAGATTATGAGGGTATTCCATTCAAATGCAGGAAATGCCACAAGACTAGCCATCTTGCGGCATGGTGTTTATCTGATAAGGTTAAATCAAAGAAATCACCCTCTTGGTGGTTGTGGGTTTCTGACCACCATTATACGGTTCATAAAGTTTATAAGGATGGGCATTTGGTTTCTTTCCCTTCTCAGACTAATCATGCTTTGGCTAATGCTACTAATGTTTTCTCTGATGTTACTGATGTTGTCTATGATGTGGCTTTGGTTCAAACTATAAATGTTGTCCCTTCAGATGATGATGTCAGTGTTCCTAATTGGATCATTGATGTTGTCTCTGGATCAGTTGTCTTGTCTTTTGGAGCTGAGGTTTTTTTTGCCCATGTTTCTCCTAGGAGGGTTTTGGGGATTGGTAGTGGTGCTATGCATGTCCCCTCTATGGATGTTGATGTTGTCTACCCTTTAGTGGGCTCTTTTGGTTTATCTTTGGATTGGAAAAAAGCTACTAAGAAGGTGGAGGATGGATGGACAATAGTTAAAGGAAAGAAAGTTAAATTCTACAAACTTTCATTTGATATGTCTTTATGTTCTCATAAGGATGGGCCAAAATGTAAATCTTGATTTCCCTTTATGGTGATTTGTTGGGCTGGTTTTTGTTCCACTTGGCGGGAACTATGGTTAGTTCCTTTGGTTTGTTTGGTAGTGCACCATAGTTGTTTTTTTGGTCTCTCAATGCCCTATCTTTCTTTTCTTTTTGTATAAGGTTTCAGGTCCTTTCAAAACTTTCTTTTACTTAATCAAAACAAATAAATTGGAAGTTGTTATTGTTGTTGTTTGATAGCTTACTGATAGAGAAACAAAATTGTAAAGTGTGTGGGAATAATTTATTCACCCCCTCTCTTAATTATTCAGTTTGTTCAACAATTGGTATCAGAGCTTGGTTCCTTAGTGAAGAGCTTAAATGTTTGTGGAAGATCCTATGGAACATAATTTAAATATTACCACATTTCATTGATCAAATTACAATTCATGGAAAGATCAGATGAAATGTCACTTAGTTTTAGTTGGTTACAACACCTGGAAGCATGTGGATACAAAGTATGTTTTTCCTCGGAACAAATTAAACACTAAAGACAAAATAGAGGCATATGAGGAGAATGAAAAAGTGAGCATTTATATCACCAGTGCTTTATCAAAGACTAAATTGGCTAAATTTATTTCTTTGAATACTACTTATGAAGTCTAGGAAAAGTTGAAAGAGATCTATGAAGGAAATGATAGGGTTAAGTTATCTAAGAAGCTTACATCTAAGAGACACTATGAGCATCTGAGAATGGAAGATGGTGAGGATCTTAAAAGCTATTTTCAAAGAGTTGAAAATGTTTTGAATGAATTAAAGAACCAAGGAGGCACTATTACAGATGAATATTTTATGTAAAAGATATTGATGACATTAGTAGATAGTTACAGTGATAAGATCTCGGTGATTGTGGAGGTGTATCATCTAAAGAAGTTCACCAAAGAATAGTTATTTGGCACCCTAATTGCATTTAAGTTAAGGAATTTTGGGAGAGAGAAGAGAAAATCAGAGACTACTTTCAAGGAAACTAAATAAGTTGAAGATCCTAATGGTGATGATGATGAAGAATTTGAAGTAAACTTTGCAAGAAGATTGCAGAAAGGTACCAAAAAGTACAAAGGTATGTTACCTCTAAAATGTTTTAGATGTGGTAAAATTGGTCATTTGGCCACCAGATATCCAGAGAAGGATCCTAGACAAAAATTGAAGAAGTTCAATAAGAAGACATCCTATGTGAATGAAGATGCTAGTATTTCAGATGATGGGTCAAAAGCAAAAGATTGCTTGTTTTATGTTGAAGAAGATAAGAAACAAGAAAATGATATTTCTAACATTTGTATTGAGTTTGATGATGATGTTGAAAATTATTTATACATTAGAAGAAATGAAAATGAATGGTTAATTGAGAGTGGTTATTCTCATTATATGACTAGAGATAAGACTAAGTTTTTTTTACTTGACAAATATGATAGTGGTCCTATGATATTGGGTGATGATAAGGCTTCTTACACTGTTTGTTACTTTTGATGGAAATAATAACACTAAAAATGTCTATTATGTGAAGGGTTCATATCACAATCTATTGAGTGTTGGACAAATGTGTGAGAATAGATATGATTTTATTTTCAAGAATGAAGGATGTGAGATTCAGAAGAGATCAAGACATGTGATTGCAGTTGAGAAAATGATAGAAAGGAACATGTACCATCTTGAAGGTTCTTTAGAAGGATGATGTTTTCTATCATAGACCAATGATAGTTGGTGTTGGCATCAGAGGATGTGTCACATCAATTTTGATAATTTGGTAAGAATAAGTTCATCTTGAGCAGTGTGAGGTTTACCTAGATTGTGCAAGCCAGATAATATGATTTGTAAAGGATGTCAAGAAGGAAAAAAAAGAAGAGAATCATTTAGAGAAAAAGAAGATTCATCTAGCAGTTTACTAGAGTTAGTGCAAATTGATATTTGTGGTCCTACCAAAACAAAAAAAATTCAAGGTGAGAGATACTTTATACTTTTCATTGATGACTATTCAAGATTGACTTAGGTTGCATTGCTTAGAGAAAAAATAGAAGCATTTGAGAAGTTTAAAATATTCAAGGCTAGAGTTGAAAATGAATGTGGTAAAAGGATTAAATTCTTGAGATCTTAAAAAGGAGGATAGCTTATGTGTTTGAGAGTTATTATAAAAAAAATGGGATTAAAAGATATTTTTTAGTAGCTAGAACACCATAGTAGAATGGTGTAGTGGAAAGAATGAATCAAACAATTCAGGAGGTACAAAGAACCATGTTGAAGGAAGTGAGTTTATTGGAAATCTACTAGAGAGAAGTAGTACATACTTCTATGTAAATTCTAAATAGATTTTTGTACTAGAAGAAATATGGAAAGACATCGTATGAGCTATGGTATGGGAGAGTACCTATAGTTAAGTACATTAAAATATTTGGAGGCAAATGTTACATTTAGAAAGATAAAGATAATTTCTATAAATTTGACAACGGAGTAGATGAAGGTATATTTTTGGGACACTCTACAAGAAGCAAGGCTTACCGGTGTTACAACAAAATCCTAAACAAAATAATGGAATGTGTGAATGTGAATTTTGATGAGGACTTTCAAGGCTCCTAAGAGACTTGTTGATTATGAATCTGATACAGAGGATGGAGGAAAGGACAGTAAGAAAGAAGAAGAGGAGACTCAATTGACATCGACATCTACAACTAAGAAACTAAAGGTATGTACAGAGAACCTATTCCAAAAATCAAATTATTAGTGATAAGAATTGAGGAGTTGCTACCAAAAGTAGAGAAACACGAGAAATTTTTTTTGTGACTAATTTTAGAGTTTTAACCTAAATTTGTAGAAGCATGCAATAATCTAAATTGGGTAAATGCAATGAAGGAAGAACTTGATCAGATTGAGAAGAATCAGACCTAGGAACTTGTGTTGAGACTGACATATAATAATGTCATGGGTACAAAGTGGGTGTACTAAAACAAATTGGATGAGAATGGTAAATTGATAAGAAACAAGGCAAGGAAATTTTGCAAAGTTTATACTCAAATTGAAGGAATTGACTTTGTACCTTAAAAACTTTCTCTAATTCAACTCGATCAGACACACTCCAATATTAATCAATAATAATAAATTAACTTTATCAATCAATAATAACATTCACAATAAAAATTCAACACATATAACACTAGTATTTAACGTGGAAATCCAATTTGGGAAAAACCACTGTGGGAATTTTCATCCACTAAAGAAATACATTTTTTAAGTATGCTTGGTTAAAAGCCAATCTGGTTAAAGATTACAATGCACATTGTTAAATGTGACCCTGTTAGGGGATTTTCCTTAGATCTATTAGGATCTTCACCTTGTTAGGAGTTACTTGGTTAAAGGTCTTCAAACACTCTTCTAGAATGTCACCTCTTTCAAGGATTTACAATAAGACTGTTAGGTCCACTCGATTAAGATATTTTTCTGTTACAAATGTTAATAAGAAATAGTATATAAATTGATTTGTATATTTGTGTTAGCTTAATCATATCCCTTGTGTGCTCTTTGTCTTCACTGCAGGGTGGTCCCACAATAGTGTGTCCCACTTTTTTAGGCATGTTGATTTTTGCTGAAATAACACATTTTTAATAAAATATGATGATTTAAGCCTTGAGAGGTTCTATTTGAAGGAATTAATTACAATGGTTATCTCAAAGCCTTTTAGATTAAAAAAACATTCATATAACATCTATACTAGTCATTCATACCTACAATGGAGTCTCCTTCGCACCTATTAAAATGCTGACCAAAAATCACTTTGACTTTATGTTTTGGAAGATCAAATGAATCCATTTGAAAAACCTATATATGCAGTATGATGCTATTCGAAACAAGCTTTCTAATTAATATAATTTTAATACATATTGAGTTCATTATCACTTTTAAATATTACTTTAACTAAACATAGGTTGTTTGGTCATTCAACAACCTGTCTCTTCAAGACTTTGGGAAAAATAGTAAATTACAAAAAAAAAATTATGAAAAAAATTTAGGAAAAGAGTATTTGTGTTACCTTTCTATATAAAAAATAAAAAATGAATTTCAATATACACAGATCAAGTTAGAGCAATCCTAGTGACCTTATGTCTAAATTATAGTTACTATCACTTTAGAACTTAATAAAATATGAAATATTGACCCAAAATGAATGAAACTAATTGCATCCTTTAGATATTGAAGTTACAAATATAATCTCGAAATAATTACATCATTATCATATTTTAAAAAAAAATTATGTTGATCCAAGTGACAGTAACTCCTTAAAAACACAATTTTTCACACAAACCACTTTTCAAAGAAGAAGGAAAAATGAATTTTATTTTTTTTTTTAAATACATTTAGAAACTAGAAAGAAAATTCTAAAAGACTCTAGTTTACATCATCTTCAAATTCCTAATAGTTTTGCGGCAACATGTGTTCAAAAGTGAAGTTTTTTCTTAGAATGTTGATCTCTGTGTCAAAGTTGGCCAAAAAGTGGGACACAATATTGTGGGACCACCCTGCATTCCTTTACATTCCACTAGCTTCATCACTTCATCAATCTCGTCTTTCTAACTTAGATTTCAACCTTTTCTTTCTTCACTACATCAATCGGTGACTCAACAACCCTTTAACTTGCCAGCCTTTTCTTCATACATTTCCATCTTTTATATAGAATTTTTTTTCCTCTTAATCTCCTTTATTACATTTTCCTTTGATTAATTTCAACCATCTGATTATCCTCATAAACTATTTCAATGAATCTAGAGATCAGTAAAAAAATTTATCATCACCTCAGAACTTGAACTTGTACCTTCACTTTTTTTCGCTTAGATCTATACCATAGATCATCATCTTGAAATTTTCTAATCATAGATCTCATCAACTAACTCTTTTTCATCTTTGCAATCTTCCATATCATCATAGCTCATCATTAAATGTTGTTCTGATCCTTGTATTTAATTTTTGTTCCTTGTTCGGTGGCTAACTTATTTTTCTTCAACCAAAATTTTGTTTACTTCGCTCGGTAATTGAAACCTTCTACTTGGTGTCTTGACTTCCTTTCTCTTTACTGAAACTTACTTTCCTTTTACCAAATGACTTTTCTTTCTCGGTAACCAAGTTGTTTTGTTTGTCAACTTGACTAATCTTCTCTACCGTCTTGATATAATCAAATGTTTAGTAGAAAATAATTATATCAACATAACCTTATCATAGTCTAATTTGTATTTCAACTTCACAACATTTCTCTTCATCTTCTTCTTTAACTCACTCAACTTATATCATACTCTGAATGATATGGCAACTCAACATAGATCGGAAATCAATTGCTTGACATCAATGAAAATATAATAATTGATCTAATCTTTCTACAATCTTGTATACCTTTGATCTTAGTCAGTCTTCTTCATCATCACCATCATTTATAGTAACATATAGTCCCAATGTTCAAAATGAGTCTTGGAATAATTATTCATCCCAATGGTCTAATCAACAATAATGACAACAACCCCCTCCTAACCAATGGAAATAGCCTCAAAATTGGCATAATTAGAACCAGTGGTAGCAACCCCATAATCAATGGAAACCTCCACAAGGTAACTGACAATAGTCACTCCAATGGAGGGGAGGCTAGCAATGGCCTAACTAGAAATTTGGAGCCCTGCAACAACCCCAACAATTCACCTTTATAGCTCCAACCCAACCTCCTAGAGCCAATGTTAACCTCCCTAAGTAGACCCAACTTCCTTCATAGCCTATCCCTAATCCTAATAACAAGAAACCTTAGTAACAAGTATATTCCTTAGATATGAACCAACAGCCCACTTATGTCATTAATGCTCATGATATACATCTAAGTTCAGGGACTACTTTGCCTACCCCCACTAGTCTTGTCATAACCGAGGTCACCAATGAAGAAGCCCCAACTAAGGGAGAACAAGTCAAAGATCCTCATGCTTCCACTCCATAGACTCTTGTAGAAAAGACAACACCATTTCCTTAAAGTCTCAATCAGAATATTGATCTGCCCCAAAGTCAATCAATCATTGAACTGATAAACCAGTTAAAGAAAATGAGTGTTAAGATTTCTTTATTGGATGCTATCAAAGAAGTGCCCATTTATAACTAGACCATTAGGGAAGCATGCATTAAAATACATGGAAGAAAATAGAAAGACCCTAATACTATGCATGTGTTAGGCTAAATCTCTACCCTCATACTTGACAAATTGCCCATACCCAAATATTTTGATCCTGGAAGTCCTATAGTCACAGTCTCTATTAAAGGGGTACAAGTAAAGAATGCTCTAGTTGACTTTGGGGGGGAAATAAATATCATGACCAGAGATATAATGCTAAAATTAAATATTGATAGTTTAAGAGAAACCTCCACCATACTATAGCTAGCTGATAGTTCAACAATCAAATTAAATGGCATGGTAAAAGATGTGGTCATAACCTTAGACTCATGGCAATATCCAGCTGATTTTTTTATTCTCTCACCAAAAGCTACCCTAGGTGGATATCCTATTATACTTGTAAGACCATGGTTGGCCACAAAAAATGCCTATATAGAATTCCACTCAGGGAAGATGATAATATCTTATAGCCTATCTAACAAAAGCATAGCACTATATTCCCCTGCTCAACCCCAGTCGGCAAAAGATGGAGCTTTATGGACAGATGTAGGAGATAATGCCAAAGAAGTAATTTCAATAAGCCATCTTATGATGATTGACAGGGATCCTTTTATAGCTACTCAAGAAGAAGATGGCATCTTGAATGTCATTCTTTCTAATGATTATGGATTGAGCTCCCAAGTCTGTAAAGATGACCAATGTCACTTATAAACCATTTTACCACCTCAATCATCATCAAGATTTTCTATGGCCATAAATTATTTACATACATTACTACCACATGAGATTTAGTTAGCCAACTTTCCTGAGATGGCCATGGTGGACAAAGCTAAGAAAATAGAGATCACTTCTGGGAAGGAGCTAAATATCAGCAAGTACCTCACTAGATCCTTGAAAGAGATCTTGCATAAGCTATTAAAAGACAACCAACAAGAATTTGCAAGGTATTATATAGATATGAAAGGGTTGGACCCCACACTTTTTACTCATAAAATATACATCAGTCCAAAATATAAACTTGTTAGGGAAGCTCAAAGGAGGATCAATCATGTTCTTAGGGATATTGTCAAAATAGAATTACAAAATCTCTTGAACACTAGCTTTATCTATCCTATTTCTAATAGTAAGTGGGTGTCACCATTATTTATGGTGCCTAAAGGAGGAAAATGGAGGGTATGTATAGATTACAAAGAACTCAACAATGAAACCAAGAAAGATCACTTTTCACTACCCTTCATTGATCAAGTTTTGGACAACCTAGCTGGGAAGAAATAGTTTTCCTTTTTAGATGGATTTAGTGGATACAACCAAATAAGGATAGCACTAGAGGATCAAGATAAAACTAATTTTACATGTCCATGGGGAACATTTGCATATTCAATCTTTCCATTTGGATTATGCAATTCCCTAGCTACATTCCAAAGGGCAGTAATCAGTATCTTTTTGGATATTTCCACAAATTGCATGGAAATCTACATGGATGATTTTATAGCCTAAGGTACCACCTTTGAGGAATCCCAATGTAATCTAGAAAAAGTATTGAAAAGGTGTCAAGAACATAACTTATCCTTGAATAGTGAAAAGTGTTATATGATCATTGATGATGACAGAAGGTGTAGTTTTAGGCCATTATATTTCCTCATTTGGAATCCAATTAGATCCTTTAAGATAGAGGTAATTACCACTCTACCAATCCCATAGAAGCAAAAAGATGTCAGGAGTTTCCTAGGGCATGCAAGCTATTACACAAGATTTATTAAGGACTTTAGTCAAATAGTAGCTCTCTTGAATACACTCCTTAAGAAGAAAACAGAGTTCACATGGACCTCTAAATGTCATGGATCTTTCCAATAGTTGAAATAGGTATTAACAAAAGCACCAGTCTTAAGAGGTCCCAATTGGTCACTATCATTTCACATACATACTAATGCATTTGACTATGTGTATCATCAAAAAATGGAAGCACTTCCATTTAGGACTAGTTTAGCCCTCTAAGTAAGTGGTTTGGGGTCATGTCAAATGCCTTGAATGGATCTTTGACTTGGATCTGGCTTTTTCCCCGATTTTGCCCCATTTTCCACTTCTTTTTTGCATACTTCTGGCATCCTGAATTGAGATTCTGAGATTCTTGACCTTAGGATCAAGGTTTACCTTTTAGGTCAAGGTCAACCTTGACCCTGACCTAGGTCAAGGATGACCTCAACCCTGACCCAAGGTTCAAATTTCAAAATCTTAGAGCTTCTGGATGTCGGGTTTCGGAAAGATTTATTTTCCCTCTTCGGGGCCACTATTTCTTGAGTTAAGTGTCAAATTCTCAAATTAATATTTGAGGTGGACCTTTCTCAAGCTCTGTGCAGGATTCCTAATTTATTATTTGAGATTATCCTTTCTTGATTTTTGTGCCTAATGCTCAATTTAACTTTGGGGTTGGCCTTACCTCAAATTTTGTGACAAGGCTCTTATATAATTATTTTTGTTTCTATCTTAAGGGTGGACCCCTTCTAGAGTTTATTGTCAAGGCCTTAATTTAATTTTCTCTCCATGTGCACCTCTCTAGAGTTTTGTGCCATGGACCCTTAATTATTGTTTTCTATGTGGCCTCTCTAGAAGTTTTGGCCCTAGATCACTATAAAAGGAAGCTTCTCCTCTCATTTCAATCCATCTTTCATCTACACATTCAATCACAACACAAGATCTCTCAATCAAGTAATCAAGTGTGCATGAGCTATCAAGAATATCAAGTAGAAATCATTCAATCATTTAGGCCTTCAATCATTCAAGCATTCAAGTATTCAATTCATCAAGGAGATCCATTGGTAGCCATTGAAGGATTCAATCTCTATGGAGCCCTCTTGTTGAAGATTTCTCCATCCACATCCATTCAAGCCTCTTCCTATTCCAAGATCCATTCAAGATTGGTGTTGAATATCTAAATTAAATTGATTTGAGACATCCTACATACAATTATACATTCATTTGGAGCATCTATACTTGTGGATTCAAGGATTTGAATCCTCCACAAGGGTTTTCAACATAAGCAAGGTGAATTGTTTCATTTACTTTGTTTACTACAGCAATTTCAATTTAATTTCAAGGTTAATTCCTAAATTGGGGTTTGATTAAGGCAAACCCCTCCCCCCCAACAAACAAAACCATTTTTCTTGCAAGAACAGGTGCGGAACAATGAATATCAGTGTAGATCTAGATACCCTTTTCGGCAAACTTTCAGGATCCGTGAACAGAATTTTCATCAGAGCAATACAGGTCAAGGTTGACATAAAGGGGTAAGATTGTGCCCTGAGGTAAGATCTTACCCCTGTATCTGGGTCAAGGTCGATCTAGCTCAGAAAAGAAAAATATTTCTAGATTTTGTAGATCTAACAGTTTCAGTTCAAGAATGTGGAAATCAACAGTTTCTGAGATCGTCTGGTAAGGTTTTCAGCAGATTCTTTTTTGGAGGTAAGTACCTCTTATTTCTTCATTTCAATATTAGTCTTCTAGATTTATTTTCCATATCATTAGAATTTCATGTATGTGTAAAATATCAATTTGGGGTCTCTTTTATGGGCAAATCCCCATTGTTCCAGACTCCATCCATATTTTCCATCTTACACTATGTTTTTAGAGAAGTTCTTGGAAAAAAAGAGGGAGTAGTTGAGCATGAAATCTATTATATTAGAAAGAACCTGCAAGGAGCTAAACTTAATTATACTATAACTGAAAAGAGTTGTTGGCAATTATCTATGGATTAAATAAATTCTAGCACTGCATAACCAGATATAAGATTTTTGTTCACACAAATCATGTAGCCATTAAGTACATAATGAAAAAATCCTCTATCATAGGAAGGTTAGCCAGATGGTTACTTCTTATGCAAGAATTTGATATCCAAATTATGGATAAGCCAAGAAGAGAAAATATAGTGGCAGATTTTTTTTCTAGATTATAAGTCCTAGATGATCCTGAAGTCATTGATGACAGTTTCCCAGATGAGCATCTTTTTTCTATTATATCCCATAACACTTGGTATGTTGATATTTCAAATTATTTAGACAAGAAGGACTCCATCCCACTTCTCTCTAAAGGACAAAAAACTACTAACCGAAAAGAGTTTTAATTTCTTTTGGATAACAGGTTGTATGTTTTATACATGACCTGATCAAGTGATGAGAAGGTGTGTTAGGGAGGATGAGACATACAATATACTACATGACTTCCATGATGAGCCTTGTGGTGTCCATTTTGCATCAAAAAGGATAGCACTTAACATCCTCAACACAGGATACTACTGGCCTACGTTACACAAAAATGTTGTAAGATATACTAAGAAATGTGACCGCTATCAACGGATGTAGTGGCCAACCAAATCAGATGAAATGCCATTATATCCTCAAGTAGTTGTAACTCCTTTTGATAAATGGGGACTTGATTTTTTAGGACCAATTAACCCTTCATCCAATGGGATTTCTTACATTTTGGTCTGTACAAATTATGTCACTAAATGGGTTAAATCCAAACCTATGAAACATGCCAGGGATAGTAAGGTAGTTGAATTCTTGTATGAAGTGATCTTTACCAGATTTGGTGTGCCTAGGGAAATAGTAACATATCAGGAAGCTCAATTTACTTCTACCTTAATCAATGCATTGGTCAAAGAGTATACCATAAGGCATGGTAAGTCTTTTCCCTATCATCCACAAGCCAATGAGTAGGCTGAGATAAGTAACATGGAAATCAATTCCATACTCACCAAGATAGTATCAATCCACAAAAAGGATTGGGCATTCAAGATTCCTAAAGTCATTTGGGCATATAGAACAACATGGAAAATGACCACAGGGTTCACCCCATTTGAGTTATTCTATGGAAAATTTGTTGTTATGCCTGTTGAGTTTGAGCATAAAACTTTGCAAACTTCACTAGAATTAAATATTGATTTGAACCAAGCCTAGTGGGATAGGATTCTCCAACTCAATGGATTAGATGAATACTGTAAATATTCTTTACATAATATTGAGCTAATTCAACAACGTAAAAAGTGGAATGACAAGTTCATTAAAGACAAGAAGTTTGAGGTCAGTGATTGGGCACCACTTTATGACTCTCGTTACCACCATACTCCAGGGAAGTTTCAAACAAGGTGGCTCAGTTTGTATGAGGTCGTCATCATCTTTGACAATGGAGTTGTGCAGCTTTCCAAAATAAATCATGTTCACTTCAAATTACTTGTCAATGGTCATAGGCTCAAGTTGTATCAGAAACAGCAGAATCAGGAAGAGTTCCTACAATAATTCCATCCAACTGTGTCACACACATCTCCTACAGTCGACGGCATCGGACCACGTGTTTCACTCCAGTTAGCTTTGTGATTTATTTATCAATCATGCCATAATAAATCTTACATGTTATGTGAAAGACCTTTTCTTCATCATAATAAACCATTACACTTTCTCTCTCTCCACCCATTTTGTGTCATAATTTGTCACATCCGCACCTGTATCTATATCAGTCATCTCATTTATGATTTCTTTGCTCATGCATAGTAAGTAGTACTCCAATTTATTACATATATTATTTCATTAATTAAATTTGATATTAAGGCCTATGTATTTAATTCATTCCTTTTGAAGTGACACTTTGCATAATAGTGGGACCTATTGTTTTGATAAGTTGGGGGGAAGCAGTCTAGTCAACCTAGTCAAACTATAGCCAATTCAAATGTATACATGTATGTGTCATATGAGGATGTCCTAGTTAGATTGCAAAGTACTCCACATATTACATGCAATAAATAGAACATGCCATAATATGATATAAAAAACCTTGAAAATCTATGACACACCATAATTGAATGATTTCCATAAAAGTTGGTCAATTGCTTGTTGTTTCATCATTGCCATTCTTACACAGTGATAAGACCTAGACAAATAAGCCTTGAAATATTGTCTAAAACAAAGCTATTTTGTCATCTCCAGCAATTGCATTCATATGTTTACTATGTAAGTGAATTTTTGGAGCTACTGGTAATCCTTGTTATCATGGGAGGTGATCTAGTTTTCCAAAAAAAAATGGTACACGATGTCATTCTGAATGACCAGACATGCAGACCTATATTTGAAGCAAGGGAATGGTTAGATTATTCTCAGAGGCTTGATGGGTATGATGAGGATATAGCCTTCTAGTTCTTGAATACACTTTAGAATGGAGATGTTGGAATTAGGAGAGATAGGTACTAAGAGGGGAGGGTTGAATCAATGCCTTCAAAAATTTACTTGCAAAACCTTTCAGATCTATAACTAAATACTTGTGATAACCGATCAAAATAACTTGAATATAATTGTGTAAATCAATCATCTAGTTAACTTAAGAAAGTAAACAACATGAAATCAATATGACAATCACATAACGCAAGTATTTTGGTAATGCAGAAACCCTTGTAAGAAGGTAAAAAATGCAGTGGGGATGACACCCACAAATTCTTCACTACTGCAGATAGAAAAGGTTTGCCTGTTAAGGCTACAAGTTTTGATCACTTCTAGTGATCTTACCCTATTAGGAGTAACATGTTAGATTAGCTAGATGTACCTAGTTATAGGATTTAAACAAAACTAATGAAGTGCGTACTCAGTTAAGAGATTTACATAAGACTTTTAAGTCTACTCTGTTAAGAGATTTATCAAAAACTCTATCACAATTGTTAGAAAGTAAGGCAATTATCTGCTAGTTGACAACTCAATTGTCTGAAATAGATCTATAAGTGCTCATCAAAATATCACCTTATCTGTGATGGTTTTCTACTCTGTTCTACTCGGTAGCCTTCTCTGATTCTACTCAATCTGATATCCTCTATGCTTTGTTCTACTTAGTAAACTAATTGTCTTGAAGATAGGCAATTTCTTCAAGTGCTCTGTGATTCATATATATTAGTTCACCCAACCACTTAAAATGGTGCGAACATACAAAATATATAGTGTTCTATTTTTGCTGCCTTAGCAAAAATTAGGTTACAAAAATAATCATAACCCTAAGATCTACGGTGCAAAATAACCTAGATCAACTATTACAATAAGATAAACATTACATTTAATGAGTATCTATTTACAATAAATGCTCCTCAATCTTGGTAAACTATTTTATGATCTATTGTAACCATTTGCATAGAAGAATGTGCCAGTTCAGATTACTATACCATTTTCTATGATCATCGATAAACACTGTATAATCTGCTCGGTGTATACTGTCTGTCAGTGTCAGTGTCGCTGGTGCTCAGTTAACTATGTGATGCTCAGTGTAAAGAGTTTACCGACTACTCTGTCTTACTTCTGGTTACCTACCGACTTTGATATAAGTAACCGACAGACTTGTTTACTATCCTTTGATACTAATGACAACCTTAAATGCTCAATAGAGATTAACAGGAGAAGCTAATGTGAAGGGGTTAAAAATGAAATGCATAGAAAAAGTGATTGCGGAAGTCATAGGGTTGCTAAGGGAAGGTGAAACCTTCCCTAATTCTCAGGATCCTCTAATGGCTAGGGCTCAATTCATTTTTCACATAGACCCTTCGTTGGATGTAGACAAAAATCAAGGCATGAGAAGAATTTCAATGCCACCCCCATTCATATAATGTGCCATTTATATAATTCATTACTTGACATGTGAAGGTCAGACTACTTTCTTACACTTACACTCAGTACATTTCAACCTATTGAGTTGTCTGACACATGAAAACAGGCCGCTCAATCTTCCAAACTTTGTATTCAATCTCCTTGCCATATGAGATCAGAGAAAGTCCAAAAAGGTACCCCACATTTTGTATCTCATCATTATTTAATTAATTTGTTAGTAGAAAAGGATTTAAGGAATAATTCTACAATTTCTTGGGAATATTTTGTTTCTTCAGAATAACTTGTGAAAAGGGTAGTAAAGACAAGTGGGATAGAAAGAAGGGTAAGCACTAAAGGGACTATTGAAAAGATAATTGAGAATCCTTTACCCCCTAATAGCCCTGAAAATAAAAAAACCCCAGCACTACCTCAACACATAAGAAAAAGAGGGTTATAGGATCTTCGAAAGCCTCATGTTCTAGGCGAAGCAAGAAGAAAACACTTGATGTTGAAGAACACCAAAATCCCCAGCCTTCAGTGAAAACTAGGACTTCTTATCATCATGAGAAAGGAGAATCTATTAAGAAAGACAACATTTCCAAGGTAGAAGCCACTGAAAATATTCCTCCTCCTCTAAAATGGAAACATACACAAGAACAAGTTCTTGCAACGTCTACTAGAGGGAAAAATTCAAGGAAAAAGGTTAAAAAGGAACCTATTGTTAAAATAGAAATCTCTGTGAGGAGAAGCAAATGAGTCAAGAAGAATCCTATTAAGGATGTTCATACTCAATAAACCCCAACTATCAATTTTTCATCCTCTGAGTCATTAGAGGGGAGCATGACCAAGAATGATGAGGTGGAGGTAGGAGAGGATGTTGAACACAATAGTCCAAAGGCTACCTCTGGTGGAGAACAGAGTGTTGAAGACATGATTATGGAAAAAAAAAAAAAAAAAGGAGGATTCTATTTGTTACTCCTAAGTGCATTAAGAGTTGTCATTAGTACCATTCATTCATACAGTCAGTAAACAGAACAAACATGTTCTGTCGGTCATAACTACAAGCATATTCACCAAGCACAGAATTGATCGAGTACAGTAGTCACCAAGTACACAGGATTACCCAGCATCAGTATAATACTGAGGCAGTGACACAACATTTACATAGTAATCGAGAGTCGACCTAAAAGTTTTAAATGACACATAATTATAGGCAAACAACTTTTTACCGAGCTAGAAAATGATTTACCAAGATCGAGGTGAATATTTAATACGGATGTAATCATTTAATGACTGATGTTCCTATGTAAATATGATCTAGGTTAATCAATTGAGCCATTGATCTTAGGTTTTCTAGATAGTGTCACAACCCTAATTAGGTCAAATCATTTTGATATAAGAATTGTAAAGATGTTATTTTGACAAGTATCACATGTGAAGTAGTTTCCATTAGGAGACATCTAAAGATCTAACAGGGTTATGTTGAAGCATTGACAGAGTATTGAATTTATCATAAATAGTTCATAGGCTACCAAGTAGTACAAAAGGATACATTCATCATAGCAAGGTGATTTCATTATTGTACTTTAAGGATCTGATATCACCAAAGTAAGCTATTTTACAACCATATAAAACTTCACTGTTACTCTCTAGTAATTGTAGCTGACTTAAAATCTCCTAATAGATTAGACTTAACAGTCTTATGTAAAATCTCTTAACTGAGTGCACACTTGAAGAGTGTTACTAAAATCCTCTAACCAGGTAGATCTAGCTAATCTTTTTTTTACTTATAACAAGGTAAGATCACCAGAAGTGATCAATCTTTGTAGCCTTAACTGGCAACTTTATTTACTACAGTAGTGAAGTTTTGTGGGTTCCATCCCCACTGCAATTTTTACCTTCTAAATGGGGTTTTGACGATACCAAAATACATGTGTTAGATTAGAAGTATTTACATTTTAGTTATGCTATTGAATGAATGAAGATAGTAAATACTACAGTCAGTCAATGAATTACATGTCTACAAGGATTCAAGTGAAAAACTTTAGGGTTACTGATTCACCCCTCCCCTCTCATTAACTCACCTTTCCATAATCCCAACTATTGGTATCAGATCTAGTTATCTTGTTGAGGAATTTTAATCACTGAAGAGAAAAGATCTTAAGGATGGAAAGGTATAAGCTTGATAAGACTATTAAAAATCAAAGATTGGAGATGTATATTCTCATGGAAGAATTTAAGGAAGCCAAAGAAAAACTAAGAGATTTACTGATCAAAAGGAAGGAATTGGCATTTTGGCACAATGAGATTGATTATCAAGAAGAGGAGATAGAGGAATTATTTGAAGGATCTGGAAGCATATCTAATGCATCTGAAGGAACCATATCAGATCTATCTGAAAAGAATCAACACCTTACCGAACAAGTGAAAGCACTACAAATTGGACAAGAAACTCAAATGTTAAGAATGATTTATGTCATGAACAATGCAAGACAAGATGAACAAGAAAGGAATCTAGCTATTGAAGATAGAAGACAAGAAATCTAGAAGAAAAGGAATCTGAAATACTAAGGCTAATCAAGAATCATTTTAAAATTTCCAATCAAATGGTTGTCATGAGTCAGGTTAGCAACCGAGTAAACAGTGAGCTTAATAGAAAATTGGAAGATATTGGTGAATTAAGGGAAGAAAATGAAAGACTGGAGGATGAAGTGAAGATTCAACAACAGCATAATTAGATGATAAATAAAGTTGAAGAAAGTACTAAAAGGATTGATGAATTATTAAGTAGTCAAAGAAGACTTGACAGCACTACTGGTTTAGGTTATACCGAGTAGGGAGAGTCATCAAAACAAGCTTAACAAAAGAATGCCTATGCAAATCCAAGGCCAAGGAAGATCTCATGCTATCTCTTTGAAAAACTAGGTCACACATCAAATGTTTGCAGAAGAAAAGAAAAAGGTATTCTTAAATATACTCCAAAATTTGATGGTTATTGTTATAATTGCAATAAGTATGGACATCAAGCACATAAGTGTAGATCAAAGCTGAATAATTCACTTAAGAAATAGTACATGGAAAAGCATTGTTGCACTTGCAACATGCATGGACATATATCACAGGAATGCAGGACAAAGATGAAGTAAGTCTGGAAACCAAAAGGACAAAACAAGAAATATCAATCAAGAAGACAAGGTAATGCATATACTTGGGATTACAATACTTGGACTAGTTCTACATCATGTGGTACATATGATCATATTATAAAAATTTGTATGATATTGCACTGAAGAGGAAGATCTTGAAATTGGACAAATTCTAGAATGGCATATCTGCACTTTCATAAGTTCAGTCACTTAAGTAGAGACTGCAGAGACCGAGCACCAGAACTGAGTATTGATGCAAGTGATAATACCATTGAAGGAGTCGTGAGGATAAGGAACCAAATGTGGAGAAGAGCAACAAATGACAATTCTTGAACAAGCACAATAGTCGGTGATACCTCATCCATTAGATTAGATGATCTCACCACCTCCACCTAATAAAATCAAGTAAGTATGGAACTGAATTTCAATTGGTTATATCTTACAATAGTTCCATATATCTATTTTATGAATACCATATCATCATGAATTAAGATGCACTAGGGTATTATATGTTATTCACTTGAAATGACTAAAGTTGGTTAAGCTGGACCGAGTAATAAAATTTACAATCGGTGAAAGTTTTAGAGACAACCGATTTGCACAGTCAACCGAGCATTGATAGTGTTCACTGAGATGAGGTATATACTGAGTTAACTGAGTGACTTGATTGTTAACCGAGTGTAGCTAGAAAAGCATTTAATGCGCTGATCAAGGTTTTTGGTTATAAATACATGGGAAATGAACTCATTTATTCACAAAGGTGCATTTTCTTCAATACTGCCTACGGTTCTACTAGTGAAAGACATCAAGTCTTACATACATTGCAAGATCTCAGAGATAGGTGACTTTGAGCTCCAAGCCACTTATCAAGAACTTTGTACTGATGGAATACTCAAGGATGAGCACAAACACTTGGAGGTAAAAGGGTTAACTAATGCATTGCATTTTTTGAAAGAGTTTAAAATAGAATGGATAAGAATTGTATTGAGCCAAGTACATAAAGGGAAGATGTGGTTCGATGAACCGGTGAGGATTACAAAAGATGGTATACATGTGGTTACTGAGTATCCAACAAATGATAAGTCAAAATCCCTAAGACACCATGTTGGTTCCCAAAATAGATTTTACACTCAAAGAGACACCAGTATACCTAAGACTGATTTTAAGGAGGGGTTATTTCCAAATATGGGGAAATCTATAGGTAACTGGAACAACTATAGGGACAAGACTTCCCTCTTCACTTCTGGCTCTTCAGAACCAAGGCGGGTGCACCTAATCCAGTAAATGAAACACTCTTTACAATACCAAGACTGGATTTGAACAAAGCAGATAATAGAAAGAAAGTACTAAATGATAACCAATCATTTATTGACTCTCCATTGTTATGATGACACTGATACCCACAAACATAAAACTGAAAGGAGAGAAAGGATTTTGATTTAATTTATCTTGTAGAATGTAAACAACCATGCCAAACTTGCATCACTATAGGAGATACTAATTTATGATTAGTGTCTTGTCCATTGGGCAGATATATCTAAAGCAAATATAGAATACAAGAGCAACTACTTGATTCATCAGATATTCCAAGCCATAAACATAGTAAACAAGACTCATACACTACTTAAAAAACATCCTTCAGTTGAACCAAATGAATCTATGGTTTATTTAGAGACTTTTAACTTGATCCTAGATCAAGGCCAAGAAATGAAAACATATACACAGGTAAACCCTGTGTAGTGAATCAGAAAACCCAAAACTCAACAAGAACAACAAAATGAGAGATCTGAAATTGGAAAACTATATCAAGTATGTGGATTCAAACTCATGTAATACAATATACTTTAGAATAAAACACTTAGATAATATGCAAAATATTTTGAAAGGTTTTCCACTATATTGACATAACCAGCATAGAATACTACAATCTAGACTAAGGATACACACTTAGCTTTTTAGCTTCCTGTGTCAAGAATTTTCTAGCTAGCCCCTTCTAAATGATCATAAAAATCCTTTTATAGGAACAAGGATGCAACAAGAAAAAGATCATTTAGGTTAAAAGCCCTAAACCTAACCAACAATCCCAAGGCCTACAGGAGAATGAAATTCAATCTGATTATACCTCTGTAAGACATTCCCGAGAAATTAGCTACTTCACCTCTGAGAAAACCAAATCAACAATTTAGACCTTGGAAGAACCAACAAATCTAATCTCATCCATGAATCAAAGCAAAATATCTACAAAGCAACCAAATTGCAAGAAATCTGATTCTTCCCCCTTTGCCTGACTCTGCAAATTTGTCATGTTTGGAATGAAATATCTTCACCAAACTTTGATCTCGGATACAACAGTAATTACTGCTCTCACCCAACTTATCAAATATGAAAACAACCACCACCATTGCAATCCTTATCTTCTTCCATTTTTGAAAACATATTATATGTCCATATTGGGACAAAAATGAAGCTACCAGACATTACTTTCCGTGAGCAAATAGTTTATCTAAATATTTGATTTATTTCAATAGTTGACTATATAATTCATTTTAATCTTTCTATGCATATTTTGAATTTGAATGTGGGCCCCTATGTGCCATGTGGCATCACATGATTGGGTTGTCGATCCACCTCATCCCCAAGCTAGATTACATGTACATCACCTGTGACACATGTCGCTCTCTGATCGGTCGGTCTTGCTGATTGGGCGTCCATCTCTAACATCTCTGCCAGCTCACCTTAGGACATGTGTCAGCCTGTCGCAGTCCCATGAAAGCTAACTCCTGAGAATCTTTCTCCTTGCAAATTTGTGACAACCATTAGATTGGCACACATCTCAAGGCATCTGGTTGTCGATCCATCTACTACTCTGTGATCGCCCTCTGCCAGGTGTCATGTTCTCATTCACTGTGTTATCCACCCGTGCACCTGACTATATTATTTTTCTACATCATCGGCACCATGTCTCAGCATATCATTCTCCCACTACGGCTAACTACCGAGCATCTTCGTGATTACAGGGCTGTGACAACCATCGGATCTGGCATGCATCCAGAGGTATCCAACCTGCACTTTCTTCAAACTGTCAAAATTTACCTTACCTCATGTGGGACCTATTCGCTATGTCATCTCCATGTCATTGCCAACTAGACACCTCGGTTCTCACACATGTATAGGTTGGCCTTCAACTGGTCGTCCACTTTGGATACTATTGACTTGTGTGTCTTACCATTTAAACATCTCTTTTCCCTTTCATACGGCCAATGTGGGATCAAAGTCTTTTGAAATATAATACTCATGTTTCAAAAGTTACCTCAGTGTGTGTGCCAGCTGGCTGGGCCCACACTCATCTAGGAGGCCCACATGGCCCTTCCTTTCTTCTTTACTAACTTACCAAGTGTTCTTGTATATAAAATACTCCAAACCTCTACACAAAACAAATGTGGGATATTGTCCCAAAAACACAACCCACTTTTCAACCGCGCCCCAACTCTTTCTGTGCAAACCTTTTTCTTTTCCTTGCTAGTGTGTGCGGGGGAAAGGCCTAGCAGCACCCTTCATATCCTACAAGTGCCCCACCAAAGGAGCTCACGGTATGGAGGGCAGGCACCCTGAGGGAAGCCTCATGCAAGCCCTCTCTCCACTCCCTTAGTGCATACAGCACCACTCATTTGGTGTATATCCAGAACGTAGATGGAGAGTGTGCTGCCCAAAGGCATATGCACTCCACTTTGAAAGGCATACACACCTTCTCAAAGCCTACAACTTTCTTGAGATGCTTGTTGTGCACATTCTTTTTCATTGGTGCAAAGCATTTGGAAACATATGCAGCCTTTAATTTGGTGTGTGTATATTACTTCTTATTTGGTACGCCAGTCCATATAAAATGTATGCAGCTCACAAAAGCACACACAACACCAGCAAGTGGTGCGTGTATCTTTGTTTGGTGTGTTCAGTCCAATCCACATTTTGGTGCGTACATGAAATAAAACTAGTGCAGCTAGATCTTGGCAGCAACTGCAAATCGTTTGTACATCCCCACTACTGTAGCCTTCATTTGGACACATACCTCCAACTGCCATATCCATTTTCATGAAGCAAGCAAACATGACTTCGCTCCAAGAACTTAAATCTCTAGAGAATGAAGATGCATCACTCAACTCCTTACCAAGTGCCTCATGGAAATGGATTTTTACAATGTGTTGAAACCTCATGTTAGCGTGTGAGAGCCCTTAAGGAGGCCTACAATTCCACTTCATTGTGTGTTTCCTTTGTCAGCCTCAGAACTTTTATTTAAATTACATTCAGAAGAAAATGGAGAAATTATACTACGCATTAACCGGGAAGCCTGGAGCCATGAAAACTTCCAAAAGTTTAAGATAATTCAAAAAAACAACTGGGTCATCACCAGATTTTGAGTAACCCACAAACTTTTAGTACTTCCTTTGTAAAATGGCCTATTCAGACTTGTTCTGCAAACGCGAAATATAGTCACTAGGAACCGCCTCTTAAGAGGATGCAATAAAATATCAAATGAAATGTTGAGGTCAAACCATTAATGGTGAAAGAAGATCCATCTACAAAGATTACAACAAAATGACCCTCAACTCAAAACAAGCATCTGACATAAAGATATGAAATTCTAAAAATGGTCGCTTGTGAAGTTTATTCTGTCTGCACTTTTCATTAGCATAAAACACATTTTGTCTGATCTTGCAATCATATCAAATGGGACCCTTATGCCCTAAAACTTAGGGTGAAGAATCTTTCTCACACATAGAAATCAAGGCTATAATCAGATTTCCCAAAAGGTAAACCGATTATTCAAAAATAAACCTCAAAGTCAACCACTTATAACATCCTAAACTGAAAGATAGTGAAATAGTATAAATTGCATTTGGAACTGACTGAGGATAGGGGTCAAATGGATTGGTCATGATCTAAAACTCATCAAGGGGAATCACTTCCATATCTATAGCATGAATCAACCTTCAATTCCTCCTGACCACTGATTGGGTGTAATTTGTATGACCTCAAAGTGGGCCACTTCAAATTCTGCATTCCCACATTCAGTGAAATTGAATAAAATGCAAATGGAAGAGGCCTGGTAAACTGATCATAGAAACTCTTAGGAATTTGAAAATGGGCGTGGAGACACACTCTCATGCCTACAATATGATGCAATATTCCTTTCACCGTCACTATCATCTAGGTGTCAGATACAAACCTCTGAAGTAGGTCATTCAATGAAAACCAGACAAAATACAAAGTGCAGATTTGTGCAATGGCCTCAAAATGGGTATCCTAAAAACATGTCAGAACTGAATTCTGGGAGTTGTGACCAGCCACATATGCTTAATGAAAGGCGAGGAACACATGTCCCAAGTGCCATCTTATGAAAATCATCAGGCCTATCTTTATATGCACTTGAACTTGGGTCCTTTAAAAATGGTCTTTTGAAAGGCACAAACTTTGCCTTATGAAAAACTCACTAAATATGGACTCAAAATTAATCCAAATTTTAGAGTACCAATACACCTGTCAAAGACCAAGATTGAAAAGCTAACAGGAGAAGAATGGGATGACAAAGGCATGAGGATAAACATCATCAGCGACCCTAAGATGAGATTCGGTGCATATGTCATTGCTTATAAGATATTTTAGTCGAGCAGACTAAACACTGTTGCATGTAGAGCAGTTGGCATCGCACATAAAATTGTGAAGAAGGGTTTGCAACTAGACCTATATGAGTTAATGCTGAGACAGTTGGAAGAAAACATGTGAACCATCCGAGTCGTAAGATCAAATAAGTACAAATTTGGTTCACTATTGGTATGTACATTTTTCTATGTGCAAAATATTTTCCCTCAGTCGGTAATGTTGAATGGGATGTAGACCGACCGGTTATAATGCAAATAGGTGAATTCATTAGCAACATAGACAAGAATTTTGAGCCAATTATGGAAGATTACTTTAGTAAATTCAAGAAAAGGATGCAGAAAAGAACTAGGATTCCAACATAGTTAGTAGAAAAATACAAGGATGATATTTGCTTTCTGGTGGACATCGACACCACTTTGATTAAAGCAGTTGACCCAAGGAGATCTTGGCTACCTCCTATGGATTATGAAATTGATATAGACTGAGCTAAAAAATCAATAAACGCTTTACTTGTTGAGACTAAGGATAAAGGTTCCACACGGTTCGGAACATATGAAGAAGCCAAGTCTAGAATAAAAAAGGGACTGGTAGTAGAAAAGATGGGAAGGAAAAAGGATAAAATGGTAAAATCCTTCAAGAAGCAATTCAGTGTCACAGATGAAGAAACTGAGAAATTAGTTGATGAGGAAACTGAGGAACAAGCACCAGTCAGTGAAGATGTTGATGAAGAGGCCACCAAGTCTGATGAACAAGAACAAGCAGAGCAAGGATGAAAAAGGAAAATGAAAAAAGTTTGATACTTCAACCCGAACAAGGACAACATCAGAAACTAGCAATACACCACCTCTGAAGAAAGGTGTAGCAAAAATTACTAGGACAACACTGACTCATGCTTATCAGAAAAAGAGAGGAGTGTATACACCTAAAAATGGCTTCATTAATTAATTAAATATTTATTATTTAATTACTATTGACTTGATAAATTAATTAAATATTTATTATTTAATTAATAATTATTCCTTTATTTATTAAATAAATTATTCAATTTATTTAATAAATTCACTATAGTCTAATTCTATATCCTAAGTCTTCTAAATAGTCTATTAAAGTGATTTAATTAAATAGACAATCACCTAAATATGACTAAGTCTTCTAATTCACTTCAGCCACCTAGTCACCTGACACATCACCTTGGCTAAAATAAATAATTATTATTAATTATTTATTCATATTTATCCTCACCCACACATGTCCTATTCTTAAGGGCTATGTGGCCTCATAGGACTTGGTCTCATGACCACATGTCCTCTCAACAACCAAGTCAAGAGACATTCCCTATTCCTAAGGGGCTTCTCAAGCCACCTCTAAGGGTCAAAGGTGACTCATGGGACACTTGTACAAAGAGTCCTCATGAGGAAAATGTCTCTCCCCCTTTCTCTCTTTGGTCTTTGTGAGACACTTGACATGTGTCTTTTCCTTCCACCTTCTTCTCCTCCATGTCAATGTGAGAGGAACATCATCCCTATTCTTCCTCTCACATTCCAACTACATCCCCCTTTCTCTCAACTCCTTCAACCAAGTCAATCCTAGCCCTAGGATCTTCCACCTTTCATTCTCAACCGTAGGATTGTGCCACCTAAGCCTAGATCCTCCAAAACTCTATAAAAGGAGCCTCATTTCTCATTTGAGAGCTAATAGGTATTTTTGATAACAAGCATCCAAGCATTCAAGCATTCAGGCATCCAAGCATTCAAGCAATCAAGAATTCCATAGCAATCACCATTTCATTTTCATTTCATCCATTAGTTTGCATAAGCTATTGTGCACTCAATTTCATTCAATCTCCACACTTTGGTAGCATCTTGGGAGAAGGCTTCATTTTAGAAATCTGAGAGCTCAACATCTTCAAGAAATCAAAGCTAGGAGGACAATGGAGACAAGCTGCATGGTAGGTGAAGATAATTAAATTAGTTTCATCATTTCATAGTTACTTTGCATTCTTCATTGTGTTTGCATTAGATAGATTCATTGGCTTTAATAGTTAATTTATCATTTCTAGTTGGTAGACATCTAATTTGCATACAAGGAGAAAAAGCAACTATCGAGCTCCCTGAACCAAAAAGGAGAAGAAAACTAATAAGATGAAACAAGGACATAGACTCTAAAGTGGAAGATAATGATCAATTCTGAGTTGTAATAAATAAAGGACCACAAGCAATTGATGAAGTTGTAGAAGGTATAAATAAGACAGGAAGATTCGCTACTCCTAATCTTAATATGTATTCCAACATGAGCACCAAAGATCAAGATAAGTTGGAGGAAGCTATTATAGGTATGATGATTAATTTTAAAAGAGTTCCAATTGAATTTTCAAGAAGCATACCGAAGGAGTTATATGATAAAATATTTACAAGATGGACATGTGCCCTTCAAATTGAGAAGAGAATGAGAGAAAGGTCTCTAATTTTGGCAAAACCTGATTTATTTGTCCCTGAGATTGATGTTGCCTTGCAACAATATTCAGCTAAAAAATTTATGAAGGCAAGAGAATTTAACATTTTACAAGGTAAAATACAAGAATTAGATGAGGAAAGTAGCAAGATATGGACTAAGACTCTAAGTCCACAAGAACAAACTGAGAGAACTATACCTGCAATTGATACCAAGCAACTTCAATTGAGTTTACAAGCATGTGTACCAATAAATGTTGAGGATAAACCAATTCACATCTCTAATACTGAACAGCCTGAGGAGGAAACATAAGCAGAAGACTTCATAACTGTTGCTGAGAATTTCATGGAATGGATTCCAAAGATGTTGACAACATTAAGGGATGAAGAAATTCTAATTGAAGATATAACACGAGGAGACCCGGACGATGAAGAAAAAGAAGATGAAGTAATAATTGCTGCTACCGAGAACCTTGGAGAAGAAGAAGCAACTGAGGTAGCAAGAGCAATGGTACCAGGTAATTTACCTATTATGGTACAAGCTATAGATATAGCCACTGAGCAACAAACAGAGGAAGCTCCACCCAAGAAATAAAAAGACACAACTGAAGACAAGGGTGAGGAGACCTGTAAAGAGACTAAACATAGCAGTGAGGCTACACAAGGTGAAAAACACATCGAGACCACTAATGCTACATAAAATGGACAAGGAACATTGATAGAGAACATGGTAGACACTTCTACCACAGACACCAGGTCACAAGCCCTAGCACCATAGATTGAAAAATCCACAATAGAGCAAAATAAAGAGGAAGAGAAATCCACTGGGCTGCCTAAGAAAAATCTAGAGCACAACGCTCAAGTATCAATTAAACAATCTCTTGCATCTAATGTGCAAGATAAGAAGAAAGAGAGAAAATGTGGAAGTAAGGTTTTGGTCACACTTGATGAGGTAATTGAAATTCCAGCATGTGACCCGAGGACACTTGACATCGAAGCTCTAAGGAAATATGGAGAGTTGTGCACTTGTAAAATAGCTCAAGAGAATTTGAAGAAAGAACACAAGAACACCAAGGTGCTAGAGGATTTCAAGGAGATACTAATGCATGTTGCACCCGACGTCAATGTAGATGAATCAACCCCCATCATTGACCAACTTGCACTGCTCACTGAGACCATCAATGGCCCCACTATTGATGTTGAGCAGATGATAGAAGAAAGAGTAGAATAGAAGATTCAGTACAAACTAACTAAGAAAATCTGCCAAGTAGTGGCAGTTAATAAGGTAAAATTTTCCAAGGTAATAACCGAATTAGAAAGTATTATTCAAAGGGTTATAACAATTTTGCAAAAATTATGCACTATAGACTCTTTCACTACCGAGATTAGTGAAAAGATAAAGAAACTAAATGAAGATCTAAAGAATAGTGCAACTATTCTAACAACCGAGCCCAATACATTTCATGAGCATTATGAAAAACTAATACACATTCAGAGGTTAAGACTACAATTGAGGAAGGAAGAGGACAAAATAAGAGAACTAGTAACTGATCTACACTCCAAGTTACTACCACACTTAAAGGTGATGTAGAAACACGTGAACAAGGCAAAGGAATTATTTTCCACCCTTGAGATATTAGTGACTAAAAAAAAAATTGATATGCATGCACAAGTAGGCTTAGAGAAGATTTCTCTAGAAAATCTCAAAGAGGAATGGGAAAACCTCTTGGCCACTCTCAAGAAAACCCATCAGAATATATTTGACAAATTGGAAGTACATTTTTGGCATTACTTTCAAAAAAGGGAGAAATATATGTATATATATTTTTTGTATTTAATTTACACTAAAAGCATGTTCAAAGGGGGAGTTCAAACAGTTCACACATTTTTGTTTTACAAATTTTCAAGTCCAAACCTTTATAGTCGGCATACACATATATATTTTTGTTACTAATGCCAAAGGGGGAGAATGTTACTCCTAAGTGCATTAAGATTTTTCATTAGTATCATTCATTCATACAGTCGATAAATAGAACAAACAAGTTCATTCGGTCATAACTACAAGCATAGTCATCGACAACAGACTTGACCGAATACAGTAGTCACCAAGAACACAGGATTACCAAGTGTCAGTATAATACCGAGGCAGAGACATAGCATTTACCAAGTAATCTAGAGTTGACATAAAAAATTTAAATGACACATAATTATAGGTGAACAACTTTTTACCGAGATAGAAAATGGTTTACCAAGATCGAGGTGAATATTTAATATGGATGTAATCATTTAATGACAGATGATTCCTATGTAAAGATGATCTAGGTTAATCATTTGAGTCATTGATCTTAGGTTTTCTAGATAGTGTCACAACCCTAATAAGGTCAAATCATTTTGATATAAGAATTGTAAAGATGTCATTTTGACAAGTATCACATATGAAGTAGCCACCATTGGGAGACATCTGAAGATCTGACAGGGTTATGTTGAAGCATTGACAGAATATTCAGTTTATTAGAAATAGTTCATAGGCTACCTAGCAATATAGAAGGATACATTCATCATAGCAAGGTGATTTCATTATTGTACTTAAAAGATATGATATTAGCAACGTAAGTTTCTTTACAACCAGATCAAACTTCACTATTACTCTTCAGCAATTGTAGCAGACTTAAAATCTCCTAACAAAGTAGACTTAACAGTCTTATGTAAAATCTCTTAACCGAGTGCACACTTGAAGAGTGTTGCTAAAATCCTCTAACCAAGTAGATCTAGCTAATATTTTTGTTACTCCTAATAGGGTAAGATCACCAAAAGTGATCAATCTGTGTAGCCTTAACTGACAACTTTATTTACTATAGTAGTGAAGCTTTGTGGGTTTCATCCCCACTACAGTTTTTACCTTCTAACAAGGATTTCTATGATACCAAAATACATGTGTTATGTGTATGAAGTTTCATGTATGCATATTTGATTATATTAGAAGTATTTACATTTCAGTTATGTTATTGAAAGAATGAAGATAGTAAATACTACAGTCGGTTAATGAATTACATGTCTACAAGGATTCAAGTGAAAAAAATTTAGGGTTACTGATTCACCCCTCCCTTCTTAGTAACTCATCTTTCCATAATCCAAACACTATTCATATAAGGGAAGATAATCATTTTGATGAAAATATTGAGATTAATATGGAATTTGTACACGAAGAGGTAGAGAAATTTTTTAATGAAAGTGGTTTAGATAACTTGGCACAAGATGCTCAACAACTAGGTGATATGAACATAGAAAGGGCTATAGTGGTTTGGACAGTATCACCATGTCATGAGTAGAATTATAATAAGAAATTAGTTGATCCAGTTGATGAAATAAATAAATGTATATTTGTTGAAAAGTAGGGACATGTACCACCTCCTGACCTATCCACCACTTTGACAATGGTGCTTAGTTTGTATCAGGATATGTTGTTACAAAGAGCACTATGGTGGGAGGAAAAGAAGATTCTTCATAAAATAATTAATGAGAAATAACATGAATTAATTGAGAAAGAAGAAGAGATAGAATTGTTGAAGGAGAAGGTTACTCAAATAACTTATGTAATTCTTGAACTCGTGAAGTGTAGAGCTACAGCAAGGGTCAATACTCTCTACCTGAGGGAGAAATTCCTCAATCTCAAGTTGACTAGAATAGTACAGGGTCTTAATCCTTCTCTAGAAACTCCACGTGATTTTTATTTCACCTTCCAGAATTTTAACACAATTGTTAAAAATATGATTTGTGAGTTATACCTTCATAATTATGTTGTCCCTCATGATAGAGATTGGAATCCCCTACCCTATGTGGGATATATCCAACTCAGATCCTTTATGGTTTGGATTCATAATGAGCTAAGTCGAGAGCATCAGGCAAGACCATACAGCCCTGAGGAGCTGGATGCACCTTTGACCCTCAGCGCAGAAGAAAAAGATGTAGAGATGGTATATTATGATTGGTTAAAACTTAATTTTTGTGATGTCAGGTTACATATAGAACCCTTCTGGAAAGTAGCTTACAAGGATTATGAACAAAATATTGAAGAACAACGGGCCTTAGCAGCCATCACTCAGAGGTGGATGAGCTTACCTATCAATTTAAAGAAAAGGGAACGACATTCTCCATGGAACTATGTTCTAGAAACACATAGGGCTCTCTGGTATGTAATGTTAGGAAGAGTAAGGTCAAGCTATTGTATCCATGTTAGGTTTCAACCACTACTTTTAATTTGGCCCCTACTAAATGTGGAAGAAACTGTTGAATCCCACAATATGGTGACAGAGGTAGCATGATAGGAAAAGCTAAAGGAGACCAAGGGATACTACTAGAGTCACAAAAAAGGAAGACCAGGTAAAAACTTGCCATCAGACTTTTGGATGAATGCCAGAATCGCCAATATTGCAGTTGTTGAGGGACTAGTAATGAATTAAGTTAGGGGGAATGATGAGGCCATTTTATGGCCTATAATATTCTATGTTTTCTTAGGTTTCTATTATATTTTCACTAAAAAATAATGTTTGTGTAAGACATTATAAGGACCTAGTCTGAGTCTGACCAGTTAAGTTTTTTCATGTCTTAAACAAAGATCACTTCGTTGATATTCCCTATGGATTGAGAAATCACTTTGATATTATTCATATTATGTGTGGATGATTGAAATGTGAATATATGTTCATATCCAAGTAATCCTTTCCTACAATGAATGAATTGGTATGTAGATGTTTTAATTTAGAGTAGAATGATGAGATAATCATGTGTTATAAATATAGCATGTGCTACTAACCTTATTTGTAGGACCAAGTAATTCAGGTATAAAAGAAGCCAGCAACACGAAGGTGTTAGAATAACTAAGAGGGAGGTGAATCAGTTATCCAGTGTCCCAAAACAAAATGTATAATTTAAAACTATTTCTTCAATTTATGCTCATTGGTAAACAATAGAACTTTCACTGCCTATGCTTTTACCGATTACCAGTCTAATACTATAATAATTTATCGATCAAATCTAACATGTAACATGTAAAGAATGATAACAAACAAATATCACAATCAACACATAACACAAGAGATTTAACATGGAAACTCTGTAAAGGGAAAAACCACCTGGGACCGGCAACCCAAAATTGTTCACTCTTCTGAAGTGAGGTCGGTTAAGACCCAACCCTGTTAAAGGTTACAAACACACTGTCAGGTGTGACCTTGTTAGAGGATTTTAGACTAGAAGTTATCGTCCAACCAACATTCACTATGGGGTTGACAGGATAACAATGTTCATTCTATGAATGATACATCATAAGACTTTTAGATTCCACTCGATTAAGAGATTTTGACTATATACAATGGTTAAATATGTAACAGTAAATGACCTGCCTTAATACAACTTTAATTGCAGATTACAGATCAATATTTAGTCCATACAAATCCTTCTGATCAATATTTCACTTCAGATTCAATACTATATCAACTTACTGTCCGTCGGTAATTTCTCTCTATAGCTCGGTAATTGTTCTGCAGCTCAGTTCTTACTAACCAGTATGATCAGAATGCATGAAAACCTTGTTCACGTGATATTCCTGTAGCTTCTACTTCTTCCGGCATCTTTCATAAAGAAATTATGTTCTCTTATATAGACAAGTAAATCATTTTCTTCTCCACCATCAAATTTTGCCGCTTAACCACATTCATAGATTTTGCCACTTCAAAATTTCTCGGTACTTGTGTCAATAACATGTTTTAATCTTCTTTGTTAGCTCTTCCTTGAATTTTGTCAGTCGTCGATCTGTGTAACAAACATTATCTGTTACCTCGATATTATACTCTTGCCAGCTCATCAATCTTATTAGCTAAATTGATCATTTAGTTCATTTTGTTCCGCTCGGTTAACAAAGAAATGCGTCAGTCAACACTGCTCGGTTAATGCTGTGATCGATATACACTACACTCCATCGGTGTATACTAGAAATGCTTCATTTACCGACAACACTGCTTTGTGTCTTTCAGCTCTATACTTCATCATAAATGAATGCAACATAATAAATTCAATATCATCAAGTCATAGACTCATCAACAAGTTACTCAATGTGTTCCTTATCCTCATCTATCATGTACATCTTTCTCCATGTAGATTTCTCTGTTCTTCATCTCTTTTTCACCTTTCTTCAGATGTGTCAATATAGTAACTTACAAGATAAGTGTTGTCAAAATAGTTGACATCAATGACAACATAATACTAATTTAATCATATTACATATCTAATCAGCAACTCCTTAATGATCTCTAATCATAGATTCTTCAATCAGATTCCAAATCAGTTGCAGTTCAACAATCTCTCCCTTTGGCATTGATGGCAACTCAAGTAATATGAAATGTACCATACACATACCAAACATATATTCTACAACTTAGTGAACAAAATTTTGTAAGTTGAATAGACTTAATATTTTTAATCACTACATTACTAAACAACATTAAATAGTACATCTTTACCATTCTGCAGTTGTGATCTTTTCAGTTCATGTTCTCTGTAACTGATCTTCAATACTCTATCTCATTCAGATTGTCTCTCCCTTAGATAATTCTCGTCCGTGCTTTTTCCTTTTCATAGCTTGTTTTTCTCTCCCCTTTTCATTTCATATTGTTATCTCTCCCTTTGACAGCAATGCCAAAGAGACAAATAAACAAACAATTATGTCTTCCTCTATATCTCTGAATACTGATATTCCAATCAGTTCAAGTTCTCAAACTTAATCACAACCTTGAACTTGATTCCAAGTGTGAACTATGTTGCATCAACATGAATGATCTTCTGATATAAGTAGGTTGATGCAACAACTAGATCACCTTAGTGACCGATAGAAAGGGGACGGACCCCAAGTCTAGTCCTCAAGTATTCAATTGTGTCCTTCGGTAGGGGTTTTGTAAAAATATCTGCAAGTTGTTCTTTAGATGTGACAAATTCTAACTTCACTTGCTTCTCTTGCACTTGTTCTCTTAAGTAATGATACTTAATAGATATATGCTTTGTCTTAGAGTGCATCACAGGATTCTTTGAAATATTAATAGCACTAGTGTTGTCACAATATATAATCATCGGGTTAGTGATTACCTCATTCATTCCTTCCAACACTTGTTAGATATATGCAATGTTTGAATAGTTAGTAGTAGTAGCAACATATTCTGCTTTAGTTGTAGACTGAGAAATACAAGCCTACTTTTTACTTGTCCAGGTTACAAGTCTTTCACCAAATAAAAATGCTCCTCTGGTGGTGCTTTTTCTATCATCCACATTTCCAGCCCAATCAGCATCAGTGTAGACTTTTAGTTCAAACTTCCCTTCCTTAGGATACCATAATCCATAATTCTCTATTGTCTTCAAGTATCTTAAGATTCTTTTTGTAGCTATCATGTGTGATTCTCTAGGATTAGCAAAAAATCTTGCAATAATTCCCACAGCATGTGCCATATATGGTCTACTATGAACTACATACATTAACTTACCAATCATGGATCGGTAGAGTGTCCAATTTACCTCTGTATTTTCATCTTCCTTTGTCAATTTGCATCCAATAGCCATCGGTGTTCCCACAAGTTTAGCATCTTCCATGCCAAATGTCTTCAGTACTTCCTTTATGTATTTAGATTGTGTGATGAATATTCCATCACTTTGTTGAATCACTTGTAGTCCAAGAAAGAACTTAATCTCTCCGAACATAGACATTTCAAATTCCTTTTGCATTTCATCAGCAAATGCCTTGCAAACAAGATCTGAGCCTCCAAAGATAATATCATCAACAAAAATTTTAGCAATGATAATAGTATCATCAGTATCACCTTTCACATATAGATTGTTGTTTTCACGTGTTCTAACAAATCCAATACTTAATAAGTAAGTATGCAGTCTTTCATACCATGCTCTCGGTGCTTTCTTCAAACCATATAAATCTTTGTGTAATCTATATACCATGTCTTTATTGTCGGGATCAAAAAATCCTTCAGGTTGTTCAATGTAGACCTCTTCTTCAAGTATACCATTTAAAAATGTTGACTTCACATCCATTTGATAGACTTTGAATTTCTTGTGTGTTGCATATGCAAGTAGCATTTTGACTCCTAATCTAGCAACAGGTGCAAATGTTTCACCATAGTCAATGCCTTCTTCTTGTGCATATCCCTTGCATACCAATCTAGCTTTATTTCTTGCATATCATTCAATTTATTCCTGTATATCCACTTAGTACCGATAACATTTTTATCTTTCAGTCAAGGTACTAGGGACCAGGTTTTCTTCTTCTCTATTTTCTCTATTTCTTCCTTCATTGCATTAACCCATTCTTCATTCTCTAATGCAACTTTCACAATTTTAGGTTCAAATTCACAAATTAAACATGTACCTTGTCTTGTTTTGCTTCTAGTTTGCATTCCAGCATGTCTGTCTCCAATGATTTTTGTTTCAGGATGATGTCTTCTAACAAAGCTAGCCAAAACTTGATTTCTCCTTTCTTGTTCATCCTACTCAAGGTCATTTTCTTGCTCGGTAGCTCCATCTTGTTCATTGGTTTGTGTTGCCTGTTGCCCTGCATTATTTCCCTACTGACCGGTTGTCATAGTTTGCAGTGTCGGTAGATACTCTGGATGTTTAATGTAAGTGAATCTACCATAGTCTTTCAGTTCCTTTGTACTTTCCTCTGTGTACTTTTTATCAAACTCATCAACACGAACATTAGTACTTTCAACTATCTTATTTGTAACCTTATTCAGACATTTATATGTTTTACTTGTAGTGGAATATCCCAGAAATATTCCTTCATCTCCTTTAGAATCAAATTTTCTATTTCTCTCATCTTTCAAAATAAAGCATTTACTTCCAAAAATTTTGAAATAACTTACAATAGGTTTGTGTCCAAACTATAGTTCATAAGGTGTTCGGTTGGAGTCCTTCTTCAATTGTACTCAGTTAAGAACATACATAGCTGTACTGATAGCTTCCCTCCAATATGTCTGAGCAACATTCTTTTGTATCATCAATGTTCTAGCACAGTCAATTATAGACCTGTTCCTTCTTTCAACAATGCCATTTTGCTGAGGTGTCCTCGGTGCAAATACCTATCTTTTGATTCCATGCTCATTAAAAAAATTAGTAAATTCATCAAAGATAAATTCACCTCCTCTATCAGATCTTAAACATTTTATTTCCTTTCCAATTTCTTTCTCTACCTTATCTTTATACCACTTAAACATTTTGAAAGCTTCAGATTTCTCTTTCAGGAACATAACAGTCATCAGTCTAGTATAGTCATCAACAAAAAGAATAAAATATCTATCACCAGAATAGCTCTGAGTTCTCATAGGACCACATAGGTCGGTATGAACCAACTCAAGTATCTTCTTTGTTGAATATTTTTTTCTTTTAAAACTGGACTTAGTCATCTTACCTTTCTGACATTCATGGCACATGGCATGATCAGGTTTTGTCAAGTTAGGCAATCCTCTAATTCTTTTCTTTCTACTAATCTTGATCATGTTGTCAAAGTTCACATGGCATAACCTTCTGTGCCACAACCAAGCATCTTCATCCTTTATTAACAAACAAGAAGACTGATCCATATCAAGATAGAATAGATTACCTCTGGATTGTGTACTAGTTCTGACAAGTCTTCCTCCATCATTGTAGATCTTCACCTTTTTTCTCTCAGAAGCCAGTCGATGGCTTGAATTGATCAGTTGAGCCACACTTAACAAATTATAGTTCAGTCCATCTACCTAGTATGCATTTTCACATTGTAATCTATCATTGATCATCAGTGAGCCTTTACCTCTTACCATACAAGGTGCATCATTTCCCATTCTCACAAATCATCCATTATATTCAACAAGATGATCAAACTTCTCTACATCACCGGTCATATGATGTGTACAATCACTGTCTATGATCCATGTATCATTTTTGCTTACTTTAGAGATTAGTGCTATCTCTTCATGTTTCTCTTCCTCCTCTAAGTCATCTTTCATAGCAATAAATAAAACTTCTATATCATCATCAGAATCAGATTTAGTTTTAATATCTTTGACTATGTAACATACCTTTTTTCCTTTTTCATCTCGGTTGTCTCTGTTGTAGTGTCGGTAGCCTCTATTGACTCTTCTCCCATAGCTTCCTTCAGATCAGTCTTTGGATCTATCATCATCTTTCTTCTATGGACATCTAGCGCGATGTGATCAACTTCTTTACAGTTAAAGCATGATAAAGGTAGCTTACCTCTATACCTTCCTTTTCCTTTGGGAAATCTTCTGGCCATAAGTGCTTCAAGCTCATCAAGTTCATCATCGGTATTGTCATCACTATCACAATTCTTACTATTCCTGCTAGACTTTCCAATCTTCAAAGAAGACATGAAAGTGGATTCAACAGAAGGAACAACGCTATTATCAAAGTTGTTTAATTCAAAGGTTGTAAGTTTACCAATCAGAGTGTCAAGAGTAAGGTTGGATGTAGCTCTTGTTTCATGAATTGCAGAAATCCTGATTGCATAAACTGGTAGCAAAGTTCTGAGGATCTTGCTTATCACTGTTTCATCATCAATTACTCCATCAGATGCTATAATAACATGTACCACCTCTTTGAGTCTATTTGAATATTGGACAATATTCTCACCTTCTTTCATTCTCATATCATCAAATCTGCGTCTCAGACTTTTAGCTCGAGCTCTTTTGACATTTAGATCTCCACTGTATATTTGTGCTAATTTATCCCACATTCCTTTGGCAGTTGTGCATGTCTTGATATCTTCAAATTCAGCATCAGTACAGGTAGTAGCAAGTTCCATCATAGTAACATTTTGTTCATGTTTGTCCTTCAATTGATCAAGAGTTAAGGGACTAGTGGACGATAGCATGTAGCCATTCTCCATCAGCTCTAGTGCAGAGTTCCCAATTCTAGATATGTGTAGCTTCATTCTGCTTTGTCATACTGTGAAGTTCTCTTTGTTCAGTTTCGGTACTTCCCTCTTATACATCTTGAGACCTTTATGCTTAATTCCTTAAAACTCTATTCCAAGCAACTAGTGCTCTGATACCAATTGTTATAATAACTGAGAGGGGGGTGAATCAGTTATCCAGTGTCCCAAAACAAAATGTATAATTCAAAACTATTTCTTCAATTTTTGCTCGTCGGTAAACAATAGAACTTTCACTATTTGTGCTTTTACCGATTACCAGTCTAATACTATAACAGTTTACAAATCAAATCTAACATGTAACATGTAAAGAATGATAACAAATAAATATCACAATCAACACATAACACAAGATATTTAATGTGGAAACCATGTAAAGGGAAAAACCACCTGGGACTGACAACCCAAAATTGTTCACTCTTTTGAAGTGAGGTCAGTTAAGACCCAACCCTGTTAAAGGTTATAAACACACTGTTAGGTGTGACCTTGTTAGAGGATTTTAGACTAGAAGTTATCATCCAACCAGCATTCAATATGGGGTTGATAGGATAACAATGTTCATTTTATGAATGATACATCATAAGACTTTCAGAGTCCACTCGATTAAGAGGTTTTGACTGTATACAATGGTTAAATATGTAACAGTAAATGACCTGCCTTAATACAACTTCAATTGCAGATTACAGATCAATATTTAGTCCATACAAATCCTTCTGATCAATATTTCACTTCAGATTCAATACTGTATCAACTTACTGTCTGTACGTAATTGCTCTCTGTAGCTTGGTAATTTTTTCGCAACTCGGTAATTACTAACCATTATCATCAGAATGCATGAAAACCTTGTTCACACGATATTCCTACAGCTTCTACTTCTTCCAGCATCTTTCATAAAGAAATTATGTTCTCTTATATAGACAAGTAAATCATTTTCTTCTCCACCATCAGATTTTTCTGCTTAACCACATTCATAGATTTTGCCACTTCAAAATTTCTCGGTACTTGTGTCAATAACATGTTTTAATCTTCTCTGTTAGATCTTCCTTGAATTTCGTCAGCCGTCGATCTGTGTAACAAACATTATATGTTACCTCGATGTTATATTCTTGCCAGCTCATCAATCTTATCAGCTAAATTGATCATTTAGTTCATTATGTTCCACTCGATTAACAAAGAAATGTGTCGGTGAACACTGCTCAGTTAATACTGTGATCGGTATACACTACACTCCGTCGATGTATACTAGAAATGCGTCATTTACCGACAACACTGCTTTGTGTCTTTCAGCTCTATACTTCATCATAGATGAATGCAACATAATAAAGTCAATATCATCAAGTCATAGACTAATCAACAAGTTACTCAATGTGTTCCTTATCCTCATCTATCATGTACATCTTTCTCCATGTAGATTTCTCTGTTCTTCATCTCTTTTTCACCTTTCTTCAGATGTGTCGGTATAGTAACTTACAAGATAAGTGTTGTCAAACTAGTTGACATCAATGACAACATAATACTGATTTAATCATATTACATATCTAATCAGCAACTCCTTAATGATCTCTAATCATAGATTCTTCAATCAGATTCCAAATCAGTTGTAGTTCAATAGAAGGACTCTGGACCAGTTCAATAAGCACTAAACAAAGTGGTTTATCAACTGTCATAGATGTTTCAAGTTATCATTGAGAAAGTAAAACATGGACCACTACACTCGAGAGGAAATCAAGTGAAGAAAAACCTATATTCTTGTTGGATCATTTACTAAACAAAGACTTATTATGTCATTTGAGAAACTATCTCAAACCTATTTCTAGGAAATAAGAGTTGTTGTAATCCATGCAACTGAGATGGCCAATAGCTTAGGAATTAGTTAAGGAAGTTATTTTCTATAAATAAGTTGCCTATAGACTTCTAAAAGTAGTTAGATTAAAAAAAGAGAAGAAGTCTTTACTGTAGTTATCAGGAAATTCTAGTTAATACAGTTTCTATTCAATATGTACTTAGTTTTTTGAGATGTCCTTATTTCAATAAGCATGTCTTGAGTTGTTTCAGTTCACTTATCCAAGGGATCCCACTTGGTGAATGAACATTATTGTTTTTTTGTATTTCTTTAAGTTTTTATTTAGTGCTTTGTTGTTCCTACAACCATTAGGTAGCAAAACATGTGGTAGTTCCTGTAGCAAGGCAAACAAATTAGAGACATGTTTGATATTTAGATTTTGTTAAGGTAGACTAGAATATTTAAAGTTTTTTATTCCTGTAGAAACAAGTTACTTCCATTATTTTCTTCCAAGAAATGCAATGTTTCTTTTCAATAGAATAGAGATGGAAATTACTTTAACTTAGTGCATATACTTTGTTGCACCATTTCAAGTTTACATCCATGGGTTGATAGATAAATGAGCCTATTGAATCAATTGATAATTTCTTTATGAATGTTCAATCTGTAAGTAATTGGCAAATTTCCCTAGTTACCAGTTAGATTAATTTGGCAAGCAAGTGTATCAGAAAAGAATGTCAAAAAGCTACAAAAAGAAGGCACACCATAGAGCTTTTGAGGTTAGTGATCTAGTTTTAAGAGAGAATCCTAAGAATCAATAAAATCATGAACAAAAAGGAAAGTTTGAACCTAACTAGATGAGTCCCTATATAATTACAATTTCCTTTGGATCTGATTTTTATCAACTCTCAACCCTAGAGGGAGAATAGTTCCCTGAGCCTATCAATACTCTCCACCTAAAGAAGTTCTATGCATGAAATTCTCTTCATCCAGAGTTCTTGTACATAGAAAATGATCATAAAAAAATATTAAAAATTTGATTTATGGTCATGAAAAAATCATAAAAAGTCATCAAAAAATAAGAAAAAAGTGCCTTAGCAAAAACCTTAAAATAAGTGTCATGGTAGAAAAAATAGTCCGTCCAAGTGGTGAAAACCAAAAACAAGTGCTACTTGTACCTTTGTGCTCCATCTATCAACTTGTAGCTTTGGCCATGAACCAGTTGACTTTCACAACACTTGTCTCTATGGTCTGGCACCGGTCTCCGTCTAAGTCTCATTAAGGGGCAATTTTGTGCCATCATTGTCTCTAGGATGCACCAGTGTTTCTCAACACTACCCCATTTGGACATTGAGTGTTTCTCAACACTTGTTAGATAACTTATCTTGAACTGACACCTTGTTAGCAGTCCAAGTCATATATTTCTATCGCACTAGCAAGCATAAGTATTAGAAATATTAGTGACAATCTTTACACCGCACTTAAACTAAAATGAATGAGCTATGCTTTATGATATTTTCTTTGAATGTTGTCTTTTATTGATTATTTTCATTGATGTTCCCTCCTTAGTCTCTTTGGGATGTCACTTGACTAGAGGACTAGGGGCATGGGGCATATTTTCTTTGTCTTCTTATGGGTGTGGTTTCGATGATCCTATATGTTTGATGTGTCTAAGGTCTATGATAAGTGGTTCCATCATGATTGGAATGTAGCATATACTTTGACTTGATTCATTTGAACACTTAGGTGAGTTTGAACTATATCTTTGATTGTCTACATTGTGTTTGTTTTATGCAAGACCATACTCATGGTTATCTTGGCGCTTATGCTTCAATAATGGTATAATCTTGCAATATTAACTTGGAAATCATGTTCAGATCATCTTGGCTCTTATTTCTTGATGCTTCATGTGTTTCCTATATTCTATCTGATATAAATCATATTCATATCTTCATAGATGCACTTGCACTAGTGATAGTTGTATGATGTTGTGATGTCCCTTAATAAGGCTCGATGATGAAAATAAGGATCAAGTAAGATCCCTACACTTTGCACTTGCATTTTCATCCTAGGTTGCATATTAGTCTTTGCATCTTGCATCGAGTGAGGAGAGAGTCTTTGTCTCATCATTATTGGATAACTTTGGTCATCATTTTTCAGCATCCTTGATTCATTTTCAGGATCAAATTCAAAATTCAAGTTCTTTTTCTTTTTCTTTTGAGGTTTATCTTTTCATCCTTTGAGGAAAAAATTGATCATATTTCTTCATAATCACTTACTTTGACCTAATTCTAATGCTATACCTCTCTGGTCAAACTTATTTAAAATGGGGTAAATTATCATCACTTAGTAGTCAGACTTGGTCCAAATTCTTTTCTAATCTCTCTAAATCGATCATCAATCATCTTGGACCCTATCTAATCTTGATTTGATCAAACTTATCTTATTTTTGCATCTCCTCAACATCATTTCGATTTTGATCCCTAGGGGAAGGAATAATCTATCATCAATCTTTCAAAGCTACAAATTGACCATGCTATCATCACTAGGGTCATCTCAGCTTCATCGCTTCACATCAATTTGAGATTCTCCAAGTCGCTTTAAGCTAATCTTGGACATATCAGTTCTCATTGCATCATATCAGTTCTGGTATTGTCTTACCTTTCAACCTCAGTCTCAATGTTTAGTTTCATCGCTTCACATTAAATTGTGCATTAAAACTCTTGCTACCTTGTTGTGCTTCGTTCGATTAGGTTCAAAGATAGTGTCTCTCAGGACAGTTCAGTACTTCATATCAACTGTATTCGTGTCATCATTTTCTTTAACTCAATGTGCTCGCTCGCACAGTGACTCAAAGAGGGGCAAATGTAATCACCCAATTTTGGTCTAGTAAACTATAAGCCCCCTTTGTGAAAATTTAAATTAAAATATTATACCATTTCTTTGCATCAAATTAATTCTGCTTAATTAATTGATCATTTATTTGATTATATCCTAAATTTTGACCACTTTATTCTATGTTTATTTAATTAAAATAACATGCTCCCTTTTAATTAAATAATAAAAGACCCCTTTATCCTAAGTGCGAATGAAAATAAATTTTCCAAAAAAAAATTAATAATAATAATAATAATAATAATAATAAAAAGAAAATCCCTCCACTTAAAGTGCACTTTCTAATGAGATGGAATCTTTTAACTTTTGAAGAAGGCTTTTGCCTCTTTATCTCAACCACACATTGTTTTGCCTCTTAATCTTAGCCTTTTCTTTTTTCCTCTTAAAGACATGAGCACATGGATCAACCAAGACTTAATTTCCACCATTGCTCATTCTTTTGCCTCTTAATCTTGACCATCCACTCATTTCTAATTTCTTTAAAAGGAGGATCTCTCCTCATTCTTCCGAAAAAAATCTTGGTACTTTGAAAATTTTCTTGAAATCTTCTTGACATTCTTTCATCTTGGCTCATCCTTGCATCTTAGATTATGTTGCATCTTGAGGTATTGCATTATCATTTAGCTTAACTTTTTATTTAATTTCTTGCATTTAGCTTAGTTAATCTAGTCTAATTAGCATGGATAGTAATCTTTCATCTTGTTAGCTTAGATTTACTTTCCTTACACTCTTTCATTTCATCTTGGCTTAATCTTCCATCTCTTGCATCTCAATTTAGATTACTTTTCATTTGCATTCATCATGGAGATCTTGGATACTTGCACTCTCATTACTTGATATCTACTTGAATCTTCCATTCTATAGTGTACCTTGCAGGGATCTTTCTTATTGGGTTCATTTGAGATCCATTGTCTTTATCTACATGATTATTGCACGCTATGAATAGGAAGCTATAAGCCACCTTCTAAGACTCAAAATTCATTAGATCTCTTGGATATAAGGGTTTATAGAAGTGACCACACTTTTTGGACCACACTACTTTCAATCTTCTAATATGTTCATGGCTCTTTTCTTGTCTTGTCTTATGATTATCTGATCTCTTCCCTTTAACGCTGATCTAACACTAATATAACACTAATCTCTCCTACATTCTAATATAATTAGTAATCTCTCCCCCCTTGACAGAAATGCCAAAGGTGATTAACCTTTCATCTCTTTTCTTATGAATGTGTTCTTGTTTTGTGCTTCCTCTTTTCCTAGCTTGTATTGCTCCCCCATAGAGTAGTCCTCCAATACATCAATTCATGTTCATAATATTCTAATTCAGTGCTATGAATTGATGCATATTGCATCTCTTCTTAATTTATATCCGATGGGGGTAGGACCCCTAATCTACCTCTTAAATATTCAAAGATATTTTTAGGTAGTGTTTTAGTGAATATATCTGCAACTTTCTCTTTTGTAGGTATATACTCCAATCTCACTTCTTTATCTTGTAGCTACTCTCTTAGAAAATTATATTTGATAGCTATGTGCTTGGTCTTTGAGTGCATTATTAGTTTCTTTGGTATATTGATGGCGCTCTAGTATTATCACAATGTATAACAACAGGTTCATTTACCTTTTCTTGTATACCTTCCCATATTTGCTTAATCCATAAAACTTGTTGACAATTTATTGTAGTAACCACATGTTCTTCTTTAGTAGTAGATTGTGAAATAAAATTCTACTTCTTCCTCATCCATGACACTAATCTGTTTCCAAGATAAAAATATCTTCCTCTTGTACTTTTTATGTCATCAATGTTTCCTACCCAATCTGCGTCTGTATAAACTTTAAGATCAAAATATCCTTTCTTTTAATACCATAATCCATAATCTTCGGTTCCTTTTAAATATTTGAATATCATTTTAACTGCAATCATGTGTGAATCTTTAGGATTAGATGAAAATCTAGCAACTACACCAACAGCATGTGCAATATCAGGTATGTTGTGAACAACATACTATAATTTTCCTATCATTGATCTGTATAATGTTTCATTGACTTCCTTAGAATCATCTTCTTTTCATAGATTACAGTCGGTAACCATGGGTGTACCGACAAGTTTTGAATCTTCCATTCCAGATGTTTTCAATATTTCCTTGACATACTTAGACTGAGTTATGTATATTCCTTTCTTCATTTGTTGTACTTGTAATCCAATAAAGAATTTTATTTCTCCCATCATGGACATTTCAAATTCTTTCCTCATTTCTTCAGCAAAATTTTTACTCATTTAATCATTTCCTCCAAAGATTATATCATCAACAAATATTTTAGCAATCAACACTTCATCCTTACTTTTAGCTTTCAAATAAACATTATTATTATCATGTGGTCTTTCAAATCCAATTTTAATAAGATAAGAGTGTAGTCTTTCATACCATGCTCTTGGTGCTTGCTTTAGACCATATAATGTTTTGTGCAACTTGCAAACTAAATATTTACCTTCTTTTGCAATAAATCCTTCAAATTGTTCAATGTAGATTTCTTCTTCTAGTATTCCATTTAAAAAAGTAGATTTCACATTCATTTGATAAACTTTAAATCCTTTGTAGGCATCATAAGCCAGCAATATCCTGACTCCTTCTAGTCTAGCAATAGGTGCAAATGTCTCTCCATAATCTAGTCCTTCTTGTGCATAACCTTTACATACCAGTCTTCCTTTATTTCTCATCACTTTGCCATTCTCATTTAGTTTATCTCTAAAAACCCATTTAGTACCGATACCATTTTTGTCTTTTGGCCTGGGTACTTGTTAGTCCAAGTTTGGCACTTGTTCTTTCCATATTTGTTTTGGTCTTGTGTCGGTTGGGTCCCCCTTTTTTCCCGTTGTTATCTTATTTTTCCCTTTAGCCCAGCTGTTTATAAAATTTGTTAGTCTTTTGGGTCATGATTTGATTTTGAGCATTGTAAGTTATTGGTAAACAAGTTTTCTTGAACACCTTTGAACAAGTTCGAACATTGTTCAAACCTCTTCAAGGTTGTTCAAGATGGATTCTTTCCTTTTGAAAATATGACAGGTTTATCAAGACAATGAAGATAATCTACCAATTGTCAAGTCATGAGGAGTGTTGACACATTAATTATGGATTTGTGACACATCATTACAGTCAGAATACCAAGTGGCAAAATTTGGAGGATCAAAGTTCCTGAACTACATTGAACACTCTTGAACGGTCATGAACTTTGTTCTTCTGTGTTCAAAAGTACTCAAAAGAAGTTAAGAATGAGAAAGAAAGGGGAATCTTATGACAGCTTAGCAGCAGGACACACACAAGGTTGTGCATTTAATGCTAATAATGCCGAGAAGGTTGGCACGTCTGAGATATCCAAATAATCATTATTTTCTCTGACATAAGGACTTGCGTAAATACTAATTATGGATTACATGCGTAAGTTGTCAAATCAAATGTTTTTATCGTCACCTCCGTAAAGATTTGTAATAAATAACTAAGTTCTCATGCTTTCCCTATTTAATTTGATTCCTATGCTCAAAGTCCTAAATATTTTATTATTGAGAAACTGGCGGGTGGAGGTAAGGACATTGGAGCTCCTGTGATCAGTAAAATCTGCAGGGTAAGGTGTGTCTGGCTGCCTTTTCATGATATTTTCAAATTTAATAGCAAAATAGTGAATAGAGAATTTAAGGCGCTACAGTTATGAAGTTTGTTTTTCATCTATTTGGGAATATATCAAGTTTGGGCGTGTGATGATCCTCTAATATAAGACATGAATTTATAAAATTATAATCTAGAAGGTTTACCAGTCCGTCCTCTAAATTCCCTTGAGGGTACTCTAGCTTTAAAAATCCTACACAGTGGGTTATGCTCAGCTACAACTTTCCCTCCCATTGTTATATGCCCCGAGTTAATTCTTGAATGTATAAAAAATTATGACGCATAGACAGAATTCATTAAAAAGAAAGATGGTATCATCCTCATGTTCGTCAATAAGGAAATGATGTCTTTAGCATTGCAACTCCCAGAAAAGACCTTCTCTGCCTTTTTTGTTGCACAGTCCACCATCAACTTTAATGAAAATAGAGATGGGAATCGAACTTCTATGGCTAAAAGCTAGCTTCTAAACCCATAAAGAGGAGGTTCACGATTACCCAAAAAGTTCAATAGAAGTCATGTACACCCCTATATCAGTGATATAATGGTTATGCTACATAGAGTAAGTGGATCACAAGTAGCTTATCTCTTCTCTAACTGGATGTATTTTTATGTTCAGATTATCTTAGAGGGAAAACAACTTTTAGACTGGGTCGAATTAATTGCTAGCTCACTCAGGGAATAGCTCAATGTGTCTAAATTGATTGGTAGTGGTTTCTTTATGTCCTCTTATCTCATGTATTTTTTGGCCTGTAACAGACAATGGAATGGAATGCCACATAAAGCCTGGGTCACTGATATGTGTCTCTATGAGTACTACCCTATTTTACAGAGAGATAATATTGTTTAAAATTATAGAAGGGTACATGATACATTCATGGGGAAACTTTGTTTTGAGCTAGTCAGAATCTCTGTCAAGAGGATCAGCCCAGAAGCTCAAGAATTTGTAACTAAATATGGAAGCTATTATATCCAATTCCCTAAGTTTACCAATATCAGGGTCAGAGGGTTTGAGGACTCACCTGTGAGATTGCCTAGGTATGCTTTTGACTATTTTATCCTAGCCGAAGTCTGTAGACAATTTACCATTGTTCTAAAGAGGTTCCTCCCTGAAGAAGAATGAGAAAAGGCTTTCCCTATCTAATTAGGAAAATTTTCATGTGGATCAATGGCAGATACAGTAAGCATAGGAAGTGACCTTCGTCACTTCGATTTCAAATATTATACTAAAAGAACTAGATTTGATAACATAAACTACGCCAGTGGAAGCTTAGGGCTTAGGTCACATATGTTCCTTGTACCTCATTTAGAATACTTCTAGGAAGATTGTTGTGATGAATCACAATTGGAAGAAAGGGGACACAGTAGGCTGTATATATCTCAAATCCTATCTATGAGATGAAAAATCAATGTAGAAGGGGTAACTGATGATGGTTCTAATTTAATTGGGCCCAATTTTAAGAAATCAATTGAACAAGGTGATTTTGTCATCAACTGGTCTAAAGAAGAAGAAGACGATATTAAAAAAAGAACTCAACATGTGATTCATCTGACTAAGGAGTGGTTGTTAACAAAGAGAAAATAGAAGCAGTCTAAATCTATAATAGATGAAGGTAGAGTTACTTTGTGGTCTTCTCCAGCTTCTATTTCTAATGTCTCTACATCAATTGAAAATGCAGGGCCTTCAAAAAGGCAACAAGTTAAAGGTACTCGAAAGAAAGCTACAGCAAATCGCTCACCAGTAGCTTCTTCTCAGAGGCTAACAAGATCAAAGACCAGGTCTAGGATAAAGAAAGATATGGCTCAAGAAAATGTGCAGACTATCAATTTAGATGAGGACAAGTTTGAAGATATGAATTATCAAATAGTTGAAGAAGAATAGGTCGACAAAGATCTTTTTGATCTTGATGATGTGACACTGGAATTTATTAATTCATCAATGAAGACTCCCGAATGGTCAGCTGGGTCTGATACAACACCTAAATGGTTGGCCTCTTCTGTAAATAAGAAATGCATCCTGGTTTCGGTTTCAATTCTTGTCAAGGACATTGTCAGTAAATATGTTCAAAAAACTCCAAACATGAAAAAAGTGAAAAGCATAGCCTGAATGTTTGTCGATGCAAAAATAGGGAAGTGGACTACCGAAGCAGCCACTTAAAGACCAAAAGAGGGAGAACAAGAACTCAAAGATGAGAACTTCGAGGTCACAAAGGTTGAGTTGGGGACCATGGATTGTGCAGGTAAAAACCATTTGTTCAAAGAAATGGCTCAACAAATGTTGTTAACTTCATGGAAGGATAGTAAATAAAAGAAGGAATTGAAACAAACAATTGTGACACTATCTCAATTCATAAACAGCTTCCGCAATTTTGATGCAACCCCCCTGATACAGCCTCCCCATATTTTTAATCTGAATTCAACAAAGAGAAAAAATCTGTTGAATCAAGTTCAATGTGGTCGAGTTCCGGTGTCTACAGTGGATGAGTGGATGAATGAAATGATCAGTAGTGGTCTCAAATACATTAAATATTCTCAGGTCATTCTCCATGATGTTGAAGCCCTAGTAGGAGAGATGCAAGCACAATGACAAGTATGGGGTAGAGAAGAATAAAAATGGATTTCTACCATGTCAAAGTTCCTAGACATTGAGAAGTATGGGTTCTCTAAGTTCTGTACTAAGAAAGCTATGAAACCCTCTGAGGAATCCACATTGTTTATCTTAAGAAGGAACATTAGCTGGCACATTACTACTATCAGGAGTACCATAGCTGAAACCAAAGATTGTGAGAATGAAATCAACCAGATACAGAAAACCATGTTGAACGAGTTGAAGGTAATTAACTTCTCTCATATATACTCAACCAATTATGGTGATCAGGAATTAAAGGTAGCTCTGAAAGTGTTTGAAGCCACTATGAATAAAATCAAGGAGAAGATTAATCTGAAAGCTTCAGATTTCACACAAATTACTATAATTGAGTCCCTGCTATATCTGTTCATTGATCAACTCCCTGTAACAATTAAGAAGGTTAAAAAACTAAAATGGACTAAAGAAGCTTCAATGATGAGGATTTTAAACATGAATATTTCCCATTTGTCGCTTGCAAAGGAGCTTGTTCAAGTGTATAAACAATGGGAGGTGACCCATTTTGTTGTAGGTGAAGGAGAAAGTCATGCTGGAGGTGAGGAATGTGTCATTGATAAGGAGCATGATCTGGAGATTTAATTATTTTCCTTGTTGCATGAAAAACTCTTAAGGACATGTGTCCTTTTTACTTTGGTTTACCTATTAACTATTTGTCTGAGAGGTTGGGTTTTTAGGGAGACCTCTCGGTTTGCTAAGACTATAAGTAGGTTAGTAAAGATAGCGAAAGGTTTCAAAAATTTTGGAAAGAAACTAGTTACGCTTTCTATTTTAGTTTAATTTCTTTGAAAAGACTAGATGAATCGAGCTTACTATTGAAAACTGATATATTTATATATTTTTTCCAGTGATGCAAGGATGATGAATATATATATGTGTTTATATTTCAAATCTATGATGTTTGAAATGAATGGATGGATGTTCTGTGTTAACATTTTAATTCATTCTATATTGTGCTGACAAAGTTCCAACAGTTACTTGAAACATCAGTATTCTTTATCAAGTTTTCAATTTTATAAGTTATTCTTTAGCATTTTATTCCTAAAGTGTTACTAATAGTAGAAAACTGTGCATTTTCTACTATGTTTATCTTATGTTCTTTTTCTGAAACAATGTTGAAAGAGCTTGTCATCTAAGAATGATATAGCAACCTTTTGAAGCTTTCTAGTTAAAATCTTAACCTACAAATTGGTATTTGAGATTTATTGAAAATAAATCCTAGGGATTTGTACCCAAGATAAAATTCAGAGGGAAGTGATTAAAAGAACACTTACCCAACTGTTAGTGATTGGTTGTCTTTCAATGGGTGATAGAGTGATTGTTGTAAGAAAGATTTAATGAAAGACAAATCTATTTACTAACAGATTTTTGGTGACTCTACTGGGGAGCACAAGTGGTGTAGACCAATGTATATTGTTTTATTAATGCATAATCATGGTTCTACCTGTAGTTGTACTACCTAATCAACAAGAAAATCCTCTAGTTATTCAACCAAACTTGAATTTCCAAGATACACAGGAAGATATCATCGCAGACTTGAATGCCCTTTCTTGGAAAGAAAGAACCAGTAATCAGCAATATCAACAAGTTCTCATGGTTCTAGAAGAAGAAGAAGATATAGGTGAATGGTTGAGAGGTCTCCTGATTACTCAAGATGTTGAGATTGTGAATAGAGTTGTCCCGAGACCTTAAGAATCGATATACTGGATCCTCGGCCATATACCAAATCTCAAAGGAGGGAAGGAATTCATGATACTTTCTTTGAAGAATTGTAAACTCTTAAATTTCAAACTACATATACCTCTAGGCCAAAAGAAAAGAGAAGACCTCCTTCCCCATCTAAAACCACATCTAACGTCTCTACGTCTAATAGCATTTGGCAAGCCCTGACTTTTTTTGGTATTCAAGCTCCTCCTCTTTTGATAATATTTCCATCGGCTATTATGGGACAACCATGGGGTGTTGTAGTTGGTCCCCTTGCCCTTGCTGGTCATCATGCTCTCCCTAAGGGTGCTAAAGACGTTCTTCCTAAATTTTTTGGAGATGGAAAGATCTCTGTGGAAGAACATTTTAATTCATTTAATGTAGCCATTGGTATACTAGCAGTGCAACATGAAGATGTTGCGGTTAGACTTTTTGTTCAAACCCTCATAGAAGGAGTGGTAGAGTGGTTCGGTCATCTACCAGTTGGGTCCATAACAAATTGGCAATCCATGAAGACTACCTTTGAAAATTGTTTCAAAAGCATTGATGATGAACATTCTTTGTTGGCACAACTCACACAAATGAAAAAAGAAATTCATGAGCTGATGAGGGATTATGTGGCTAGATACAACAAAGTTATTCATAAGATCCCTACAAATAAAAGACCAACCCTTGAAAACCAATAGTTCTTTTTCATAAAATCCATGCCTCCAGATATTGGTTTTCACCTCAGATGAAATAGGCCAACAAATTTGACAGCTGCTCAAATTCAAGCGACTAAATTAGAAGATGATTTGATTATAGCAAGAAAGTGGAAGAAGGATCTTTAGTCTCCACACTCTTAAACCTCCACCTCTTCCTCAAACCCAGTCATTCAAAGGTTAATGAATGATATGATTGCTTTGAAAAGGAAATTTCCAAAACAAGGATCAACCTATTCCCCTACATATCAAGATGCTAATAGGAAACAACCTGGTCAGTGACATGGTAAAACTCCTCTTTTACCCTCAACTCAACCGAGGCTAGCCCTTGAAGCCCCATCCAGAGAGGGATTCATGTTCTTTTCACTTGACAACAAATCATGATGGTAATACATGTCCAAATATGATGAGACATGTGAAAATGGAAGAAACTAAGGATGTATTAGGAGAGGTGAAAGAAGAGGTGGTGGCTCAAGAGCGACTTTGCGACTCCGGCTTGTTTTACCTAGAATATGAATCAAACTCAAAAAGAGGAGATATTTTAGTCACTCTTGAAGATCCAACATGTGCTATGCTTACCCACAATCAAAAGTCTCCTAAGTACACTCCAGCGATGTCAAATACTATTCACAAGAATAAAGAATCTGTAAGTAATGTACCTTCCTCAAGTTCAAAAGTCTCTGATTTCAAAATTTTGCAAAAAGATGCTTGAATTCCTTCATTTGATATAGTTGAATTTTGCAAATCTTCTACTATTCAAATTTCACATGTAAAGTATTTAAGATTGAACCCTAAGGAACTTGACAAGTTAATTAAATATGTCAAGGGTGAATCTCTAGACCCTTCCCATTCTAATCAATGTACAACTAATCAAACTGACACTCTTGTTCAGTCTCCTGTAGTTGTTCCTCCTATTGTAGACCAAAGTAATTTGTCTAACGCCTCTACCTCCAGAACTAATTGTGACATAGATGAAACCAGAAAACCTAAACCTTTCTACATTTCTTTGCTCTTTAATGGTCTTAAATTGAGCAATTGTATCATAGATTCAGGAGCATCTGATAACATTATGTCATCTTCAGTTATTAAATCCCTTGGTTTGACTCTAACAAAAACTTTGGAAGGTGTTATTCGATGGATGGTAAACATGTGCCCCTAATAGGTCAAGTAAAATATGCCCAGGCTGTCCTAGCTGCTTATCTAGATAAAAGGTTAAAATTGACAATTCTTGTGGCTGACATTCTAGCAAATTACAGAATGCTTTTAAGTAGGACCTTTTGTAGGGATATGGGTGGAGAAATTAAAATGGATTGGTCAAAATTAGTCATCCATGTAGGAAAGAAGAAGGTTAAGCTGGAACTTGAAGCAAAAAACAAGTATATAGCCTTCCCATCTAATGATTTGAAGGCTCAAATTCTATATCATAAGTATGAATTGGGAATTATTTAATCCTTTCAGATATGTCTCCTCCAATTCCAATGGTTCGCGATGAGATTTCTCAAATTTGGTCTATAGAATTTGATGGCAGTTGTGCTAATGTCGAATTTGGGACAGGAGTAGTGCTTAAAGGCCCTAATGGAGAGTATTTAGCTTTTTCCTTCAAACTAGATTTTAAGAATATTAATAACACTATTGAGTATGAAGCCTTGTTATTAGGATTACAAGAAGAAAAAACTCATGGAATTAAAATTCTTGTTGCAAGAGGCAATGCTGAGCTGATAATTAAACAAGTGAAAGGTTAGTTCACAGTAAAGAATGAACGGTTAAGGAATTATAGAGATTTAGTTTGGAACGAAATTGAAGATTTTGATGCCTTTTCTATAGAATCCATCCCAACAAGTTTAAATTCACGAGTTGATTCTTTAGCAATGTTGGCTTCCTTACTACTTCCTCACCCTGATTTTAAAACAGACACCCAAAGAATAGAGATGATATACAGACCTGCAATTCCTAACAATATTGAAGATTTGAAAGTGTTTGAAGATGATGCTAGTATAAATGATTTTATGGCATGTGTAGAGGTGTTTGCATCTACTTACTTTGAGGGTTTGGGTGAAACATGTGAAGAATCTGGTTCCGAAGCATAGTCATCAGAAGAAGTAGTTCAGTTAAAGGGCAACCAGATTCCTAAAGGACTGATTTCACTTAAAAATTTGTTCTCTAGAAGAGATGATAGTTACATCTCAAAAGGGGGTCTACACTCTGAGGTTTTGAAAGAATATGATAAAATCAATATTGGAGATGAGGTGCAACCCAAATGGATATCTGTAGGTAAGGCTTTATCTACTCAGGAAAAGGAAAGCTTCCAAGTTTTATTGACTACCTATACAGATTTATTCACCTAGAATTATAATGACTTAAAGGATTTCAGAGGTGGGAGTTTTAGTCATCATATACCCCTTAAATCAAAGTCTAAACCTTTTAGGAAAAAGCTACATAGTTATAACCCCAAGGTATCAGAAGCCATACTACGTGAGGTAGACAAAATGTTGAAAGAAAGAATCATATATCCTATTCACCACTCAACATGGATTTTAAATATTGTCCCAGTGAGAAAGAAGAATGGAGAAATAAGGATTTGCGTTGATTTTCGTAATCTGAATCAAGCCATCCTGAAAGACAATTATGCCTTACCAAAGATGGAACATGTTCTACAAACTGTTGTTGGGTTTGAAATCATGTCAATGCTGGATGGATTCTCGGGATACAAACAGGTTAGTGTAGCAGAAGATGATAAACACAAAACTGCTTTCACTACACCGTGGGGAACATTTGCATATAATAGGATGCCCTTCAGCCTGATTAATGCAAGAGAAACTTTCCAAAGGGTTATGGATTCTTCTTTTGTTGACATGGGGAATAGGATCATTGTGATTTATCTTGATGATCTAATAGTTTATTCCAAGAGGAGAAAGCATCACCTCAAAGACCTTCAGTCTGTTCTTGAAAGGTGTTGAAACCACGGTATATCTCTCAACCCCCAAAAGTCTATCTTTTGTGTAACAGAAGGTAAACTATTAGATCATATTATCTCTAAAGAAGGAATCAAAATTGATCCTGAGAGGGTAAAAGCTATTTAGCAGATTGGTCTCCTGTCAACTAGGACTGGGGTTAAATCTTTTGTTGGTCAAATTAATTTTTTGCGAACATTTATACTAGATTTCTCTGAGTTGACTAGACATATCGTGGGGATGATGAGCGAAAAGAGGCCTTTCAAGTGGATTAAAGCTGGTAAAAAAGCATTCAATGAAATAAAAAATGTTGTGGCAACTACTCCTTTATTTTATCTAGATTATAAAAAGGATTTTATCATTTATTGCTATGCCTCTGATCATTCATTATCAGGAATATTAACTCAAAGATTGATTCTGAGAATGAAGCACCAATTTCTTTTATGAGTACCCTGCTAAAAAAGTATGAGCTCAAATGTTCAAATGTTGAGAAACAAGCTTTTGTGGTAGTCAAAGTTGTCAAACAGTTCAGATTTTATATTCTCCGTTCACATTCGGTGGTGTTTATTCTTGATTCTACTATAAAGAGCCTACTTACTCAACAAGAAATAGCGATGAACAAAAGGGCAACATGGGTAACTAAAATACAGGAGTATAATTTGATAATAAGACCCACTAAACTGGTTAGAGGAAGGGGATTATGTAAATTCATAGCTGAAAATTCAAAAGAAGCTAGAGAACCAGGGAATGAGGTATCTCAGGTGTTATTGGTTAGCTTAACTGATCCTTCGTTCTGTGACATAACATATTATCTAACCTATGCAGAATGTCATGCACGGTTAACCCCCAAAGAAAGCAATAATTTGAGACTCCAAGCAACCAAATATGTAATATGACAAGGTACATTGTTTAAAAGAGGCATAGATGGAACTTTCCTTAGGTGTGTGGATAAAGAACAGCAGGCACAATTATTGAAAAATTTTCACGAGGAAGTGTGTGGAGGGCATTTTTCTTCTACAGTCACTGCTTTTAAAATCCTTCGCAACTATTTTTATTGGCCGAGCATGTTCAAAGATGCCTATACATATATCAAAAAGTGTGAGAAGTGTCAATTGTTTTCTAGAAAACCTCAATTAGCATTGTTACCCTTGAAACCAGTTGTTGTGGATGAACCCTTCAAAAAATGGGGACTAGATTTTGTTGGTCCAGTTAATCCTCCATCAAGTGTCGGTGATGTCTACATTTTAACAGCAATGGACTATTTCACCAAATGGGTTGAGGCTATTCCACCCAGAAAGGAAAACTCTTAGGTAGTGTGTGATTTCTTGAAAAATAATATCCTGGTGTACTTTGGAGTTCCTCAAAAGATTGTAATAGACAATGCCACTTATTTCTCATCTCAGGAGTTAACCCTTTTCTGTTATGATCATAGTATTTCCTTGTCACATTCATCAAATTATTTTCCACAAGGTAATGGGAAAGCATAATCAAGCAACAAGAATCTGGTGGCTATTATGAAGAAATTGGTGGATGACAATGGTAAAAATTGGCATAAAAATATTTTTGAAGCTCTTTGGGCTGACAGGATAACCCCAAAAAGAGCTATCAGCATAGCGCCTTTTGAACTAGTGTATGGGGTAGGTGCTCAGGTATCACTTCCATTGGAGTTGTCGGTGATAAAGCTACAAACTGCTATTGAGGACCAAACTTTTAAAGATTCTTTAGAAAAAAGAATTATGTACTTGCATAAACTTGAAGCAAAAAGAGAGGCACTAGTAGATAGAATCACAAAACATCAAGTTAGGGCCAAGAATATCTTTGACAAGAAGGCCAGACCTCATAAATTCATGTAGGGAGATGAAGTGTTACTATGGGATAAAAGAAAGGAACCAAAAGGAGCTCATAGAAAGTTTGAATCTTTGTGGAAGGGACCTTTCATGATTAAAGAAGATTTAGGACCTAATGCTTTTAAACTAGCATATCCAGATGGATCCATCTTGTCGTTCTCTTACAATGGGAAAGATTTAAACATTTTAAAGCTTTGAGTTTCTTAGTGTGTAAATCTTTGTACATATTACGTCTAGTTTGTTTTTCCTATCATGTTTTTGTCGTGTTGGTTTTACCCTTTCATTTTTGTGTAACCAGAGTTCTGAGTTCTCTGCCTTTTGTCAAAAGTAGTCCCCAATCAGAGCCGATGTTAGTCCAAGTTTGGTACTTGTTATTCTTTCTCTATTTGTTTTGGTCTTGTATATGTAGGGTCCCCCTTTTTCCCATTGTTATCTTTTTTTCCTTTAGCCCAACTGTTTATAAAAGTTTCTAGTCTTTTGGGTCATGATTTGATTTTGAGCATTGTAAGTTCTTGGTAAACAAGTTTTCTTGAACACCTTTGAACACATTTGAACAAGTTTGAACTCTATTCAAACCTATTCAAGGTTGTTCAAGATGGATTCTTTACTTTTGAAAATATGATAGGTTTATCAAGACAATGAAGATAATCTACTAGTCCTGAAGTCACGAGGAGTGCTGACACATTAATTATGGATTTGTGACACATCATTACAGTTAGAATACCAAGTGGTTAAATCTGGAGGATCAAATTTCCTGAACTACATTGAACACTCTTGAACGGTCATGAGCTTTGTTCTTCCATGTTCAAAAGTACTCAAAAGAAGTTAAGAAGGAAAAATAAAGGGGAATCTTATGACAGCTCAGCAGTGGGACCCATGGGAAGTTGTGCATTTAATGCTAATAATGGCAAGAAGGTTGGCACGTCTGAGATGTCCAAATAATCATTATTTTCTCTGACATAAGGACTTGCGTAAATACTAATTATGGATTACATGCATAAGTTGTCAAATCAAATCTTTTTATCGTCACCTCCATAAAGATTTGTAATAAATAACTAAGTTCTCATGCTTTCCCTATTTAAGTCAATTCCTACACTCAAAGTCCTAAATATTTTGTTATTGAGAAACTGGCGGGTGGAGGTAAGGACATTGGAGCTCCTGTGATCAGTAAAATCTGTAGAGTGAGGTGATTCTAGATGCCTTTTTGTGATATTTTCAAATTTAATAGCAAAGCAATGAATAGAGAATTTAAGGCACTGCAATTATGAAGTTTTCTTTTCATCTATTTGGGAATACATCAAGTTTGGTGTGTGATGGTCTTGTAATATTAGACACGGAGTTAGAAAATTATAATCAAGAAGGTTTACCAACTCATCTTCTAAATTCCCTTGAGGGTACTCGGGCTTTATAAATCCTACACATTGGGTTATGCTTAGCTACAACTTTCCCTCCTGCTGTTATATGCCCCGAGTTAATTCTTGAATGTATCAAAAATTATGACACACAGATAGAATCCATTAAAAAGAAAGCTGGTAGCATCCTAATGTCCGTCAATAGGGAAATGGTGTCTTTAGCATTGTAACTCCCAAAAAAGACCTTCTCTTCCTTTTCCATTGCACAGTCCACCATCAAGTTTAATGAAAATAGAGATGGGAATCGAACTTCTATGGCTAAAAGTTGGCTTCTAAAAGAGGAGGTTCACGATTACCCAAAAAAATCAATAGAAGTCATGTACACCCCTATATCAGTGATATAATGGTTATGCTATGTAGAGTAAGAGTATCAAAAGTAGCTTATCTCTTCTCTAACTAGATGTATTTTTATGTTCAGATTATCTTAGAGGGAAAACAACTTTTAGATTGGGCCGAATTAATTGCTAGCTCTCTAGGGAATAGCTCAATATGTCTAAACTGACTGGTAGTGGTTTCTTTATGTCCTCTTATCTCATGTATTATTTGGCCTTCAGCAGACAATGGAATGGAATGCCACATAAACCCTGCTTCACTTATATGTGTGTCTATGAGTACTACCCTATTTTACATAGAGATAATATTGTTTAAAATTATAGAAGGGTACATGATACATTCATGGGGAAACTTTGTTTTGAGTTAGCGGGAATCTCTGTCAAGAGGATCAGCCCAGAAGCTCAAGAATTTGTAACTAAATATGGAAGTTGTTATATCCAATTCCTTAAGTTTACCTATATCAGAGTCGGGGGTTTTGAGGACTCGCCTATGAGATTGCCTGGGTATAATTTTGACTATTTTATCCTAGCCGAAGTCTGTAGACAACTTACCATTGTTCTAAAGAGGTTCCTCCTTGAATAAGAATGGGAAAAGGCTTTCCCTATCTAATTAGGAAAATTTTCATGTGGATCAATGGCAGATGTGGTAAGCATAGGAAGTGACCTTTGTCACTTCGATTTCAAATATTATACTGAAAGGATTGGATTTGATAACAAAAACTATGCCAGTGGAATCTTAAGGATTATGTCACATATGTTCCTTGTACCTCATTTAGAAGACTTTTGGGAAGATTGTTGTGATGAATCACAAGTGGAAGAAAGGGGACACAGTAGGCTGTGTATATCGCAAATCCTATCTATGAGATTACAAATCAATGTAGAAGGGGTAACTAATGACGGGTCTAAATTTATTTGAGCCCAATTTCAAGAAATCGGTTGAACAAGGTGATTTTGTCATCAACTGGTCTGAAGAAGAAGAAGATGATATTGAAAAAAGATCTCAACATGTGATTCATCTGACTAAGGAGTGGTTGTTAACAAAGAGAAAATAGAAGCGGTCTAAATCTATAACAGATGAAGTTAGAGTTACTTCTTTGTCTTCTCCAGCTTTTGTTTCTAATGTCTCTTCATCAATTGAAAATGTAGGGCCTTCAAAAAAGAAACAAGTTAGAGGTACCTGAAAGAAATCTACAACAAATCACTCTCTAGTAGCTTCTTCTCAGAGGCTGACAAGATCAAAGACCAGGTCTAGGATAAAGAAAGATATGGCTCGAGAAAATGTGCAGACTATCAATTTAGATGAGGACAAGTTTGCAGATATGAATTATCAAATAGCTGAAGAAGAATAGGTGGACAAAGATCTTTTTGATCTTGATGATGTGACACTAGAATTTATTAATTCATCAATGAAGACTCCTGAACGGTTAGTTGGGTCTGATACAACACCTAAATGGTTGGCCTCTTCTGTAAATAAGAAACGCAACTTGGTTCTGGTTTCAGCTCCTGTCAAGGACATTGCCAGTAAATATGTTCAAAAAACCCCAAAGATGAAAAAAGTGAAAAGCACAACCCGAATGTTTTCCGATGCAAAAATAGGGAAGTGGATTGCCGAAGCAACCACTTAAAGACCAAAAGAGGGAGAACAAGAACTCAAAGCTGAGGACTTCGAGGTCAAAAAGGTTGAGTTGGGGACCATGGATCATGCAAGTCAAAACCATTTGTTCAAAGGAACAGCTCAACAAATGTTGTTAACTTCATGTTAGGACGGTAAAGAAAAGAAGGAATTGAAACAAACAATTGTGACACTATCTCAATTCATAAACACCTTCTGCAGTTTTGATGCAATCCCCCTGATACAGTCTCCCCAAATTTTTTATCTAAATTCAATAGAGAGCAAAAATATGTTGAATCAAGTTCAATGTGGCTGAGGTATGGTATCTACAGTAGATGAGTGGATGAATGAAGTGATCAGTAGTGGTCTCAAATACATTAAAGATTCTCAGGTCGTTCTCCATGACATTGAAGCCCTAGTAGGAAAGATGCAAGCACGGCAACAAGTATGGGACACAAAAGAAGTAAAATAGATTTCTACCATGTCAAAGTTCCTAAACATTGAGAAGTATGGGTTCTCTAAGTTCTGTACTGAGAAAGCTGTGAAACTCTCTAAGGAATCCACTTCCTTTATCTTAAGAAGGAACATTAGCTGGCACATTACTACAATCAAGAGTACCATAGCTGAACCCAAAGACTATGAGAATGAAATCAAACAGATATAGAAAACCATGTTGAATGAGTTGAAGGTAATTAACTTGACTCTTATATATTCAACCAATTATGGTGATCAGGAATTAAAGGTAGCTCTGAAAGTGTTTGAATCCACTATGAATAAAATCAAGGAGAAGATTAATCTAAAAGCTTCAGATTTCACACAAATGGCTAGAATTGAGTCCCTGCTATATCTGTGCATTGATCAGCTTCCTGTAACGACTGAGAAGGTTAAAAAAATTAAATGGACTAAAGAAGCTTCAATGATGAGGATTTTAAACATGAAGATTCCCCATTTTCCTCTTGCAAAGGAGCTTGTTCAGGCGTATAAACAATGGGAGGTGACCCATTCTGTTGCAAGTGAAGGAGAAAGTCTCGTTGGAGGTGAGGAATGTGTCGTTGATAAGGAGCATGATCTAGAGATTTAATTATTTTCCTTGTTGCATGAAAAACTCTTAGGGACATGTGTCCTTTTTACTTTGGTTTCCCTATTAACTATTTGTCCGAGAGGTCGGATTTTTAGGGAGACCTCTTAGTTTGCTAAGACTATAAGTAGGTTAGTAAAGATAGCGAAAGGGTTCAAAAATTTTGGAAAGAAACTAGTTACGCTTTCTATTTTAGTTTAATTTCTCCTGAAAGACTGGATGAATCGGGCTTACTGTTGAAAATAGATATATATATATATATATATATATATATATATATATATATATATATATATATATATATATATATATATATATATATATATATATATATATATATCCCTATGTTGCAAGGATGATGAATATATATGTGTTTATATTTCAAATTTGTGTTGTTTGAAATGAATGGATGGATGTTATGTGTTAACATTTTAATTCATTTTGTATTGTGTTGAGAAAGTTCCAATAGTAACTTGAAACATCAGTGATCTTTATCTGGTTTTCAATTTTATAAGTTATTCTTTAGCATTTTATTCCTGAAGTGTTACTAGTAGTAGAAAATTGTGCATTTTCTACTATGTTTTTTATTAAGGAAAACAAGTTTTGAAGGGTGCCTAAAACCCTTTACATAACAAAAAAATTTCAATGAAGCCCAAACAAAAGAAACAATAGACCAAAGGTGGAACAGGTCAACAACCAGAATAAGGTGAAAAAGGTGGCCACACAGATAACACATTACACATATGCCACCTCATTCGAGGGTTTTGCAACAGGCTCCCTCAACCTAGACCAAGAAAAAACTAGCAGCCCAGAAACTTCCCACAGACAACAAAAATAATTCCTTCCCACATAGGTCCAGTTGTCCGTGAAGAAAAGCCCAAGAAATATCACTTCTTCCCCTTCTGGGAACAAAGGGACATATCAAAAGAGGGTTGAAGAATAGGTTTTTTCTTTTTGCCTTTCACAGAAGTCCACCCATCTTCCGCTTTCTTAGCCAAATCCTACCAAGGATGCGAAACAAAAACTGAATCACTCTCACTCAGAGAGTCACGAGACAGTCCCAAAATGGGGCCTGAAGAATCCAAAGGAGATGCATCATTAGCAACCAAACTGGAGTGATCCAACGGAGCTAGATCAGAAGGAGGAACAGAGGTCTCACCCCCAACAGAACCGCGAACAATGGAGGCTAAACAGAGAGGCAAGCCCTGGACTGGAACAACACTCAGGGGAGAGCCAGCCATAGCCCCTGAAGGCTCAGAGGCTTCTAAAGTCTCTTGCGAAGAAGAAACGACCTGAGAAAAGCTTCTGGAAGCTGAGTCTTTCACAACAAAGTAGTGTTGGGCGGAGGCCCCCTTCCACCAAGAAGCAGATTTTTTGACCTTTTCCAATCCACATTGATCCACTAAGTGACCCGTTTTAAAACAGCGTCTACATCTGAAGGGGAGTCCTTCATAATCCAAAGATTGGATCCAGAAACCCTTGGGATGCTTCAACATAATTTTTTCTGAAAGACCCTTGGAATAGTCTAAATCAACCAGTATCCTTGCAAAAGTGGAATGAAGAATGTCTTCAGATTCCTCATCAATCATCAGAAAATCTCCCAGAGCTTCACCCATAGCCTCGAGTAGAGAGTCTACCCAAAAATGCAGAGGAAGGTTGGCAAGCCTTACCCAGGTAGGAACCTTGGAGAAAGTCTCAGAAGAGGCATCAAAGTCAAGATGCCAGGGCTTCATCATAAGCATGAACCTGTCATCCCAACTAAAGAAATTGTCGCATAGAATCAAGTTCCTGTCCTCAATATTCTCAAACTTGGCTATGAAAAAACCCCTTGTCAGAGGGAAAATGTGCATAGAGTCTGAGATGATCGGATCCCACAGGTGTTTGATCCAGTCATGTAGCTTAGGGAGTCTAGGCCAAAAGCCCTTGAATCTGTAGATTAAACCATGCCCTGAGAAGACAGAGGATGCTCCATCTATGTCTTTCACAACCTCATCATCCAAAGAGAGGATTAGAGGGTTAGAGACATGGAGAGGAACAACACCCTTGTGTTCGGAGACCAGAGAAGGACGTGAGGCGGTCGGTAAATGCTGAGAAGATCTCCCAGGAGCCGAACCAACAGCCCCAGCCTGCAACAATGGACCCGATGCCCGAACACCAATAGAAGGAGGAGATACCTCCACAGAGCCATTTGAGACCAGAGAACTGCCCCCGAAAGGGGGCTTGCAAATAGCAGTCACGACAACCTGAGCTGAGGCTGCAGCGGGAGCCCTATGAGGGCCGGCCTGAGAAATGTTGCCTGAAGGAGACTTAGGCCTGGGATCGAAAGCATCTGCGGCAATGGCGAGCGCAAGCCCGGAGGCAAAAACATCAGGGGTGGCTGCGACAGTAGCAGAGGCTGCAATGGGTGCCCTAATCGCAGAGCCTTGCATTTTCTACTATGTTTATCTTATGTTCTTTTTCTGAAACAATGTTGAAAGAGCTTGTCATCTAAGAATGATATAGCAACCTTTTGAAGGTTTTTGGTTAAAAGCTAAACCTGCAAATTAGTATTTGAGATTTATTGTCAAAAATCAATCCTAGGGAGTTGTACCTAAGATAAAATTCAGAGGGAAGTGATTAAAAGAACACTTACCCAATTGTTAGTGATTGGTTGTCTTTCAATGGGTGATAGAGTGATTGTTGTAAGAAAGATTTAATGAAAGATAAATCTATTTACTAACAGTACTAATGACCATGTTTTGCTCTTATGAATTTGTTCAATTTTTTCCTTCATCGCTTGGAACTAGTCATCATCTTTTAGTGCATCATTTACCATTCTCATCTCTATCTCTAATAGTAAACATGTATTGTCTTTAACTCTTAATTGACTTTTTGTTAATACTTCTTCTTTCTTGTCTCCAATTATATCTGACAAGCTATGGTTTCTTCTTATGATTCTTGGTGTTACAAGCTCTGCATTCTAAATCTGTTCATTTCTTTCAGTAGTTTCACCTTGTTGTTCTATTCTCGGTTTTTGTTGTGTTGTCGATTGAACATTATTGGTTCATGTACTTGCTTTCTCTGGTTTTGTTTTTGTTGTTGGCATTTTCGATCATTTTATTTGTCCTTTTATTTAAACACTTGTAGGCCTTTCTTTTGGTAGAATATCCTAGAAATATTCCTTCGTCACTTTTGGTGTCAAATTTTCCTTTCATTTCATCTTTCTTGATATAACATTTGCTTCCAAATATCTTGAAATAGCTTACATTAGATGTTCATCCATACTAGAGTTCATACAATGTTTTGTTTGTTCCTTTCTTGAGTTGTACTCAGTTCAATGTGTATAGTGTAGTGCTAACAGCTTCTCTCCATAATTTTTGTGCAACTCCTTTCTGATTCAACAAAGTTATGGTGCATTCAACAATAGATTTGTTTCTTCTTTCCGTAATTCCATTATGTTGAGGTGTTCTTGGTGCAGTTAATTATCTTTTGATATGTTCATCACAATACTCATTAAATTCATTTGAAGTAAATTCACCTCCTCTCTCTGATCTGAGACATTTCAAAGACTTTCCAATTTCCTTCTCAACTCTTGCTTTATACATTTTAAACATATGAAAAGCTTCTGATTTTACTTTTAAAAATATGACAGACATCATTCTTGAGTAGTCATCAACAAATAGTATGAAGTACTTATCACCAGGATAACTTTATGTACTTATATGACCACATAAATTTATATGTACTAAGTCTAGAATATGTTCGGTAGAATAGACCTTGCTTGAAAACTTGAACTAGTCATCTTCCCTAGTTGACATTCTTTACATATAGCATTCTTTGGTTTGATCAGTATCGGTATTCCTCTAACACTTTTCTTTTTGCTAACTTTTACCAAATTATCAAAGTTCACATGACAAAGTCTTTTATGCCATAACCAACTTTCTTCTATTTTAGCAATTAAGCAATGACCAAATGTAGTATTCAACTTGAAAAGATTATGTTTTGTTTGTTCACCGATAGCAATCAATCCACCAGTCTTTTCCGATATCTTGCATTTTCCATTAATAAACTCAAATTTGAATCCTTTGTTATTCAATTGAGGTACACTTAGAAAATTGTACTTTAATCTGTCAGCCCAATAGACATCTTCATAAGTCATATCATCAATTAAAGCAATAGAACCTTTACCTCTGATTACACAGGGAGAACCAATTCCAAATCTAACTGAACCTCGGTCGCAATGTAAAAATGTTATGAATTTGTTCTTATCTCTAGTCATATGATGTGTTCAAGCACTATCGATTATCCAATCACTGTTACAGTTCATGTTTGAGATCAAAGCTTGTTCTTCACCGATTTGAGCGTTGTCGGTAGAGGGATCTTCCTTTACAGCAACAAATACTATTTCATCATCATCATCAATATCATCATCTTCAACTTCAGCTACATAACACATCTTCATGTTCTTCTGATTGTAGTCTTTGTATTTCTTGTATTTATCCTTCTTTTCACTATCATATTCATTTTTCGGTTTGTTAGGACATTTGTGTGCAAAGTGACCAATCTATCTACAATTCCAACATGTGATAGGGTTTTCCCTTTATATCTTCCTTTTTCCTTTGGGAAACCTCTTGGCTATTAAAGCTTCGAGTTCCTCCAACTCGTGTTCTTCAATAGCTAAACCTTCATAGTCATCTAAATCATAAACATCTTTTCCTTTTCTAGATGATCCAATAGTTGTTGAGGCTTGAAGAGAAACTTCAATAGCAGTAGGTTGACTATTATCAAAAATACTCAATTCAAATGCAGTCAACTTGCATATTAATGACTTCAATAAGTGGTGTTTTCATGAAATTAAGAGGCTCCATTTAAAATGTAGAAAGCTTGAAGCTGACAATGACATCCTCCAAGAAAAAGTGGACTCTCTTCTCAAAGAGAGGGCTTCTAATTCCCCTGCTGACCTAGTGGAAAGAGTGGATAAAATTGACAATACTCTTATCAACATTCTCCAGCACAGTAAGGATAGTATGAAGGCGTCCAGTACTAACCTTAAAGCTCTAGTTAATTTACTGGATAATGCTTCTGAGGATGATACAGAGGGTAAGAATGTTAATCTGTTGGACAGTGGTGTCCCCAGCTCTCGAACCCATGGAAAGAAGAATTCTCCTAAGATCACGAACAATCTGGATGAACTGAAAAGTGTTATTGGCAGGATGGATAACATCCAGGCTAAGATGGAGAAAACGTTGGATGATAAAGCTGGGATTCTGGATGAGGATGCTTAACCTGGTGCTCCTGCTGGTGTTTTTGTTGTCTCTGTTGTCTTTTTGGCTAGTCTTTTGCTGTTTTGCTAGCTTTGTAGCCCCTAGTATGGGCAGTTCGTTGTTGTTGGTCCTTTTTGTTATCTATGCCTTACATTTCTGATCTATTGAAACTTAAGTTGTAAAGGGTTTCGGGTCCCTTCAAAACCTATTTTTCCAGTAATCAGAACTTGCATATTAATGAGTCCAATGTGACTTTATCTAGATTAATAGATCTTAACTCTTGAATATCAAAAACTCTAATTACATACCTAGGTGTAAGTGTTCTGAGAATTTTACTTACAACATCGTCATCTTCAAGATTTCCTCCATCTCCTCTGATAGCAGCAACAATCTCTTTTATCCTTATACTCTACTGTGTGATGTTTTCTTCATCTTGCATATTTATTTCATCATACTTGTCTTTCAGACTATCACCTTTAGCTTTTAGAACATGTGCATCACCTCCATTGACATTCTTCAACTTATCCCACATATCTTTTGCATTATCCATGTGTTGTATATCAACATATTCAACATCAATTAGGGCACTTGCAATCTCTATCATTATTGAGTTGTGTATCAACATTTCCTTTTTCTCATCTGCAGTAAGTATTCCAGTAAGTGGTTTGTACTATGAGGTTAGATAGTCGACTTTTGTCTTTGACAGTCTTGATAAATGTAACTTCATTCTCCTTGCCCATTTATTGAAATTATCTTTGGTAAACTTGGGTGCTTCCTTCTTATACATCTTCGGATCTTTTCTCTAAGCAGTTAAACTTTCTAAATCAAGGAACTTAGCTCTGATACCAATTGTAGGTATAAGACCAATTACTAAGAGGGGGGGTGAATCAGTAATCACCAACTTAAACTTAATTTCTTAGTCTCAATACTTCTTTAACAAATTTACCGATTAAGATATGTTGTAACCTATAACATCATTATCAGTTAACTCAACATTAAGCATTCATGCAATAATAACACAAGTATTTATCTTGTGGAAACCTGATTAGGGTGAAAACCACGGTGTGAGAACAATGCCCACAGAAATTTGTACTCTTCCGAAGTATGCCTGGTTAAGAGCCTGCCCTGTTAAAGGCTCACCTGATTAGGGTTACAAAAGCACTGTTAAATGCTACCTAGTTAAGGGATTTCCTTGAGACCTGTTAGAGTCTTTACCCTATTAGGAGTAACTTGGTTAAAGGATTTTAAACATTCTTTTGTGAATGTCGCCTAGTTAGAGGATTTTACAATAGATCTGTTAGGGTCACCGGATAAAGGATTTTACTGTCACAATTGTTAGAGAGTAACAGGCAATAAATGATTTGTAGTTTGCACTATCCTTGCTAATTCAAATTCAATGAAGTACAATAACATACCAATTCAATTCTATTTTCTTCTTTGTATCCTTCTTTGATATGTCGATATCCACAATCTTCTTCTTCTCCAGCATGATACCAGATTCCTTCTTTCTTCTTCCTTAAGTATGTTTCCTCAATCATAAACCCTAAATATCAATCCAACGATCTGTATCTATCATATATGATCTAACCATCCATATTTCTTTTCTTTACATCCTTGTCGTCTTGCTAAATGATAAACTATTTTCTTCTTGTAGAAACTTCCTTGATACAATTTACCTCGATCTTTGTGTCATCACCTTTTTCCTTAAGATTATCTTCAAGTCATCTCGCTTTCTTAATTCATCATCTATTCTTCACTTGTCTTTAGATCTTCACTATCTCCGATAAGTCTTCCTTTGTACTGATAAGACTTTATTCAGTATACCGATAAGACAATAGTTTACCAGTAGGTATCTTAATCAAATTATCTTCACCTTTACTCATATCTGATTAATATCTTTATGAATAGCATCCTTCAGATTAACTTCTTATCATACTCTGATAAACAATCAAATCATTCATCTATCCACCATTGTGAGTCTTAACCATTGTTTATGCTATTGTATACGGTTTCGGATCCTTTCAAAACCTATTTTTACGTAATCAAAACAATAGTTTCCTTCTAATAGATATGGTAACAAGTCAAAACATCATGCCAAATAGTTTGACATCAATGACAAACATATAATTGATTATCATGTATACCAATCATGTTCTTACCATTAGCAACCTCCTTCAACATGTTATGCCAACAGCTATGTAGTTATGCCAACAAAAATTGAATTTTGATTTATGATTAAGATGAAAAGAAACAATCCATTTATTGTGTTTAAAAAAAATTGTGTTCCTTGGAAGTACAAATGTTCATAAATAACTCAAGTGGAACTAATGATTGCACAAATATCATAAATTCTTTATACTTGATGTTATACTTGATGTTTAACTCAAATTGATCTTTGATTTTGAGCCATTAAACCCATTCTAAAGCATTAAAATCCCAAATGTTCTTAAATTGTCAAACCTCTTTCTTATACAAATACTAAGCATGTTTACAAAAACAAATAATAAGTGGTTGATTATTGTAATTAACAAGTTTATTCCACCATATTGATGATGAAGCAAAGATGAAACCATGTTGTACCTGGAGAAACCACTTAACTACAGAGATTGACAAGCATGTTGTTGAGCCTTCCAAATGGATTGTAAAGGAAATGGGGCATTGATTTTGAAAAAGGGAGACATAATAATTTTATTAAGCCTATTAACAAACTATCATTTTTATATGCTATAGGTTGAAAAGCTCAATTACAAACAAGTATTTTTCATGGTGCATTCCCTTTAACAACTCTAATAAGCCACTTCACAATAAGGCACTATCCTTCAATTTTAGGATCAATGATTCTCAAATTCCCCTTATGTCTTGGTTGAATGCAATAAGACTAAGAAAAAGCAATGAAACCAACTTTGTCATCCCATTTCTAGACCAAAGAGAAGCAATAAAATGTTACTAGCAACTTCAATTCTTCCAGCCAAAGACAAGAAAATTTGGTACCCCAATTAAATAACTTATTTTTAAGTTTGTTTAGGAATCATTCCCTTGTATCAAAAAGAAAGAGCTCTACACCAAAAAGAATGTCTAGTAGCTCACTAGAGATCAAGTCTTAATGAGTTCAAGGCTCCGACATCATATGCTATGAGATCAGACTCATGTCTCGCATTGAATAGCTAAAACGATTTTATAGATGAAAAAAATATCAAGTAATCTCCCCTCCTTAATTTGGGTGAATGCAATTGTTAAATGACATAAACTACAAGAGAGAAAAGGGAGAGAAAAGGGACAAAATGTAATTAATAGTAGCTTAGATTCCTTGGTGGCATCTTGTCATGCTTGAAGCCCAATTCCTTGGTGAACAACCCCTTTTGTTTAGGAATCATTTCCTCGTATCAAAAAGAGAGAGCACTAAAAAGAATGTCTTGTAGCTCACTAGAGATCAAGTCTTAATGAGTGCAGGCTTCGGCATCATATAGTATGAGATCAAACTCATGTCCCGCATTTAATAGCTAAAACGATTTTATAAATGAAAAAAATATAAGTAACCTCCCCTCCTTAATTTGGATGAATACAATTGTTAAATAATATAAACTACAAGGAAGAAAAGGACGAGAAAAAGAACAAAATGTAATTAATAGTAGCTTAGATTCTTTGGTGGCATCTTGTCATGATTGAAGCCCAATTCCTTGGTGAGCAACCTCTTTTAATTGGCTTTGTCTATTGGTAACCAAATTTATGGTGATTATTGCCTATAAATCGGCCAATCTTAGCTATCTTCGTAAAGTTTGATCTTGTGTCCAAAATGTGGACACCTACGAGAAACGCGTGCCCATAACCGTAGGAAGAAAAAGCCTTGAAAAGTGAAAGTGCCTACGTGTTATGTACACGTGTAACAGTGTGTATGAGAAGACACTTGGTTTTCAGCAGCCTTATAGTATCGTATACGATAAGCCATTGCAACTCTTTATCACACAATAGCTATGCATTTTATGGCAGATTTTCATTGAAAAGCTCAATTTAAACTATCAAAAAATAGTTAGAAATGAACGTACTTTGTTTTTGAAAAATAGTATCTATACATATATGATTTACTTCCTTCAACATATCCTAAACAAAAAAAAATTTACAATTTTAAGTTTTTCTAAATGCATCCTAGGTGATTTATAGACAGATTCAGTATGTTCTTAAGAAAAAAAATGCACCCAATTTTTTCTTTTTAAGAGTAATAAAAATGAGTTTTCTTCCATCGCCTGTAATCTGTTGACAACAATAGCTTATTGGGATCATAGATGCCTTGTGATTATCAGCATTATCAGTGTGAATGACAAGTGTATAGATGCAAGGAATCTAGTTGTTAACATTACCTGCATGAGACCTTTGCTTATTTAAATACCTCTACACTGTTTTATCAAATTCATAGTCATACAGTAGAAGCCCACTCTTTCAATGCTGCACTGATTTTGCTCAACGGTGTGCAGCTTCCCATTTTGCATGTCTGAGGGCTGTTTTCAGGTGATATTCAATTCAGTAGTCCTTTCAAATTTTTATTTTTTATTTTTAATCTGGGTGATGATTGTTTTCATGTGGAGTTCAAAACATCATATAATTGATCAATTTATTGACCTATATTCTTAGGTGTAATCATTCATACAAATCTATCTCTTATCAATTTATAAATAGCTATTCACACGAATCCATTTCTAATTAACATGTTTATTCATATTTTATGAATAGTGATTTATAAAAATCTATTTCTAGTTAACTTCATGAATCGTATTTTATGAATAATGATTCTCATGAATCCATCTCTCATTATCTCTCATCAGCTTATCGACCCACGTATTATGAGTCACGAATCCATCTTCCATCAACTTATTGATGGATATTGATTCCTATGAATCTATCTCTCATCAATTTATTGACCCATATTTATGAGTAGCGATTCACATGAATCCATCTCTTATTAGAATAAGCAGTTTATTAAGTGTCATGAAAATATGGATCAGTTAATTAACCTCAAAAACTAAATTAAATCTTGATATTTATATCATTAAAAAAATTAGAATTGTGATATTTTTGAATTTTAGCTGTGTAAAGAAATTCTCATCAATAGTTCAGATCATACTCAATAAACCATTGTCAGGATAAAACAGAACTAGAGAAGATGGATCATTGAAAATAATCCAAAACAATGATGACAAAAAAAATTTAAACAGTTAAAAACCAAAAATATCATTACTACATCTTTCATGGTCTGTGAACTTTCATTTTGTTAGTTTAAAAAAAATGTGTTCTTCTAATTTAAGTGTTTGGTGTTTTAATATCATATATATTAGAAGTTCTACTTTTAATATTCTGGAATCTGGATAGTTGATGTGTTTTTGTTACGTTGAGTGACGACCATTAAAAAGAACTCAAGCTTTCGGTCAAATTTGAATGACAGATATATTTTGTTGTACTGTAGTTTATGACGAGGGAAAAATCAGAACATGAAAATATACTATGTTGTTTATTGTCTTTTTAGATGAATTCCAAATCAAGAGAAGTTTACACCAAAATCATGAAGATGGATGCTCATGATAATACTGATTCAATTGACCAATTCGGGAAGCATGTTGATGTCGCATTCACTAAGGTTGGTATATACCAGGAATTGAAAGACATAAAATCCAGCTGAACTTGTTGAATTCCTCTTGAAAAGCAAGAAAGTGATTGCTTGTGGAACATATAATATTCACTATTTTTGGTTTTTACCTCTGTTGAAAAACAAAAATATTATGAAAGGTTGCATAAAGGTGTTGTTATGTGTTGGAATGGATGGACTTGTATAAATCAATTGCTTCATTTATAGCAATGGAAAAATTGGTGGTTCTGAATTCAGATCTATTAAAAAGCTCAAATTCTTGCAGGATCAAGATTTTGGGTCCAAAAAAAATGGTGAAATTCTCCCAAAACATGTTGATGTTGAAGAAAAGAGAAAAGCCCAACATACTGAGGATGGGTCAGTTGATAGATTTGGAAAACCAGCAATCAAAGGCAAAACAGGGGGCTGGAAGGCTGCAATCCTAATATTAGGTATCCTCATTTTATCATTTTTATTGATCTTTTCCTAATGTATATGAATGTGAGAAATCAGTCCTGAGAAGTTAAAAGTTAAAACTATGGGAAATCTAAACACAGTTAAGAAAGATCAAAATGGTGTCTTACTTATGAATGAGTATATTGATGAAAATGCCAATCACATGAGACTACAAAAATTGCTACTATATATAACTAATGCATTTTACTTCGTTTTTTAATAGTAAACCAAGGATTGGCAACTCTAGCTTTCTTTGGCGTGGGTGTAAACATGGTCCTGTTTTTGACAAGAGTCCTTCAGAAGAACAATGCAGAAGCAGCAAACAGTGTGAGCAAGTGGACTGGAACTGTATATATGTTTTCTCTTGTTGGAGCCTTTCTTAGCGATGCCTACTTGGGACGCCACATGACCTGTGTTATGTTCCTAGTTATATTTGTACTTGTAAGTAGCTCCACATGCCCTCAAAAGCTATAATTTTCTTTCTTGGTAAAATTTGTTTAAAGTTATGAGAAACCTTTCTGAAGGTTTTGGGCAAGGACTGTAATGAATAGTATAATAGTCCAGCATAATTTATACTGGCTACATCATTAAGATGGCAAAAGGATGTTGAGTTTATGGGCCCCCTTGTTGCAGTTGGATTCTAAGCTTAATATTATTATAAATTGTTTGTGCTCAAGTTTTATTCCTTATAAAGCTAAGTAATGTATTTTAACTGCAAATTTAAATAGATAGTGAATGTTACTTTTGTCTGTAAATATAAATCATTCTCAAATACACAACAATGCCAACATTAGTCCTGTGGAGATGGACTGATGGGCACTGGCAGTCTTGATGACACATATTAGGCCACTTTGCATTTTTACAGGGAGTAATCAGATGTTGTAATAGATATTTGTCAATAATAAATATAGGTTGTTAAGTGACAGTCTAATAAGTATGCATTGTTCCTGGATTCAACTGTTTGATTCACACTCTGTGATCCATCATCAGGGTGTGAAGAGAGAGGAGTGTGACAGGAAACGTTAATGCAAACATCTTATATAATTGAATCTAGAAACGACATGTACTTATAAACATGGACTGTAGAAATCTAATTTCTCTGAGTGACAGTCTGTTAAAGAGGCTACTTGGCTCACAAGAGTCTACAAAGCATCTATTCTTGTCTAGGGCATTAGTTACCCTCTGACCTCTGCAGCACTTTAAAAAGATGATGATAATCAAAACAATAGACATTTTCATCAACTGAAAATTTTGAAGAAATAACAACTTCCATTTTAATTTGAATACTCTACATATTGGGTCCTATCAATGGCGATGAATTCCCAAAGTGGAAAGTATGGAAACGCTTATACAAATATAGCGGCAGGGATCCTCTAAGAGGAAAATATATGGCCAGAGGATTGACAAAGTAATCCATGCAAATGCTTACTAATTTTTTTCAAAGGGAATATGAATAAGATTTAGAGGCCTTTTTTGCAAAAGACTCACATCAAGTCAGAAATTAATGTTTTCTATATTCCATATATTTTCATTTTTCCTTTTCTTCAAACTTGTCTTTAACATTAACACACAAGCCGCCAATTTGAAATGATTTTTTGAAAATCTGGTAAAATTTACAAAAAAAACTTTCAAAAAAAATCCCTGCGCCTGTAGTACAAGGTTAACAGTGGGTTTATCATCTTCACTGGGAGAGTTAATATGCCATACGTTAAGGGCCCTCTATTTTTTGTTATCAGATCTAAGGTTTAAATGCCATGTCTTGTGGGCCCTTTCTTTGCTTTGATCACAGCTAAGGCTTATTTGTTCTTTCTTCTGATAAAGAGACAATGGTACCTTTTACGTTACATTTTTGTCTGTTTTTGCTTGCATATTAAACATTGTTGTTCTGATCGTGCCTTGTGGATTTTGTTTGTTTGTGGTAGTTATTTAGGTATGTTATATTGGTTATAACTTATTCTCTACTAACATATGTGAATGGTGGATTTAACTGACGCAGTGAAGCCAAAATATGACAAACATTTGATCATTTCACCGCAATCAAAACCAAAAACAAATTACTATGATTTAGGTTGAAAAAAATTGCAGGGAGGAAATTTCTTCTAAAATATCCATAAGTTTCAGTGATTGCTATCTGTTTCTTGTTTTCTCCTCTTAATTGATATAAGGCTGAATGGCACTTTTATCATTTAGTGGAAGACCACTCCTCAGTACATTGCTTCTCTTTCACTCCCTTCAAAGCACAGTAGCACCTTGACCAATTGTGGTTCTGGGACAAGATACTCCACTGTAAAGGACTCCCCTGCATTACCAATCTAATTAAAGTTTGCTACCACTGACCCACTAGTAAAATACTACTCATTCACCAGCCATAGGAACAAAAAACCTCTGAACTGAAAATTAAGAACAATAATTTTGATTCAGTTTATTGGATAGAGTGGCTGATCACTTATTACTGACCTATTCTCATTCTTCTTAACTCATAGTATATCAAACATTCAGATTGAAACAAATAACAAACTTTTTTCTGATAACCAAAGTTCAGATTGTTAAAGGGGGTTCCAATTTACTTAGTCTCTCTGGAATTAATTGACCATGGATGGAACTTTTTATGATAACAAAAGTTCAGATTGTTAATGGATTCCAATTAACTTAATCTCTCTGGCATTAATTAACCATGGATGGAACTTTTTTATGATAACACAAGTTCAGATTGTTAATAGGTTCCAATTAACTTAGTTTCTCTGGCATTAATTGACCATGGATGGAAAATTCTATCCGAAGGAAGTTCTACATTTACAATCATGTTCTGTTTATCAAGTTTTAAAGATCTCACTCTAAATTCAAATGTTCTGTATATCAACATTTTAAAAGTAACTAATGAGAAGGCTCCAATTACAGGGTATAGCAATGCTGGCTCTGTCAGCTCAGTTCTTATTAATAAACCCTAGTGGTTGTGGAAAAGAGGGTTTCAATTGCAAACATGCATTACCGTGGAAGAATGGCATCTTCTACTTATCCATCTACATGGTGGCCCTGGGAAGCGGAGGATACCAACCTTCCATAGCCACATTTGGAGCAGACCAATTTGATGAAGAAGACGCCATAGAATCTGCATCAAAAGTCAGTTTTTTCAGCTGGTTTTATCTGGCTCTTAACTTGGGCTCTCTCATTTCCAACACAGTGCTGGGCTACCTGGAGGACAATGGCATGTGGGCATTAGGGTTTTGGGTGTCTTGTGGAGCTGCTGCACTTTCTCTACTGATATACCTGTGGGGTACTCCATTTTACCGTCATCATAGACCTCGGGGCAATCCTTTGACTCGTTTTGCTCAAGTGTTTGTGGCTGCTACAAGAAAGTGTAATGTCGAGGTTGATTGCAACAAGCTTTATGAACTGCCCAAGAAAGAGTTTGCCCTTCAAGGAAGAAGAATGATTCTGCACAGTGATGGGTTCAGGTTCGTGATTTCTTTCAATTTTAAGATTTGATCCACATGTAGTTCATATGTATAAAGATTATTTCATATATTCTATTTTCTAAATATGTTTAAAAATAACTGTCTCCAAATTGATTTAGGTTAGGGATTTATTAGATTGTTTTAAATTATTTATCAATGCTTTTTATATTTAAAGCCTGTATGCCCTTAAGTTACTAGATATTCAAGACTATTTATTACAGATTATTATTGAAATGTGCATTTAGAAACCACCGTACTTTGGAAAGTAGGTTCGTGATTTATTAGATTATTTATTTAATTCATATTTTTAGATATATATTTGAAAACAATTATTCTTATTATAAATTTGTGTTTTACATTTTTATATTATTTTTAAATAGAAAATTTCCTTGATATAAGTCTTGAGAATTTTCAAACCATATTTTCATGTATCTAAAAAATAATTGAATTCATATTCTTGAATTATTAGAGCTTATAGATCTTTGGGTATCTATTAATTGTAAAATACAATAGTAAATAGGGTTCAAATTGTAGGTGAAATCTAGCTGATCACATAAGCAGTTTAAGACCAATAGGCTACAAAAATCTAGATAAAACAGAATAACTAGATTATATTATAGTTTTAAATAGTTTTATAATAGATATATGTAAACCAAAAACAAAGACAAAAATAGACCAATGCCATCCTAAAGTAAATATTAGAACACTATCAACATTCAACAATATTCGCTACAATAATTTTGAAGTTTTATGATAGCGAATTAAGTCTTCCCAATATTAGTCTCATAATAGAGAATAAGGGCAGTGTTACTCTATTGTGCAATAGCCTCAAAGTTATGAGGTGGGGAGGGGGTTAATTGGTATATACAATTTTTAACTTCAAAAACTATTGTAGCATCAAATTGCATTCACGCATCTCAAAATAACGTCAAAAAAAGAAACTATGCAAGATATGAACACATTCATACATCATCATAAGAGAACATCAAATTTATGTGGAAACTCAAAAGGGAAAACAACGAGATGAATAGTTGCTTGATTTATTGTCCAAATCCAACCTCGCCAAAATAATAATGAACTTATGATATTTTGTAGGCACCAACCCACGAGAATTACTACCCAAGGAGACCAATACCCAATCTGATTGTAATCAACCTATAAGAGGCACCCTGCACCTAACCTACAACTCAACATCTAACAACCAACTCAGATCAAGAGGTTCCGACCTCAACTACAATGAATGTATAAAAGTAATAAGAAAAATTATCACGTAGACCTTTTCAATGCGCTTGTTATCCTTTGATAGATCATATCATCTTCACAACACAAGCACAATGTGGTCATAATAATGCATCTTGGCTCACAAACTTTACAACTATATTCATTCACCACCTTCTTCGCCCCGTCGCTAACACCTTATCTACTATTGCTGATATGAAACAATCTCTCTCTCTCTCTCTCTCTCTCTCTCTCTCTCTCTCTCTCTCTCTCTCTCTCTCATACACATATATATACACACACACACACACATACATATACATCTTCATGTTTGCATCAAATAATTTGAAGCTATTATGAATTAATTTGATTGGAATTTTTATAATGGTACGCATTCCTCAATTAGCTTATCTTAATATAAATTAAGTATTTTTCTTTGCAATATCATATGGATGTTATTTATTTGGAAAAAAAAAACTAAGTAATAGATAAATAAGAAAGAATATATCGACATTATTTATTTTAACTTTCAACTAAGAATTATTATATTTTTTAGATGATATCATTTTTATATTTATTAATAGATGAGTAGATAGATTAGAAAAGACCAAAGAAATATTTATTTTACTAATTTCAATTCTTTTATTGCGATATTATATGTTTTGAAAAGTTGTGCCATTTTTCATTTATCAATTTTATACAAGAATGTTTATTATAAAAATTTACTAAATTAATACTTAAATAAATGACTTGACAAATTCTTGGGATTTCTTAATGCATTATTTTAATTATATTCTACCTCTCACTATCATTATAATTACTTCATTACACTTCACTCTTGGTTGTCATTGTAGTTAAATATCTTTGTGCCAAAATAGAACCTAGTTTTAATACTTCTGTCAACACTATCTAAATATCAAACTATTTAAATAGTTGATGGAAACTTTACAACTTATTCATGTGCAAATTTTAGTTTTATTGATAAAAGTTTATTTTCAAAAGCTAGAATGGTTTAATAATGTTCAAGAATACTCTCTTTGATAAAAATACTAAAAAGTTGAATCTTGTTTTATTGTCTAGGTGGCTTGACAAAGCAGCAATAATGGAAGAACTAGGATGCTCAACTAATCTCAACAAAGCCCAAAAAGATTCATGGCGGTTATGCACAATAACTCAAGTAGAGGAAGTAAAATGCATACTAAGAATGCTCCCAATTTGGCTATGCACCATAACATATTCAGTTGTATTCACACAGATGACATCTTTATTTGTAGAGCAAGGGGCCACAATGAATACTACCCTGGGAAGATTCAAAATACCACCAGCTAGTATGTCAGTGTTTGACATTTTGAGTGTGGTCACATGGGTTATGTTATATAGGAGAATTATAAGCCCATTTGCCTATCTTATCACAGGAAACCCAAAAGGCCTCACAGAGCTCCAAAGAATGGGAGTGGGATTAATAATGGGCATAATTGCCATGGTAGCAGCTGGTTTTGTGGAGTTGGAGCGCCTTAAGAGAATAGAAAAGGGGGCTAATTTTAAGCCCCTAGACATATTATGGCAAATCCCACAATATGTTCTAATAGGTGCTTCTGAGGTGTTCATGTATGTTGGGCAATTGGAGTTCTTTAATGCACAAGCACCAGATGTGCTCAAGAGCTTTGGAAGTGCTCTTTGCATGACATCAATTTCACTTGGGAATTATGTTAGCAGTTTGTTAGTGACTATTGTGATGGATATTACAAAGAGGGAGAATAGCCCCGGTTGGATACCTGGGAATCTTAACAAAGGCCACATGGACCGCTTCTATTTCTTATTGGCCTTTCTCACAACAATTGACTTTGTTGCCTATATAATTTGTGCTAGATGGTATAGGTGCATTAGTTTATATAAAAATCCAACTAAAGAAGACTTGGACCAAGAGGGCCAAAAGATTTGAGGTGTAGAAAAGTAAGACCATTGTATACAACTTGTTTAAAGTGATTTCATGAAGACCTAGGTGAATCTAAACTTATCAAAATAATGGTTCTTTTATAATGAATCAAATAATTTTACAAAGTGGATAGTTTTATCTCCTTTCTAATCATTGGTGAAAACAAATTGAGTGAAAAATATGAGTGTCTAATTTACCATTGGAGAAACATCATGTTGCACACATCTTCCAATGACCATTCAAATGTAGATCATGGCATTCTAGGAAACTACACTAGTAAAGTAAGCATCCATTTTATACATACCTTGAAATGGTCATTACATTTCATGAAATTATATTTCATAAAGGCAATCTGTCAAATAGTTTAAGTGCCTTCAATGTGCTTTCACATTTTGCATACATATTTTTGAGGCACGTTGTCAAACAACTTGTGTGCCTTGTCCATAATTCTACATTTGGATACATGGATGACCAATTTGGAACATAACACACTCCTCAGCAATAACTCTCACTAACTCTATAACACAACCCAATTATCCATGTGATTCTATAATTGGTATACTAGTCTCTACCAGATTTTCTTCAACCTTCACTAAGAAATAAAATCTATTAATTAATTAATACACACACACACACTTACTATTGTAAGCTAGAAAATGCAACAAACCAAATACAAGAGATTCAACATGTACTAAGACACATGCAGTCTCAGTTTATGTGGGTAGGAGTATAACTCTTTAAATTTTTAGGGATGTATTTGTGTTCATTGGATGTAATTATGTAATCATTTAATCTCTTTTGGTAGATTCTAAACATTGTGTTTTCACTACGTCGAATGTTGTCTTTCAACTCTGAGTACAAATACATAAACCTTCTTACAACTTCTTTCATACAATATTCAAAATAAAGATAAGAAGGCTCTTGCAAGGCATCATAGCTTGAAGATTCAATCTAACGGAAGAAAGGCTACCCAACTATGTACAACCATGAGGTACATCCCACATTGCTTTAGAGTGATAGACATGGGAACAAGCAAACACCATTCAAAGAACACAAGCTTTTGGCCACATAAGAAAACACATGCATACAAGGGTATTCTCAATCCAAAAGTGCAATCCCTCAAGACTCTAGAAAGAAAAGGTGGGGGAAGCAAGACCATGGAGTGCCTTTTACCAAAGACCTCCAAATAAATTTGGCAAGTTTAATGGAGAAATATAAAGGTTTCAATCCATGCTCCATATCTCCTACACAAACTAGAAAACTCTTACACATGTTAGAGGCATCAAACCCTTATAGATGACCCTCAATAGGATGTTAAAATCTCACTTACATAAGGAAATCACCCCAAAACACTTTATTTTCAACTATGAATGCTTCTTTATGTAAGATTCATCTTAGTTAAATATTTAAGAAATACACCTTACATTTTTACATATCCAAATCACTAGAAATCCATTAAAACATTCTAAGGGTTTATTTTCAAGCACAAAGAAAGGAAAATATTAAGATTTTTTAAAACATTCATGGAAAGTCATTTCATTTCATCATGCAATGCAATGGAAATATCAAATTAAATGCAAGAGAATAAAGAAGATCTAACCTCTGAAATTCTAAATATTTCCAAAATAACCTTTTTAACTCTATTTTTTTCCAAGCACAATCATTTTCTTTCCCAAGATAAGACATGCACTCCCCTCACACAAGATCTATAATATTCTTTAGCACAAGAAATTTCTCTTAGGAGCTCAAAAACTCTACTTTCATTTGCATTTCTCCTCTGATCTCTCTAACGTCAAACATGAAAGTGAATAATCAAATCCAATCATTGTCTACCTCTCTCCCTAACTCACCCCAAAGGTTAAGAAAACTCGACTCACCTCTCAAGTTCTCACCAATCACAAGATGACAAGTTTTCCTTTGCACCCAAGCAATTCAAAAGTCACTAATACATCTTTGAAGAGATAAAAGAAAAAATAAAGAAAATAAATGATATAATATCTCTAACTTGTAACCATTAAATTCAAATACAAGTAGAGGAGACAAATTGGATTTCAACATATTGAAGGCTCTTACAAAATTTAATATGTCGTGCAAAGAGCACATAGTCTTCAAAAGCCTCTTTTCGAAATCATTAATATAGATCTAATAAATACATGAAGATTTCTAATCTAAATGGCCTATAGGGGTTTCTAGAAACCTCCAAATTATTTATAATATATTTATTGTTATCCATATAAGTCAAATTTTGCACTTGAATGAAGGAAACATTATTTTATGATGTCAATAATCATACACCTTTAATTGTAGACATTATCACATGCCCACTAGAGTTATCCTACAATTTATGCCATACCACCCTTATAGTCTTGTTGAATGTCGAAAGGTAGTTAAGGTAGCAGAACAACCTCATACAATAACCTTGAGAGGAGTATTGTGCAAAAGTTTTTAGATTTTTACAACAATTGTATAAACTTAATCAAAATAAACATAAATAACATGCATACCACAACACAGTCATTTACATGGGAAAAACCATTTTCGAAGAAAAACCCCACACTCCAAAAGTTGGCCAATATATTATTAAAAAATCAATGACAAAATACAATATACTTGTAGAGAAAGATTTTCATTGGAGAATTGCCAACTACATGTTTAGAGGTAACTCAAAGGCCATAAGACTATTACACACAATCTCCATCTCATGCAACTAATATATATAAGATACAATACATGAAATTGTCAAATGGTATTACAAAACCAAACCATGAGCTAAAACCACCCAAAAAAGTGGTGCCCAACTTATCTCCAATCCAAGATGCCCTATTATGTGTCAAAACACACACTAACCTGTGTAACTCCCTTTTACAGCTCATTTATGTGTCCAACACAATTTAATATTTCTCATTTCAAGAGACCAACTTCTAGAGGCCATAACTTTTGGTCTTGGTGTACGATTAATGAATGATTTGAAGCGTCAAAGAGTCCACGAAACACTCTATCAAGATATTACCCGCTACACCAATTATGACCACTTTTAGGCCCAAAATGTGTTTAAGGCGTTAAAAGTTAACTTTGAAGCTTTCAAATAAAGGTTTCAAAAATAGAAACTTTACTATCTTTAAATATGGATATGATCTTGCAATGAAAATTAATTGGGGTGCTTAGTTAGCCAATTTGTAGTTTTGGGGAAAATTTTAGACCAATCCATGCTCAAACATAAACTTACTAAAAACAGTAATCTTTATGTAATTGCAAGGTTGAGACACCATTATCCTAAAAAATGTAAGAAAAGAAAAACCACTTGATTGATCATTTCTATTAAGGTGGTGACTATTAGACCATTAAATGTTTTTTATTATCTCCAAATATTCCCTTGAATTCGAATCCATGCAATTACATAAATCCATACTTTACCTCCACATATCCTCAAACAAGGTTCCCAAAAAATAAATATCAAATAAAAAATTAAAATTCATAGATAGAAATATTGACCATAAAAAATTTATTGATTATAGGATTGTATCCTTTGGTAGAGAAATTAACCTTATGACAATATTATATCATATGTTGACATAATCATTTGTTGGTGGGGAGAATAGAACCCTTTGAGTTATTTCATCTTATGGAACCAATAATTTTAATTTCAATATAGATTGGTATTGGAAGTCCTTCCTAATAGATGGTGCTAATAGGAGCCACCCTACAACCAATCCACTTGGGTCCCATGTTCATGATATGTCTAGCCTATATTTGCCTCCCTTCTTGGTTGTGATAAGAGATCATGACCCACTACAAGATCAGTAACTCAAATATGTTGATAATCTCAAGAAGATTAACAAGGAAATAGATATTTTTCATTGGAGATGTATTCCATGGTGGGAAAAGGTGTGTTGCACACCCTACATATTAAAATAATAAAGTTAAAATATAAAAGTAATATTTAGTTATGTGCATCTTAGATATGTCAAAACCACACGAGTTAGGCACACTTATGTATACTTTATATGTTGTATGAGACATTGGGATAAATACTTAATACATGTGTTACATTTAAAATTATTTTATATTAGGAAAACTTAGGACCAAAAATTTAATTTGGGAGTCAAGTTTAGTGAGCTCATAATTTTGAGGCACACGGTTTTTGTAATAAAATAGTTTTTGTGCAAGATATTTTTTTATAAAAGAAAGAATGTGAGTAGTTGCCAAAGTTATCATGTATATTTTTTGCTATTGGCTGAGTTTTGACTAAGATCTTTTTGTGGGTTAAATATTAGATCCCAAAATTGTAGGTCCAAATTCCTACAACTTTTCTTCACCTCCAAGGCCAACAATTGTCTTCGAGAAGGTAGAAGGGGAGTTCACTAATAGTTTAAGGATGGTTGAAGCCATACAATGAGAATGGGTAAATTCTTTGGACTAAAATTAAACTTGAGAGGGTATTACCAAATGTATGTGCATTCAAATCAAACAAAACAAAAACTAAAATAACAAACAACTATACCAAACTGCACACTTGACCCCTATTCATATCACTAGGTCAAGGTTTACTAACTACAATGTCCTCTTTTAAAGTCGATTCAACATTTGCAAGTGTATCTATAGATAATGACATTGTTGTAAGCACTTGAGATATTTTCATTTGAAGTTTCATAAACATTAGAAAAGTGTAAGGTGCTAGAAATAATTCACAAAAATATAACAGTTCATTCCACATGAACTCTACTACAATTTATAGACATTCCACATGAACTCTACACATATACAAATTTCTATTCCTATAACTATTGGTGAATGGTTATAATAGATCTTATAAATGTGAAATGTTGTGATTTCCATTGATAAGTATCTTATGAGGATGACAAAGTTATATCTTGTCTATTCAAATACAAATCAAAAAATAATAATAATAGCAGTGATGTGAATATAAATCATTCTTATCAATAATCCCTCTCCACGGTCATTAATATTATTTTAAAATAAATAAAAGGCAATCACATATACAAATATGACATTGATTAAATGCAAAACTTTCAAATACCTACTCACAACTACAAAAAAATGTGATGGAAGGGAATTTACAAGGAGAGGGTGTATGACACCTTAAAACCCTAAAAAGACCTCTAAAACATTAATGCCCAACCAAGGAAACAACTACTTATACGGATGTGCAATAGTAGCTACCTCTCAACAATGTAAGAAGATGCTTTAATGTTGGCTATATGACCAAAAATTGAAACCCTAAACTACTATGCGTTCGAATAAGAAATAAAACCCCCTTTAATGAATGAGGAAGTCACATACATAGCCTGCAACAAAAAAAAACTCCAATGCGAGGGAAGAGAATTGGCTGTGTGGAATAAGGGTTCACAATATCATAGTTGTCATCTTGAGAAATGATTTTGTGCCAAAATCACCCCCTTAAATGTGCTCATGCCAATAGAAATCTTATAAGCCAATCGATCTTCCCAAAGTCCATACTTCAATTTGTCATCTCACCATCTCTTATTTTAGGCCAAGTTCCTCTTAACCATCTTCATGAGACTCTAGTTGCTGGTGTAGACACCTAATTTAGCTTACACCTAAACACACTTCAAGTTCGCTTACACCCAAACACACTTCATTTTACCTTATTCTAGCCATTAATTAAATAAATACTCATTTTTATTTATTTTTATTTTATCTTCACCCTTATCCCCTACCTTGAATAAATTTTGATGTATATATTTATTTAATTAAGTCAACCTTATCCTAAAAATCTTCTAAGTAAATCAATTAATTAAGGTAATTAATCAATCAATCTAGTCTAATTAATCCCTAATCTTGTGCACATGTGACATGATTCTCTTTTCAAATAGATCGTGACTTGAAATTCTCCCACCCTCTTGGGAAAGTGCAACAAGACAAATCTTACCACTTCTTAAAGCAAATTTTGACTTTTGAGATTAAACTTTTCCTCCCAAGATACTTTTTTTAACTAATTGCACCAAAGCTTATCCATGCACTATTTTCTATGTACAATCTCCATCATGGATCATCTCAACCACTTTTCTTGATTAATCCCTTTTTGACATTTGTCTAATCCCATTGTTTGAGAAAGAGCTCTTATCTACTACAAGTCCTCAAGCCTAGCTTTTACACCTCATGGGACACTTTTCGCAAGACTATGACTTCAATCCAAACTGTAATCCTCAATCAATCCTAGTCATCCATCAATCTTGACCCTTGATTTTCCTATCAAAAAGTATATAAATTAGAGGATCTCATTCTATTTGAGCATCTTATATTGCAATAGCCTTATGTTGTCAATTTATTAATCTATTATTTCAATCTTATTGTCATATTACTAGATTTATGGGCAACCACATTCCATCTATGAACATACCATCACATACATTTTTCTAAGATTTGCATGTATTTGGTTTGATTAATCTTGGATGCTATTTTTGTTTATGGCATTTCCATATAATACAATTGGACTCAAGTAGTCCATTTCCTTTGGGATGATAGGGAGATGAGAAGATAAATAAGGTTATTGTCATATTCAATACACACTTTTGATAGCATGTGGGATTTAAAGCATAGGGCATTATTCATACTAATTCTTGCAAGAACACCAGTTCTAGTTAGTAGATTTCTTTAAAAAAATGATTACTACCCTATACGTAGGATTGCAATTTGGAATTGCCTCAACCCACTTGATAAAGTAATCAATTAAGACTATGATCCATTTGTGTCCATTGTTGATGTTGAAAAGGAGGACTACACTCACTAGTAAGAGAAAGAACACAAACTTTAAGTTTGCCAACAAACATGTGGCAAACATCACATCTTCTCACCCTTTTAGCTAAAACTTTGAATAGAATGGATGGTCAAAAGGAAACTCTAAGAACTTTATATGCATTCATTTTGGTTTTGAAATGAGCCCCACAAATGCCTTGATGGCATTCATCAATCACTCAATTGAACAATTTTTTATTTTAACACTTGAATGAAAGTTCGATTGGGTCTCTCCACTTCACACTATCATGGTTCACTACATTTTTTTTTATTGCAACCTTAGTGTGCTTGATTGAACATCATTTATCCCAAATGGGCCTTTATAATAAGAATCATCCTTTTGTGGGCAATCAATATGTGCATGGCCAACATCCACTTCATTCCATCAGCCCCCAAGGTCACATGCTGCCAATTTTACTAAACCTTGACCTCTTACTAGTTTGGTCATCTGAAATTTAATGTCATGCTATTGGATTTTGTTTCTTTTCTTGCATATTTTATTGATGCTTATTGCTTGGTAAGGATATTCTTCATGACCATGCCTAAAACATGTGCAATTACTTTTGCACCAATCAAGTATGGCCTATAGTTCTTCACAACCTTGACAAAGGCATATATTCATCATTGAATACTTTATCTCCAACCCATGCAAGGATTTGCTAAAGAATGCAATGAGCTATTCATACCCATCCTTATTCTTTGAGTAACACAACAAAAATGGTGTAGAATGTGAAAATAAAAAAAATTGAAATGACATTGAGTAATTAAATGAGAGGTAGGGTGACTAGCTACAAAGGCCACATGAATTGTAGGGGAAATTCATACAATAAATAAGATGAATCAAATTGCTATGTTTCTTTGTCACTAAAATAACATCTAAAAATCACTAATCAATAAGATATTATTATCGAAATATGCATAATTAACACACAAAAATGACTTAACATGTAAAGATGCACCATAATATCATAAAATCATCATGTAAAAAATCCTTACTAAGAGCGGCAATAACAATAATATCATCTGATGAATGAGAAAACAACCAATTATCAACATTACTTAATCTAAGGATCTAATGGATTCTAAGGATCTAATGGATTCACATCATATTAAATATCACTAGGTGAAATACCATCATGAGTATCCATAAGACTAAAATGACATGTACAAATGAAATATCACCACAAACCATATCATTACGTATGAAACAAGGTAGCTCACATAGATAATCAACCTTAGATTCTTCTCAAGGGGTATCATCAAAAGTACATGAATTTATACACATAGACTATCACAATATGCAATAGGAAAATCACCACTAAAACACAATTACATCGTGAATAGGTAAAGGTGTAACTTCATCAAAGCCCATTACACAAGGTGTAACAATAACATATGTTAAAGTCTTGTAGATGCATGTTTGTCATTGTCACAAGCCATAGGAGAGATAGAACCAATATGAAGCTTTTGGACAAATGAAATAAGTTCATCTAAAAGAAGGATGGGTGCTAACCAATTCCATGAAAGAGGAGAAAATATGTAGATAATATAACAACACCTCCATAGAAAAGATATCTTGATTCATAGCACAAAAATTTACAAGTGTCGAGGATTGAAAGCCATAAAAGATATGAATGTATCAAAATTAGAAAGGTGTGCATGTAAATCAGCTAAAAAAAGTGGCATGTCAAGATACATGATAAAATTATGATATAGCATAGATATGAAATTGAAAGGTGGGTGGATGAGACTACATAGGTATGACACGAAAGGAGTCCAAACCCTAGTCAAATCTAATAAAAATTTAATACGGTTAGAAAATTTAGATCTAATACTCTAAGCAATGTAAGATAAGTTGATTCGTTATTAAAAGTAAAGTAAAACAATCAAAGATAATTAAATAATAAAAGCAATTGCACAAAATAAATAACCCCGATTTACGAGTTTGGACTAATATTAAATAATTGAATTGAACAAATCGAATTCAAAGGTACTTAGCTTTAGTCATGATGTGTGTATATCACTCCATGGAAACAAGAATTTCATTCGTCGTGAAATCAAAATTTAAGAACCTACAAGATGAATGCTATTGATTTTAAGAATTTAATTCTAAAACTCTCTAGTTCACTACCACAAGTGTCAAGGTGATCTCAACAAAGTGTAGACATGAACCTACGCTTAGACCTAAGTTTTTTGTATGAACCTTAACTTTTGATTCATGGATCTAAACTAGTAAATACCAATTGAAATTTGTTTGCCTTTGTGTATGTGTTGTGAATCTAATAAGGAACAAGATGAATGTAGAATCTTTTTTAGGGAATAATTTACAATCATTTTTAGGGAATATGTTGAATTGTGAGGTTATGTTGTAATTCAAAATTAAAGATGAATTGATTTGACAATAATGAATCAAGATTGAAAACAATGAAAAGTATGTCAAGTGCCCATTAGATGATGATATAATCTTGGTATGGTCTTTTAACCCATTTGTAATTAGGAGTCTAGATGTGCTCGGTAGATTTTCTTGGAATCTTGGATGTGGATAAATCCTAGATAATTCATTTGAATCAGGGTCAAATTTTAATTACACAATCCTAGCATGTAATTTGAAATAATTGCACTTTAGTCAACTATTAATAACTAGTATGAAAAGTTGGTATATGTTTGAATTTTGAGATTTGGAGTCGAGATCTATAAGCACATGAATAGTTTAATATAATTCAAACACTTGTGCACTTAAACTAGGGTTATAGACGGAAGATGTAAACACCAAGAAAGATTTATGGGAATGAATAACAATAGATAATTATTAATTAATGTTATTTTCAACATCCTATGTCCATCTTATGCACTAGTTAATACATAAAAGACAGGCTCAATTACCAACAACCCAAAACATAAAGTAGCATGTCAAGATACATGATAAAATTATGATATAACAAATATACTAAATCAAAAGGTGGGTGGATGAGACTACATAGGTATGATACAAAAGGAGTCCAAACCCTAGGCAAATCTAATATAAAATGAATAAGTCAAAAAATTCAAATCTAATATTCTAAGCAATGTAAGATTAGTTAGTTCATTATTAAATGTAAAATAAAATAGTCAAGGTTAATTAAACAATCAAAGCAATTGCACAAAAGAAGTGACCCCAATTTAGGAGTTGGGACTAAATTAACTAATTAAAATTAATTCTATAATAAATGTGAACAAATTGAATTCAAAAGTACTTACTTTAGTTATGATATTTATATTAGTCCACAGATACAAGAATTACATTCATCATGACATCGAAACTTTAGAACCTGCAAGATCAATATTATTGATTCTAAGAAGTTAATTGTGAAACTCTCTATTTCACTACTACAAGAGTCAAGGTGCTTTGTGAAACTCTCAAGTTCACTACTACAAGAGTCAAGGTGCTCTCATGAACCTATGCTTAGACCTAAACTTGTGAATGAACCTAAACTTTTGATTCATAGATCTTAACTAGCAAAATTCTTTTGATTGAAACTTGCTTGCCTATGTGCATGTGTTGTGAATCTAATAAAGAAAAAGAAGTATTTATTATCTTTTTTAAGGAATAATTTACGATCATTTTTAGTGTACATGTTGAATTGTGAAGTCATGTTGTAATTCAAAACTAAAGTTGAATTGACTCAACAACAATGAATCAAGATTGAGAACAATGAAAAAGCATGCCAAACACTTCTTGGATGATAATATAATGTTAGTATAGTTTTTTAATCCATGTGTAATCAAGAATCTAGATGCGCTCAATAGATTCTTCTTTGAATCTTGGGTGCATATAAATCCTAGATAATTCATTAGAATAAGGGTCAATATTTATATACATTATTCTAACATACAATTTGAAATAATTGCACTTTAGTCAACTCATAATAACTAGTATAAAAAGTTGGTAAAGGTTTGAATTTTGAGATTTGGGGTCGACATCTATAAGCACATGAATAATTTGATATAATCAAACACTTGTACACTTATAAACGATTACAAATGGAATAGATGATGTAAAGCCCAAGAATGATTTATGGAAATGAATATTGATGGATAATTTTCAAAATCCTATGCCCATCTTATCCACTTATTAATGCGTAAAAGACAAACTTAATTACCATCAACCCAAAACATAAGAAAAAAAATACATGAATATATATTTTCTACTATTACAATAACTAAATCTTTAATAGTCACAATAAAAAAATTAAAAATAAAAATCTGACGTCAGATACACCTGAAATATTGCATCATAAAATTGATTCAAAGACTTCAAGTCCTCGTATTTAGTTTGAAGAAATTCATGAACGAAGCAGTAAAAATGATTTATTATCGTTTTGAAAATGATTTGCTACTTTGTCAGACAATAATGTAATTTTATTTATCACAACGAAAAACATAAAAATATTGAACTTGTAACCTTTTTACTGTAATGATGGATTGAACAGAGACCCAAGAAATCTGAAATCGACCAACAATGTATATACGCTAGTCTATCATTCGTACCTTATTGAAGTGCTTACTACAGAAACATGAAGTATATTTGAATGTAAAGTTCAAGAGTAAAAGATAAGTATATTTTATCTTAAAAGCAAGGTTCTAAACAGTCAGGCAAAGGGTCCCTCTACCAACTACAATACTGTATGCTGTGGAGTCCAAGCTACGTTATAATCCATCCCCTAAATGAAAGAAAAGAGTTGGGTTGGCAAGCAAACCTATATAATCCCTTCTGCAAGAGTGTTTAGCATGCTGGTTTGTTCACTAGTGTGTTTGGTGTAAGAATACTAAGAAGATGGCCATGGAGATGGTACAAGGGGAACAAACTAAGGACTACCAGGATCCTCCTCCTGCCCTTCTGGTGGACAGGAAAGAACTGCGCCTATGGTCCTTCTACAGGGCCATTGTTGCAGAGTTTGTGGCTACATTGCTTTTTCTCTACATAACAATCTCAACTGTAATAGGGAGCAAGAAGAATAGTGCCAATTGCCAGGGGGTTGGGCCTCTTGGAGTTGCTTGGGCTTTTGGGGGAATGGTCTTCCTTCTGGTGTATTGCACTGCAGGAATTTCAGGTACAATCTAATTTTAGGTTTTATGAAAATGCATTAAAGACTCTAAGCTTCAGCACTTCATAATAGTAGAAGATTTAGATGCTAAAACTACTTTCCTTACAACCCTCCATATTCTATATGAGTCCTGAAATTTTGGGTGTCATGAAATTGTGATGAAATGGAAGACTCCAAGCTTCAGCTCTTCATAATAGTAGAAAATTTAGATGCTGAATCTAAGTCTACATACAACCCTCCATGTTCTATACGAGTCCTGAAATTTTAGGTGCCATGAAATTGTGATGATAGCTAGATCATTCCAGTGTGTGTGCATAAAGAATGTGATATAATAGTATACATTATGAGAGTCTTCTGGTATCAATTGTGTAGTTTATTTATTGTCTAAATTATAACTTTTCTCCAATCTTCTTCTACATAGAAATTGATCTAATAGAAAGACCTGAAATGTCAATGCAAAATTTCTGCTTAGTTGTTTCCACAACATTGTGAAGATAGGCCCAATATAGAAGTAAGAAATTTAGAACACAAATATTTTTATAGCTCAGTTCTTCCATTATCCATTTCCACAAGAACAAACTAAACCTTAAATCTATAATTCTTTCACTTTCTACGTTGTTCAGATTATGTTTTTTTCTATAATTTGTGTAAATAAAGAGAAATTATATTTTACCAATACAGCCCTGCCACAGATAATTCATATACAGGCTTGATACAAGGGATTATATTTCTTCCTCCATATTTTTGGACATCCCCAGACCTGAGTTGTTCTGAAGCATCGTGAATCCGTATGGTTGATGGGCTATCCATTTGCATTTATTCATATGTGAATTTTAGTTTACAATCTAACAAACTATTTTAAATAAACTCCAAAGTTTATGGTTAAGATAAAGCAAGTAAAATACATGATTTATAGTAATTTACACTTCCGCGAGTTTATAGAATGAAGCTTCAAAATTATAAAAATTGCAATTTAAAGCCATTCAAATAATAGTATAGTTTAAACTCCCAAAACTAGCACCAAATTCAAAAAATGTATAGAACTTAAGAAAATTATCATCAGCTTGGCAAACTTGGATATGTTCAAAACTCCACAAAACAACCTATAGAGTGTTGAATTTGAGGGCCAAACTATTTAGGTTTTATATTAGATGCAGAATCTTAAGAATGTGAGTTTATTTTAGGGCTTGAAAATATTTGTATTCAATTGATATTGTCTCTCATCTTAGTCAAGAAATATGAATTAAAAGAATACAGTCAAGTAGATTATTAACTTATTGGGAAACAGAGACATTCCTGGAATCGATATCTTCTTTCATCCTATTTACTGATTGATGGGCCTTTTGGATGAGATATATGAATTAAATGGTAATGTTATAGGATTAATTGCATGGTGTAATTAGGTTCTGATGATTTTGTGTCACACTACTGTATGCAGTTGACCCTAAAAGAACATTGCTATTTGATACTGTGAACAGAACACCCTAAAATATGTGAATTGTATGTTCTAGTAGCTTTTCATTTTTTAATATTTTCTTCTAATTCATAAATATATTCCACATTACGTCTCATCCTACAAAGGAGAGTAGTTGGAAGCTCAACCCACGCTACAGGAAAAACAGAACTTGTGAGGGACTCGTAATTGAGCTTCTCACTATTGAACGTATTCCTATAATACACACCATCCATCTTAGGACCTACCTTTGAATGTTATTTGAAGATCAATCCATGCTTCAGGAATTATGCATTCTTTATAAATGAAATTCTGTTTCAAGTTTACTACATCTGAATGAAGTGTGTTTATGCTTGCAGGAGGGCACATTAACCCAGCAGTAACATTTGCCCTTTTTCTTGCCCGGAAGGTGTCACTACCCCGTGCAATTATGTACATCATGGCTCAATGTGTGGGAGCCATGTGCGGCGTTGCACTAGTGGATTGGTTTCAGAAAGGCTCTTATGTTTCAGGAGGGGGAGGAGTGAACACCGTCCAGCAGGGATATTCAAAGACAGCAGGCCTTGCGGCTGAGATTGTTGGAACCTTTATCTTGGTTTATACAGTCTTTTCTGCCACAGATCCTAAACGCAAAGCCAGGGACTCCCATGTCCCGGTTAGAATAATATTATGCTTTCATGGCGTTTGTTTTTATGATAATTTCCTTCTCAAATCACCATGTGTTTCTTTTTTTCTTTTTGTGATTAACGATTATAATGATTTCTTTCAGGTATTGGCTCCACTGCCAATTGGGTTTGCAGTATTCATGGTTCATCTTGCCACCATTCCTATTACTGGCACGGGCATAAATCCTGCCAGGAGCTTTGGTCCAGCTATTATTTATGGCCGTAAACAACCCTTGGGAGAGCAGGTAACAAATCCTTTTTAGTTTGGCTAAATGGTGAAGGCACTGAACTCTATAAAGGAAACATAATTTCTAATTCTTGAAAGCTCAGTTTTCTCAGAAACACTTAATATTGAACTCTGCTTACCACCAATATGCTTATGTTTGTCCATTTCATTTACAAAGTTTATAGTTTCTAAATGGGACAATGATGGCTGTTGATTTCTTTGGAAAAAACTGGATCTTATGACAGACTCCTTGATTGCATTAACTTCTTTATATATTACATTATTGCATGTGGATTACCAAAAGGCCTTAACACATTTAGAATCACCAGGTGGAAATCTTTAAAACCCACATTAAACCAGTGAAACCGGGAGACGTGTCCCGACCCCTGAGACAAACCTCAGAGACGGAGACATGTCTCTGAGTCTTTTCGTACACCTGGAGTCTTTAATCTTGGTCGGAGATTTTACCTTCACGTCCCGTCTCCAACCAAGTCTCCTGGGCGTCTCCTGCCAAAAAAGGCACATAAAAGGCATAAAAAATAACACTAAACATTATTTTCCTTCTCCATTCACCGTTGGAAGCACTGAAGGTGCCCTAGAAGAGTGAAAAGTGCACATAAGACTGCCACCAGACTTGCATTTACATTTGTTTTCAATTTTTTTTTGTTATTTAAACCTCCTGCTGGCCTGCAGTGGTGGCATTTGATGAGACTGAGAATCTAAGGTTCAAGTTTTTATTTTTAAATTTTAAGCATTCACATGCTGTCTGAATGCTTCCACATTTTGCATACATGTCTGCTAGTGCAGTTGCATGCAACTGCACTAGCAGAAATGTACATGAAATGTGGAGGCATTCACACGGCATTGTCATAGGATACATAATTTATAGGACGCTTAGAGGAATGTACCTTATAAATTCTTAGTTAACGTTCAAATTCAATCTTAAACTTTTCTATTGTTCTTGATTTCAAAGCTCTATGTCATGATATTTTTTTGGAATTATTAAATTATATTAAAAAATAGCATCTCCAAGTAATAAGTACCCCCATCATCTATTTTTGAAAATTAGCCGTACCAGTACCGGTACCAGTCTCCCTGTCTCTAGGTGACTATGCATTAAACCCACTGGCAGCCATGGCCTACTTTATTATTAAGATTTTGGATAATAAAGCCTCCTCTGTTGATATTATTGTAGCCTTCTTCAATTCTCAGTCTCTGTAGAAGGGGTATTGTACACAGTAAAGTGTCCACTTAAAAGGAGCATATATTTTATGGGAATGCATAGTATTTTATGGGAATGCTATTTACTTGTAAAGAGTGTTGGCTGATGCAATGTTAATTTATAATTGCATCACATATTGATTTAAATACAGATCAATTCAGTTGTGAACTCCTTAATTCTTATTTGGGTGGATCTTTTTACTTCTCCAAAATATGATTTTCAACATGAACAAAAACATACCTAAACCAGCTTCGGATCCATTAACTGTCAATATTAACAATGTTATAATTATATCTTTCTTTTTCTTCTGGCAGTTTAGATCTAGGCAGATCATACCCTTACTTCACAAAAGCACACATACACAGAAACATCCAAATCCTTACCAAGTTAAAACCAGGAAAAGAAAATGTCATATGTGATTGCTTATAACTTATTTTCATATTGATTTATATATTGTATTTGCAGTGGATATTTTGGGTGGGTCCATTGGTTGGAGCTACAGCTGCTGCAGCCTACCACCAGAAAGTGCTTCGAGCAGGAGGGATCAAGGCCTTTGGCTCCCTTCGTAGCCAACCCAGTACTCTAGCATAAAAATCCTTTGAGACTCAGTATCGATGATAAAGCTCTCTTAAATATTCTAAATAAGAGGAAACTCATTTGAGGCTTGTATATGTCTAGCCAGGCAGTATTTTTAAATATAATTAAAAATAACCATGTATATTTGGAAATTTCTTTATGCTGGTCAACCCTTTGGCTCACCCCAACAGATGAGGCCAGGTATAAGCCTGGGTGAATTTGATGTATACGACTAAAAAATGAATATATATGTAGTTGTTTTCCTATTTGCTACTTCATAATGATAGCTGATCGTTGGAACCAGGAGGAACAATTATATGATTGATATAATGAAGAGCATGATGGATGTAAATTGATCTGGCTACTAGCATAATTACCATTGTAAAAATGAACAATGGCCATTATGAACACGATACAATAAAACCTGGCGCACTCTTGAAGTTTATGGCAAATGATATATTGAGAGGAGAGATATCATGAAGAATCGGATATAATTAGATTACCAAATGCTAGGCAACAGATTATGCTTGCTCAAAAGACCATACCTGAATATTTGATTTTCTATTGTTATAATATTTCTTAAAAAGAAATGCAAAAAACAAGTTGAATAGTAGACCACTTCAACGGGGTGAGCTCAAATAATCACAAAATAATAATATAAATGCAATATAAAAATTTAGAGTGGTTTAGAACAGCATTTTTTATTCCTTATTTGTAGGCACAACTATGTAGGGAAATACCCCTTCATCCTAAGTCAGATGAAGGAATAACTAAAAGCAATAAATAAAACTATTAAACATGCCACAAGTGCTTATCCTTGTTGCACTTTGGAATATAGAATAATAGGATCATAACATTCCCATCCCTTTCAAAAAGTGTCACGCTCAAAACTAAACAATATATCTTTTGTGATTGTTCATTGTTTCATATCTTATTAGTGTCCCACCACCCATTGGGGACAAAGGGATGGATTTTGGGGATGGGGGACAAAGGGCCTAAGTTTGGGGACAGTGGGGGGCAGAGGAGGGGGGGATTGAGGGGGCGGTGCTAATATACATATAGTACTAGAAAAAATAGTTATGAAAAAATGTATAAGAATTATATTTCAAATGGAACTTCGGCAAATAAGAAAAATAGAAAAATTGCAAATACTTAATACTAAGATATGAATTGTGTGTCAAATATGTCAAATACGACTGCTGATTATAACTGATATTTTATGGACAGTGATACTGTCACTCACCACTAATTATATGGAACCCTTATACATTGAAATCAACTATATATGAAAATTGAATGGGATAATGAATTGTTGGATAAATATGGAAGTAGCACCACCTGAATTGCAAACATGGAAACACCAACATAGAAATCTCTGTTCTGATTTTTATTTAGGGTAGCCATCATAATCAGCAATAATATATCTGATTTGCTTGCAAATATTTTTAAAAAAATACACTTTTTAAACATCTAGAGACAGGAGACTTCCTGAGCATCCCTGAGACACTCAGGGACTCCTAGCCATCCTCAAGACATTCCCATCCCTGAAATGCAAGGCTCCATGATGGGAGGAATGCATCCCCGTGTTTCACTATATCTTACCATAGGTTAAGATGTCATCAAAGAATACCAACACTATTTTTTGAAGAAATGAGAGGAACACCGAGTCTTCATGAGATTCCGAAAAGTTGATTAGACATTAATGCTACCAAATGGCATAACTAACAATTCATAATGATTCGTTTTCTAAAGGTAGCCTTATGTACATCCTATTCCTTTAGTTGAATTTGATGATAATCCAAAATATAAATCAACTTAGTAAAAAACACTTCATCATTCAATTCATTTAATGATTTATCAATAATATTAACAAGAAACTCATCTTTAATAGTGAGCTTGTTGAATTCATTGTACAATCTATGAACATTCTCCATGATTCATCCCTAATGTTAACCATTATGATTAAAAATAAAAAAACTCAATTTTGTTGGGACGAACAATGCTTGAATTAAACATTTCCGTGACCAGCTTTTATTTTTCTGACTTTCATTGATGGTGTTGAATGATCTCTTGAGACTAGTGAATCTAAAGTTTTTACATCTTGTGCTTCTACAAAATTAAGAAAATTAAGAGAGCTTATAATTTGACTTGGTGGTCATTGTATCTATATCGTTTGTATTAAAATCCATGACTAAGACGTGAAAATTGAAATACGTTGTTCCGAATCACATGAGAAAACGCTTTTGAATGTAATTGATAATCTCCCGTTGAGAGTTTTATATGATGACAGTTACCACCACAAAGGAATTGTTTCCCATCAACTATCATGAATTGAAAATTAGAGACTGGATAAGGAAAAATAATTGAGCCAATTAGCCAATTTTATATCAACAAAGTTGTGTCTACTACCTATATCAACTAACAATGTCACCTTTCGATTTTTTATATAACCAATCATTTCGAGTGTTTGTGGTGTGCTTGTAGAATACAATGCATATGGGAAGATAATAACACTTTCTTCTTCCTTTGAATTCTCATGCTCAAATTCTACATTTGGTTCTTTTGGAACTACTTCTCCAGTTCTCCCTCTTCTTGAAACTCATTCTTAATAACCATTAGTCTTTCTTCACTATATACACAATTTGACCCCTAGAACATTTGCTATCACAATTCCAACATAGATATTTTTCTCTTTTATCTGCCTCGTGTTGAGGAACTTAATTTTTTGGGGATCAAAGTTGTCCCCTTTTTTTATCAATAGAGTTAGGCATTTTTCTCTTTTCTCTGCCTTTTTGTTATGGAGGGAAGTTACTATTTTTGGGGGATTAAAGAAGTTGTCCCTCTTTGTATCAATAGAGTTTGTCATGTTTTTGTCTTTCCATCTTATGGTTTGATCTTGTGTGGAACTTCTAGTGGTGGGATTTTGTTGCTCCATATTCAATACTTGTCGCCTAGCTTTTCTAGTTGTACGAGGTTCTAAGAAACATACATCCTTCTTAATTTGATTATTAAGTCCATTGATGTAAAGTTGTAATCTTTGGTGAAGTGTCACATTCCAAGCAATCTCGTATGCTCAATATTATAGCCAGATACACATTTTATTTGAAATTTGTTAGTTGGTTGAAATAGCTTTAATTCCATGGTTTCTCATAGTTAGTTGCCAATTCATTACTAAAATCTTTTCAAACAAGCACTTAGCATTGCTTGTCATTTAACATCCATTGGCACCACTAATTAGGTTCATATTCTAAATGTAGAGAGTCTATGTCAACCATTGTTTTGTCTAGAATATTATGAAGCCTAAAAAATCGTTCCATGAGATTTATCTATGAAGTTACATCTATACTATCATGAGAGACACTTAAGGATTCAAGGTCCCAAAATCACTTGGAACCAAAACTTCCTTCTATAGGGGAGAGAAAAGCAAGGACAGAGATTTGCAGTAATGGATGCAAAATGATTATATTGATACAATTGATTACACAATGTACATAATGGGTCATGCTCATATAGGCAAGGTTAAGAGGTAGGATTAGACAAGATCATGACAAGTGTCTTAAACCTATGACAAGAGACAACTAGAGATAAGATCACATGACAACTAGTACATTCTAGAAAGGTTCCAAGTCTCCTAAGTAAACTTAACATGTGAACATGTGTGAATAGAACCTAACTAATAACTAGTTAGATAAAGTGCCTTGTTCACACTACAAAGGGGAAACAAGATAGGTAGTACCCCTATTCACACTGATAATTGGAATTTCCCCTTTTCTCCGTTTGTGAGAGATTCTTGGGTACATGGGTACCTCATTAGGTTTAGTAACCACACCCATTTTCGCATGTTCGAGTGTCTTTTGAGGAAGGCAAGTATCCAATGTTTGAGTTGTACGCATGAATTTTTAGTATATGAGTAATAACTAAATTTGATGTTTGTCTTTTGATCTTTAACCACCAAATTATACAATTATTTTTTCCTTAAATAAGAAATTATAAAGAACTAGCCATACCTGTATTATGAGATTTCTAAAAAATATATATAAATTCCAAGAAATGTTACATAAAACAAATTAATGAAAAATAATAAAATATTTTGACCTAACTTTTACCATTAAATTGTGACACTATTTTTTTCTCTTATAATAATTTAATAAATCATAAATGACTGACCCTAACTAATTTTTCATGAGCTTTCCAAAAATGTAAGTTTTAAATTTTTGAAAATTGCAGCTTGTAAAACAATTTAATGAAAAGTAAGAAAGTTGTAATAACTCAAAAATGATCAAAGAAAGCTAATTTTTACCTCAAGCTTCCTTGATTCCATACTTCATAACCCTGAAAAAATCATGTCCAAATTCACAGTGGCTTGTAAGATATGACCAAAACAAATCTTGGCCCATGTAGCTCTGACACCACTTCTTATGATATTTCTTAAAGATAAATACAAAAAAAAGTATAGACCACTTCAAAAAAGTGACCTCTAATAATTAGAAAATAATAATATGAATTCAATATGAAAACTCAGTGTGGTTCAGAAGAGCTTCTCTTTTCCTTCTAATTCAGTCAGCTTAATAAATAACTAAAACTATTTCATGAATTATGAAATTATTTAAGGTTAAGCATGCTACAAGTTCTTATCCTTATTACAGTTAGGAATATAAAATATTAGGATCATACCATCTATTGAATGAAATAACTAAGCATTAGAAAACAACGGCACATGTGGAGGACTGCAACATGAAACATAACACAAGAATTCCAAAATGGTAGGAAGTAGCTAGAAGTATTTTATATGGAGAGGCAGTAGAGAATCATTAGCATCCAACCAATATAACAAAATAAGTAAATTTTGTAAGCCAAAACTTCCCAGAGTAGAGGTGTAGAATCTTAAGCATCAGTTAGATAAGCAGATTGAACACTGTGCCATCAGATATAAGAAATGTACTTGCAGCAAGAAATCTTGGCTAGGTAAATACAATTTAACATACTATTTATTCCCTTGGTAAGCAAAACAATAGAAACCATATGAAAATTGAAAGATAATCAAAACTTACAACTAAAAAAATCATAAAGAAAACAAAATAAGAGTTCATCTCATAAATGTTTTTCCACAAAGGTGGTAAGTGTCATAAATTGGCAAATCCGAAATGGAAACATGTTAAAAGGTAAAAGTTTGACATTCAGGACATAACCCGCAAGAGGCCACCCAAGATTGCTACAAAAAAAATTGCCCTTTTCCAATTCAATGAATAGGCATTGTTTCAAACGATTTTCTTGCATTTATGGAATGTTTATTGCAGGTCTGGGAGATTCAGTTTGTAATGATTAGAACAGTACTTTTGCCATTTATTCTTTTATACTACTGTGATAATCCCTCCTTCAATCTTCACCCATAACATGCACCATTTATCAGCCTTTTTATCAAACAGTTTGCAGGTTTGTATTTACTTGCAGGTTTAAGAATTGCCACTTTTTAATTGACATTTACATGTTCATTCAGATATAGAATGATTGTTAAAAACTCTTAAAAGCTGAATAGAAAATTGATTTCTGCTATTAAAAATCTGACTACAAACCTGTCTGAATATTGCTTTAAAAAGTCAGACAAAAAAGGAAGTAAATATTTATTTCCTGGCCTTACAACTGTCACCAAAATAGCTGGAATTACCATATCATATTGCACAGAAACAAGACAACGACCCAGCAACTGGAATCTTCCAGTTTCCAAGCCAAATGTCCTTAGCAGAGAATGGCACTAGTACAGGTAGCCACGTTTTGGGGCTGAATAAACTTTCAGGCTGCCCCTTCTAATTGCAGCAGCCCAATCTGAAAGTAAATGTGACTGAAATGCCTCTAGTGTTCAACCTGACAGCAAAGCTCACGTTTGAGAGAGTAGGCTCCAAAAATGAAGCAAATCCAGTAAAGAGGCTTCAGACTACTCCAAATCTGCTCATAAGTTGATCATCAGGTTTGAGTGTCACCTCTGGCTTAAGAATCTCCACAACTCCCAAACAAGGTCTCAACCTCAACATTTAATCTCCTCAACAGCTCCACACCATGCACTACTCTAACGTCAAGGTACAGTCAATACCAAACTTTACTATGGTGTCTCATACCCTCAGTGCTCAAGTGCTGAATATTCCATTTTGATAGGAGCAAAATCTCTTATGCCCAATAATCTTCATTCATTAAATGAGCCATCTAGCAAAGGAAGAATTTGTATCCTCAATTATTTCAACAAATCCAAACCTACCGAATTTTTGTCTTTGAAGACTTCACAGATTTACGAACTCCATCTTGAAATCCAAAGCAAAAACTGTAAATCTCTTTAATAAAAAATGCAAACCCTCATCTAGATTTGCCTCTAAATCTGTACCAAGAACGAGGGTTTTGTCCCCACTCAAACCTTCAACACCCTATTGATCCTTGGGTGGAACCGCTCTAGTGAAGAAAAGGGGTTTTCATCTTATCTCCATGTCCTGTTAGCAAGAGTTTGACCATAGACACAAATCTCTGAATCTTCACAAAGAAAAGAAACAAAGCACTAATTCTTCTGTGTCACAAATGAGACCTCAACCTTCTTTTATAACCATCCCACGAACTTTCTAGAAAGTGCAATATCAAATCACTTTATAATTTAAATAAACCTTGTATCCCCCAAAAGTGATTTATTTAACTATTTAATTATTCTGGGCACTCCAGTCACTTGGTTAAACATCCAACATTTCAAAATTTTGATTCTCAATCCAGCGAGCCATCATCCAAAGGTACTTTTTAAACAATTTGAATAATATTAACCTTAGTAAATAACTTAATTTATAGCTCAATATTACACCCAAGTTGCGGAAACAGTCGAAAAGCATCGAAATCGAAAACTCGCTACACAAGAGCTATACCGATGATGAATGATGATAATTGAACATAACTGGGTGACTATAAATAGATACTCTCTCCAGGAATCTTGGAGAACACACTAGAATCCAGAAATAACTTCAGAAAGTGTCTTCTAAGTCCTCTAGAACATTTGCGCTCACTAGTAACATCAAATAACCAATCTGATAAGGTTGGCACACACAAGGTTAGAGCCAACAACAAAGCAGGAGACCCCGAAAAATGAGGACATTACAGTCCTCGCTTCCCAAATATTTCTTTTCCTCAAGCAATGCCAACTCAACCACAAATCACCTGACTGATCCATACTGAAACCATATGTGATCCCAAGGTACCAAGTCAACTCAAAGCACTGTCCTATTGGGAACCAGCAGAAGAGACCTCCTAAATACCACCTGTAAGAAGAGCAATCAAACACTGCAAAACTCAGACAACTCCTTGGAAAAATGCTCTTCAAAAAAACAATCTGAGACATCATAGGAGTAAGCTCAAGAAAGTCAGCATTAGCTTTCATTCCTAACACCTTGCACTCCCAAATAATAACTAACACTGAAATCTAATCTCCTATCCCAACATAAGTGCAAGCTAAATATAAGTAGCAACAATTATTAAGTGTCCGAAAATCTAACCAACACTAAAACTGGTTAGCCAAACTTGTCATTCTCTCTATCTGAGGCACAAAACTAGCCTTGACAATGAGCTGATTGGACTGAAATTTCCCAAATCTGCAGCTGTGCAACTCTGATTTTTCAAAATACACCACCTGTAAAGAATAACAATCGCTGCAATACTGAATTACCTTGGCCGAAATGAAATTTTTTATCATACCCTTGGCTAGAAATGTCTTCCCAAGCCACCAAATCGATAGAATACCAAGTGTTACTCATAATCTCTCTCTAGTCCACTTGAAGTAACTCAAATGGACTCATATGAAGACTAAAATAAGAGGTAACAACAGCATTATTAGTCATCAACATTTTAGGTCCACATCTTCCCATGAGATGCTTCTTTTGTCATCATTAGTCACCAATAACCTCTGAAAAGATCGTGTGCATAGATACCAACCCAAAGAGTGACTCCACCATGATGATATTGTGCTACTCTGATCTCCATGTGGACACCACCAAGAGTGTGTTTGATGACACTTGTTGATTCAACATTAATGGTATCCACCCCATCAAGTTGTAGACCACAATTGTACTCCCTTATGGTAAACCCACAAGGTCAACCAACAAATCACAGCAATCCAATCCATCATAGTTCACTGTAGGAAGTAAACCATAAACAATCTTGGGTGGTCAAATAGGCAACTCAACCGGTTCCCCCTCATAATCACACACCAAATCTGAATCCCACATCTCAATTGTATCATCAAAAACAAGAGTCAACTTACCATCCCACTCAAAGAGTGGATTATCAAAAGTCAAAATCAGCACTCATCACGAATAGTGGACTATCAACCAACTGAAAATTATTCACTTTCTAATTTAGATTAACCCTCCTGCTGCCCCATATCCGAACAAGCAAATTTGTGACTCTTCTCTAAATCAAGAGTGACTCCACCCCAAAGAGTGACTCCACCATGATGATATTGTGCTACTCTGATCTCCATGTGGAAACCACCAAGAGTGTGTTTGATGACGCTTGTTGATTCAACATTAATGGTATCCACCCCATCAAGTTGTAGACCACAATTGTACTCCCTTATGGTAAACCCACAAGGTCAACCAACAAATCACGGCAATCCAATCCATCATAGTTCACTGTAGGAAGTAAACCATAAACAATCTTGGGTGGTCAAATAGGCAACTCAACCGGTTCCCCCTCATAATCACACACCAAATCTGAATCCCACATCTCAATTGTGTCATCAAAAACAAGAGTCAACTTACCATCCCACTCAAAGAGTGGATTATCAAAAGTCAAAATCAGCACTCATCACGAATAGTGGACTGTCAACCAACTGAAAATTATTCACTTTCTAATTTAGATTAACCCTCCTGCTGTCCCATATCCGAACGAGCAAATTTGTGACTCTTCTCTAAATCAATGTCTTCTTAGATTTGATCAAGCTATTCAATCACCTACTTAAGTTCTCACGCCCTTTAACCATTTTCTAGCTCACTAAATTGTTCAGTAATAACAAGATGGTTTCCTGCTTCTAGAAGAGCCATTTGAGTATTTTCCAAGGCATCCTTACTGAAAATTATTCTCACTTTCTAATTTAGATTAACCCTCCTTCTGTCCCATATCCGAACATGCAAATTTGGGACTCTGCTCTAAATCAAAGTCTTCTTAGATTTGATCAAGCTTTTCAATCACCTACTTAAGTTCTTACGCCCTTGAACTGTTTTCGAGCTCCCTAGATTGTTCAGTAATAACAAGCTGGTTTCCTACTTCTAGAAGAGCCATTTGAGTATTTTCCAAGGCATCCTTACTACCCTTACTCTCCAAGACAAGCTTATTAAATTCTTCCTCTTTTCCTTTCAATGCAAAAGCATACACTTCAGCAATCTTCAAGATATTATCCCTATCTGAAAGTAAATGCAAATAATCAGATTTCATTGACCCCAAAGCTTCTTTGACTATTTGCAAATCTGCAAGAGAGAATTTATCTTGCAAGCCCTTTTGTCTCCTCTCAATTTGGGCATTCATCAACTGCTGTAATGATCTCAGGTTCATTTGATAAATCTCCTTCCGATAAACTATTGATTCTTCTCATTTCTGAATTCACCAAGAAAGCATCCTCATTTACATCAACCTCCTCATCAAATTTGGGATCTTCCACATTCCATATTTTGGCCTCCAAAACTTCATTATAAATGACACAATCACATATAAGTGAACTGCTCTGCTAAGAAACATACATGATTCATCGTATCTTTCAATGGTGTTGTCAATGTCATCATAGGCCTCATAATCCTTGTTGGATTGATCTGAATGCATAGCCAAAGTTGCTGTTTTGTCATCTTTGTTAAACAAATCCTCAACATTTGAAGATACATGCACTTCAATGGAGTCATTTTGGGGCTCCGTCATACATACTTCTTGAAGTAAGGCACTTTCTCCAAGCTCCACAATCTCAACCATTTCTTTGTCCTCAACACCACTTGGCTGCAATAATTCACTTTCTTTATTGATCCCACATATGCGATTAGGTGTCCAAGCCTCTCGACATGTGAAACAAAGTTGTTGTCTTCTCATTTGGTTCTTGCTCATTTTGGGAGGTCTTGTAATGTGTAAACCCATTGAGATCAAGTCCTCTTCAGTCAACTATTTTTAAACTTCTCAACTTTTTGCTCAGCCAATCTTTTTGAGAACTCGTGAGCTATATGTGAGACATCCTGCTCCTTCCTTCAAATGGCCAACAAATCAGATTGCAACTGCTTGGAGATATAATCAGCCTCATTTAAAATCAAGCACAATATAGTTTGCGTAACTGTTTTAAGTTTTTAACATTGTCTGTATGATATTTTCTGTTTTTGGCAAAGAAGCATTGAAACATTTTATTATTTTAATTATTAAATCAGCAAAAGAACACATGCCATAACTTATAAAATCTTAGCTCTCTTATCAAAAGAAGAACTTCACCCAACACATGAAAGCTTCCAATAATCAGCTGCAAAATCTTCCTCCTTATGTCATCATTGTAGGGTGCTACAAGAGCTGCAATTCTTGCAATCTCACTGAAACGAGAGGTAACTGCAAATCTTACATCTTCATGAGGATGTTCCATAAGCTTGTGCGAGCATTGATGGCTTTAAAGCCCAGTACAAAATCTTCCAATCTGATTGGTCTACCTTGGACAAACATAATTCCAATTCTTCCAACTTAGAAAGAACATCATCTGGAAATTGCACGGACTCCAATTCTATTCTAACTATAAAGAGCCAATTTTCCACTTCTCTTTCTATAAGTTTCAGGGTGGACACACTTAAATGAATCATTGAAATCTTTTGAGAAAGGACCCTTGTTCTCGATTCCAAACTCAAGTTCACTAAATCTGATGCACACTTCTGCCAACAACTCTCCCACAGACTGACAGGTTCACCAGCTCTGATACACTGTAAGAGGCCATCCCAGACTGCTACAAAAAAGAATTGCCCATTCCTAATTCAGTATAGGTATTGTTTCAAACTGTTTGCTTGCATATATGGAATGTTTATTGCAGATCTGAGTGATTTAGTTTGCAATGGTTAGAACAACACTTTTGCCATTTATTGTTCTATAACACTGTAATAATACCTCCTTTAATCTTCACCCATAACATGCACCTTTTCTCAGTCTTGTTATCAAACAGTTTGCAGGTTTGTATTTACTTGCAAGGTTTATGAATTGTCACCTTTCAATTAACATTTACATGCATACATTCAGATACAATATAGGATTGCAAAAAAGACTCTCTAAAGCTGAATAGAAAACTGATTTCTGCTATTAAGAATCTGATTACAAACCTATGTAAACATTGCTTTCAAAGCTCAAAAAAACAAGTGAGTAAATCTTTATTTCCTGACCTTACAACTGTCACAAAATAGCTGGAATTACCATAGCAGATTGCACATAAATCAAACAACAACCCAGCCAACTGGAATCTTCCAACGTCCAAGCCAAATCTCCTTAGCAACTGATGGGAAATTAATACAGTTATCCACATTTCGAGACTGAATAAGCTTTCAGTCTGCCCTTCTAGTTGCGGTGGCCCAATCTGAAAGTATATGTGACTGAAATGTGTCTTCGTAAGTGTTCGACCTGACTGCAAATCTCACATTTGAGATTAGGCTCCAGAAATGAAGCACATCCAGTATAGAGGCTTCAGACTACTCCAAATCTGCTCATAAGTCAATCAAACTGATTTGAGTTTGTCACACCTAGCTTAAGAATCTCCACACCTCCCAGACAAGGTCTCAACCTCAACGTTTAATCTCAACAGCTCACACCATGCAATAGTAATACTCTCATGCCAAGGTAAAGTTAAAACCAAACTTACTATGGCATCCTATACCCTCTCTGGTCAAGTGCTGAATATTCCATTTTGACCCTCCTACTCAATGTTCATGATAAGATAGGAGCAAAATCTCTTGTGCCCAACAATATCCATACATTAAATGAGCCATCCACCAAAGGAAGAATTGAGGATACTCAATCTGTCCATTGATTCCAAACCTACTGAATTTTGTCTTCCTTCGAAGACATCACAAATATATTAACTCCAGCTTGAAATCGACAGAAAAAACAGTAAATCTCTTTAATCACAAACGCAAATCCTGTCTGGATTCACCTCTAAATCTGTACCAAGAAAGGATTTTCATCCTCGCTCAAACTTTCAGCACCTTATCAATCCCTTTGTCGAACTGCTTTGATGAAGACAGAGGGTTTTCATCCTCAGCTCCAAGAAACCATTGGGGTTTTCATCCCACTAGCAAGATCGGCCATACAAACGTATCTTTAAATCTCTGTGGATAAAATAAACAAGCTCTGATTCTTCTGTGTAATAAATGAGACCTCAGCCTTCTTTTATAGCCATCCCAGGAACTTTCAGAAAAGTGCAAATATAAAATCAGTTTATGATTCAATTAAGCAATATAAAATCACTTAATAGTTTAATTACGCCTTATATCACCGAAAAGTGATTCATTTATATATTTAATTATTCCAGGCACTTTAGCCACTTGGTTAAGCGTCCAACATTTAAAACTTTTAATTTTCAATTGAACAAACTATTATGCTATTATACTAAGGTGCTTTTTAAATAATTTGAATAATATTAAGTAATTTTAGTTAATGATTTAATTAATAGCTCAATATTACACGCAAGTTGTGAAAATGGTCGAAAAGGATTGGAATTGAAAACTGACTACACAAGAATAGTACTGATGATGAAAGATGATAATCAGACCTGACCAGGTGACTTACTATAATTAGATGCTCTCTCCAAGAAACTTGGAAAACACACCAGAAGTCAGAAATAACTTTAAAAAGTGTCTTCTGGGTCCTCTAGACCATCTGGGCTCACTAGTAACATCAAATAACCACTCCGATAAGGCTAACAAACACCCAAAAGGTTAGAGCCAACTCCAAAGCAAGAGAACGCGAAACATGGGGACACTACACAACCAAATCAGATGCCGATTTGGCATATGAAAAATCATTGTAGAAGCCCATTAGTGCACTTCTTTCCATTTAATTTCATCTTATATATTATTCAAACTTTACACTACTGGGTATGAACCCCTTACTGAGCTTGGGAATAACTCAGACCTTAACAATCAGTATTGCTGAATTCTAACAGAGGAAACCAATGATGTTTATCGTGGCAAAGTATTGAAAAAAATAGTTTAATTGTCATGTTTATGATGAGCATAAGACTAGTGTGAGAAACTTAAACATGGGTCTAGGGTATGCCATTGCAGATAGCTGGTATACATTTTGAGTGCTCAGGAGGCCAAAAGTGGCTTTTTTCCTAAGTTGCCGGTTCGGGTTTGAGAATCCAGTTCGTGGATTCGTGAAAAAAAAAAATTCCCATTAGGATTCGTATGGATTCGCGCGTGTGTATATATATATATATACAAAAAAATAAGAGAAATATACATAATTGTAAAACTAAATCATTTCATAGTATGAATCTATGATGCTTGATCATTGATCAATGCCAAATGTCAGAGTCTTCATAACTAGGTCTTAGGTAGTCTTTGTTGGTGGCTGTTTTCAAGTCACTAGGTCCAGCAAATGAGGTTTGAGTGATTTTGGCCCATTGGGAAGTCATGTCTGTCTGGGATTTGGGCGAGAGCTAAGCCAAGTCTGTCATAGAGATGGGGTCGAAACCAAGTGATTTGTGATAAAACAAGTTAAAACCCTTTGAAAATCCTTTTGCCAACTTCAGTTTGACCTTAGAAAGCCATGATGGATTGTGGGAGGTAACCCTGCTGAAGGCTTGCTGAATCCTGAAATTTGGCTTTGTCTGGAATTTTTCAAAAACCCCTAGAATCTAGAATTTGCATCTTAACTCCTATGAAGCTAGATCCTATCTCAAACATCCTGGAATGTATTTATACAAATATAACTTAAAGTATAAGAAATTAAATAAATCAAACTTATACTTATTGGGTCAAGATGAAAAAGAAAAAATTCAAAAATGGCATATTAAGTGCTTTATGCCTTAATAGGCCATGGGTCCCTCAGGATTCAAGTGGAACCGCGCGGGATCCTCGAGGATTCGCGCTGGATCCCCCCAATTCCGCGCCGGATCCAGGCAGGGTCCGTGTGTGGACCTGTGGGTCCGTCCTCCTGGACGGACCCACAGGTCCACACACGGACCCTACCCGGATCTGGCGCGGACCGGTCTGCGAATCCGGACCCGGACCCAGACCCGGTTCGGGGGGCCAGGGTGCGAATCCAGCTTCTTAGCTTTTTTCTTGACTGCATTACAAAATTAGTCTCAGAATATGAAATGATGAAGAATTGCACTTGCAGTGACAAATTTAAGCAAGATAAATAGAGTCGCATTTTCATTATCCCTTTAATTGTCATGTTTATGATGACCATAGACTAGTGTGAGAAACTTAAACATGGGCCTAGGGCATGCCATTGCAGATAGCTGATGCCGTACAAAAAAATGCAGAAGTCCAGTTGCAAACATAAAACTCAACACAAACGACATTTAACAATGCGGAGACTCTCTGCACTCTATTTGATTTCACAATTATTGGATAAGTTTGGATCATCAACAGAAAATACATAAACTTCAAAACAAGACAACTCTGTATTACAAAAATGCCCTCCTCATTGGCCTCTCTCTCCAAATAACAGCCCTTGTGAAGCCTCTTTACAGACCCACAACAAGCCTATTCCCATAGGCATTTTCCTCCCCCCCGCTCACATACCTTTGAAAGCAGTCTTAATACCTCTACTATGCCCCTACGCAGCCCCCTCTCTCCTCTTCCGTTACTTCATTTTCCCTCCATATATAATGGATATACTAATTATAATCTGCAGTCATTACAAGAAAAACACCAAAGCTCTTCCAACATTTATTAAATTTCAGTCTTACTCCTTATTCAACGGACCCATTCTTCTCTTTTCTAGCTGACCTGGCTGCCACCTCCTATTTTAGTTTCTCTTCTGTTACAAGGCTCATGCATAGGATATTGGCTACAGTTGTGGAATCTGACGTTACACCAATCATTCAATAAATGTTTGTACCCTGTTTCAATGCTCCCACTCTCCCAACTCTGGCACAGGCAAGCAGGATGCTCCTGCATCAATAGCTGGTATACATTTTGATAGCTCAGGAGGCCAAAAGTGGTTTTTTTCTTGACTGCAATACAAAATTGGTCTCAGAAAATGAAATGATGAAGAATTGCACTTGCAGAAACAAATTTTGGCAAGATAAATAAAGTCACATTTTCATTATCCCTGTGGTAGGTAGACCGTAGAATGATAGAATGCATAAGAAAATTAAAAGTCGGATGTAGAATGCATAAAAAAATTTAAATGCATAAGAAAATTAAAAGTCGGATATAGAATGCATAAAAAAATTAAATGCATACGATCAAAAGTCAGAAAATGATATGATGAAGAAATGCACTTGCAGCAACAAATCTTGGCAAGATAAATGGAGTCACACTTTCATCATCCTTGTGGTAGCTATAATTATAGAATGTATAAGGAAATTAAAAGATGGTTGAAACTTAGGAAGACGTGATAAATAAGGAACTTATACATAGAAAGAAAGAAGGTACTTATACAAGGAACATTCACCTCATAAATGATTTTCAAAAGGTGAGAAGAGATAAATTGGCACGTTAGAAATGATTGAGATAAAGAATTCTGTATATATCAAGATATATGTGTGTGTGTGTGTCTCTCTATAGTCCAGGATTACAAAATCTGATGGATATATAACATATATATACAGAATTCCCCTTGCAGGCTTCAAAAAGAGGACCATACAATCAAGGATCGAGATAAAGAAAAGAAAAACATTGAACAAGATATGCAGCGTCTGTTGTTCAAGGTATAAATATCCAAGTAACAAGCATCAGGCAGGGCATGGAAGTTGGCCAATAGCCTTTACTGGAAATAAAATTAGGCAGATAGCATGTACTGCTTCTTGGTTGGATGAAGTTACATGCAAGGGAGTCTAACTGTATTCATTTGGGAGACAACTTGCAGAAGATGAATGTGAGAGTGCAGTATGTGTCATGAGGGAGAGTTTGCAAATAATCAGAGAGCTGTTTCCAGTGTGCTTCCAATTTACTAATCTACAAATCAAATGAATAGAAACTCTAGTTATCTGTTACAAAAAGATGCATGCTATATAAATTCAAATGGACAGGATGCGCAGAATTCATACAAGGTGTACCATTTGAGTACAAATGACATAATATGTCAGTTCCTCTCGCAAACTCAAAAATTACAATAAACAGCTTACTGCTCTTGGTCTGGAAAACTGCTCCAAGAACAGTGCGGTCCGTTTCATTTGTGAAGAAGAAAGAATTCAAAAAATCAAACTCTACACAATAAGACTGGTGAAAGCACAGCACATGTTTTGGTACAAAGTCTGGTAAAGGAGAGAGCAGGTGAATGACAATACCAGGTTATGGAAACTGAATTTTAAATGTAAACACCCCATCTGCCGTTGCCTTTGAAGTTTGGAGCAAAAGGATCTAAAAGAAAGGACCTTCAAACTCCGAAGAAAGCTCAGAACTGTCAGGATTGATTGATTTTACCATGAGATATTCCTGGACAATTGTTCTAACCATGCAGCCACATCTGACATGGTTGGTCTTTCATTTGGATCAATCCTAACAGAAAGTTCTGCAATATCAGCCATTCGTAACAAAGGCTCTGTGTTTCTTGGTAGATCAACAATACGGTCTAGAATGTCTGCTGACTTTCCCTTGCTAATCAGGGGTACTGCCCATTCCACAATGTTGGGTGGTTTAAAGCTTGTATCATATGCCTTTCTCCCACTGAGAATCTCAAGCAAAACTACACCAAAGCTGTATACATCGCTCTTCTCTGTAAAACTCTGAGATTTATAATAATCTGGATCAATATATACAGCATCACCTTCATGCATAGGAGATGGAAGACCTCTATCTCCAGATATTGCTAACCCAAAATCTGCAACTCTAGCTCCCCATTCTGCATCCAAAAGAATATTGGAGGGCTTAATATCTCTATGAACAACTGGAGGCAATGCATCTTTATGAAGGTATTCAATTCCTCGTGCTGCTTGTATAGAGATTTTCAATCTCAAATTCCAGCTGAGGGGAGAGAGGCCTCCGTGCAAATGATCATGAAGAGTTCCATGTGGCATGAATTCGTATACAAGAAGCCTTTCGCCCATCTCTTCGCAATAGCCCAACAAGTTTACCAGGTTGCCATGGCGAAGTTTGCATAAAACTTCAAGTTCTGCTTCAAAATCGCGACTGTTGCTATGAATTCTCCGCGCTGCATTTGCTCTTTTTACAGCAACCTGTCGACCATCAGGAAGAACAGCTTTGTAGACAAATCCATAGCTTCCTCTACCCAATTCATTAAACTCTTTAAATCCATTTGTAGCATCCCGAAGTTCTGCAAGACGGAAAGCTTGCATACGGATCAAATCATTGGCTGTAAGCCACGGAGCTGTAATTGCAGTCGACGATGATTGAGAATTATGGCTTTGTTGGTTATCGGTACCCAGTTGCCGTTTGCCAAAAAACCATTGGCTTTGCCCCCTTTTCCTCCTGATTAAACAGGGAACAAAGCATACAATAAATGCTAAAAGAAACACACCTGAAATGGATACCCCTAGAATTTTTGCGAGGTTCATATTCGTCTGCTTTTGCTGCACAAGGTTTGGCTGTTGTTGCTGCTGTGAATACAACGGTGGGTATGCAGAGAAAGGTCCACGAGAACCATCTGCGCAGGCTGCTTGACAAGAGCTGTTTTGGCACAGTGAACAAGATGTGCAGACACGATCAGAAGTCTGAGTGCAAGGATTGGAGAGGAAAAACCCACTTGGGCAGTCCTCTGCACAATGGGAACAGATATGTTCTTCTTTGTTCGGACATACCGTCATCAAATCTGGCAACCCAAGAACACTCACGTTGAAGAGAAAATGATTTACTGGGCAAGGCTGACTACTGCATAATCCAGGACTGCAAAGCTGTAATGGTGGGTCATAATCTGATCCACTGCCCCAGCAATCCACTATCAAATTCTCTTCCCTAATACCACATGTCACAACATTGGAGGCGGCTATAGCTAGAAATCCCACGCCTCTAGGGATGGAAGACTGGTTGAAGCTTCCCCAGCACTCTACTGCATGATTATCTAGGCGGATTCCACACGAATGATTTGCACCTCCTGCTAGGGCCATATACCTAGTATCCTCATAAGTGATTACCTGATTCATCAACTCACCCCAGCATTTGACATGTGCAGTTTCTTTCAAGATGCCACAGACATGGTTGCTCCCAGAGACAAGGCTCTCAAATTTGTCTTGGGGAGGGATAGTTATATTGTTAGATGGTGAACCCCAACAGATTGCCATCCCTTCTTGGTTCAATCCACAGGTAAAGTCATCCCCTGCAACAATGGATATCAGGGAGAGATTGGAAGGTGGGGTGAATGACGCCGAAGAGGACGTTTTAGGTGATTTTTCTTGCAAAGACCAACAGTCTACCATGCCAGAGTATGCATCCAAACTGTCTCTAATACCACAGACATGGTTTTGCCCTGATGCAATGTACGAGTACCTCCTATTTTGGTTACTCAAAGGGACAAGATTAATACCTGTTTGGTTGCTCCTCCAGCACATAGGATACAAAGTGCCGACCTTGAGTCCACAGATGAATTCTCTTCCTCCTGACAGACCAGCCAGAGATGGCCCTGAAGTGGCATCTGTACCTGGCGAACTACTGTTCTTGCCCCAACACATGACTTGTTGTTTCCCACTGGCTGCAATGGCGCAAAACAAACCTTCTTCTCCAAACGATGCTGTTATGGAAGCCATGGAACCATACCCATTAGCTCCATTCAGCAGACAAGAGATCAAGATCAATGTGGTTATGCACCAAAACTGGATAAATGGTAGGTGCGATTGCCCTGATAGGCCAAGGCATTGGGATTGCTCAGAGTGCGTAGGCATTTGGAAGGAAGCAAAAATGGCATATTGGGCAGTGACGGTACAGAGAAGATAACTAATGCCCCAGCGAATGCCGAACAACCCAGATAGCCCAAACATCCACCAAGCCAGTTGCAAAGAGCAAAACCCAAGCAGCCCAAAGCGCGCTAGTGGGTGTTCTATAAAGACAAAGATGCAGGGAAATCGAGGGTCATATGGGCTTATTTCTTAAAATAGTGGCCATTTTGGGTAAATCCTTCTCTGGTCCTATTCCTTTTCATGGTCCCTACCAAACTGCAATGTACTCTCATCCTAGGCTTCTTGACTTGCATTGAACAAACCATTTTTTGACCTCCAAGATTATGAATTTTTTGTGACCCACCTGCTGGGCCATGCCAGCTGCTAGTGTGTTACTACTACGGTGTCAAGACCACATTCCCTTTCTCCAAAGATAAATATTTGCTGGTAGTCAACAATCGCTTGATTTAGTCAATGAGTTGGTATGGATTAAAATATATCTTGGAGACAGTCAATTGTTTTAGTAAACTTGAATTCCTTATCACTTTGTCAAAAAAGCGATGTTTTAAGATAAAATTCGTCAGACATGATGTTTCCTGACGTGTAAGGTGCAGATCCATTCCTGTACACCTTCCCTTACAAATTAACTGACAGGAATTTTGAGGTTTGATGCAGCCATCCATCACCATGGTAAAATTTAAAAGGTTTTTTGCGTAGTACCTATACACGGATATACCAAAGTGAAATTGAATATTCCTGGTTAGTGGGTACAGGTTAGGCTATTCAGTTCTCATTCATAGGTGATTTTATTCAGCAGAATTGTTGAGATCTTGTAAATTTAGTAGAAATTTATAGGGTTTCTATGATTAGTTGTCAAAATAATCGGAAAACGAGAATAAATTGCCAAATCCATGTGCATTGTAAATTTGCGTGGGAAGATTTTATATCCTTGCCACGGCCCATGAGTCTGTTAAGGGATCCAAGGTAGCTAAATCACATGGAAATAATTGGAAATTGAGAATCTCCCCCTTTTTTTATGTAAAAACAATCATGGCAGTAACATTATGAGTTCATAGGACGCGGAAATCTTTTATTTCCATAATATTGTAATAAAACTTTTTCTTTATGAAATAACTAAATTTTAAACTGATTCCAATTCTATGTGATTGTTCTTGAAATTAACAAGAATATATCATCTACTACTAATAAATAAAAAGTTTAATATAATAAATAAATTTAAAATGGATTCCAATTTTATTAATTTTACTTTAGTAAATGATAATGGTATGGAATAGAAATTATCAAGAATATAATATCTATTATTAATCTAAAATTTGCTTTATTTTTTTAATATTGAAAGCAAACAAGAAAGATTACATAGAATAAAAAGAACAATAATTACATAATTGTTGCCATGAGCAAAGATTGGATCAACTTAAAACAAGATAGTCACATAGCAAACCATGTGTTACAAATTTATTGTGAGTAGACTAGTGATCATGAATTGTAGAACTTGATCCTTGATTTGTTGAAGTTGCTCCATAACTTCAGTATTCTTTTTGCACAACTTATGAGACTCTGAAAAAAGAACAACCACTTGAAGGAATATGTTAGAGTAAAACCTTAGAATATCAACTTCATGGTGATAATTGCTAGACAAAATAGCAGTACATATGTTTAACCAAACATTATTAAGAATAACATATCTAATAGAATTTGCAACCACATTGTTATGCATTCCAAAGTCCAAAATGGCTTCTTTCAAATTAAGTTCATGATTGAAAATTGCAAAGAATTTCCTAAACACAGCATACCACTGCTTTTTAGCATATACATAGTCCAAAAAAATGTGTTTCATACTAGCACACTGGCAATAAGGACAACTAACCGGTTGAACCATAATACATTTCAACCTATCTCCAATGGGTAGTTTGCAATGTATTACTTTCCAAGCCAGCACTTGAGTATCAAATTTAGCTATAGATTTCCAAACTTGAGCACTTAACTTGTTCCAGAAATTAGAGTTAAACATGCATTTCCATTTGTAGTTTAGTTGAGGATTGAGAGGTGATGCAAGAGCATCTCGGGTTCTTGGCAATCTTGTGTCACCAAAAACAAGTTAGAATTGTTAGATATGCTCGGTAGCTTCTTTTGGGCTCTTGGTGATGTTTTCCTATTTCCACCAACAGGGCTTGGTTGCTACTCGGTTCCTTCATTTACCGAGTTGGCTTGGTTGGTTTACCGAGTTATTTCCTATCACTCAATAATCTTGCTCACCGAGTGGTTTATTTTTGGATTTCTTTGAGGCCGACTTGTGCATTGAATTTTGGTCGTAGAGTTAATGTTGGTATCGATCATTGGGAAGCATGTGGACCTAGATCTGGTCGTTTCTTTCTCCAATGATGGATCTGAAGGCTGACTTGTTTTAGTAGCCTCTTGTATAAATAAAGTAGTTGTTTGTAGTTTTAGAGATCAGTTTTAGGAGATAGAAGATAGTTTCTGAAAGATGAATCCTCACATGTTGGAGGAGTGTTGTAATTGAATCTGAATGTATTTGGTCATAATTGGGAAGGCCTTACAACCTGACATGTCTGAGGTTATTAATGAATAATATATGAATTTCTCTACATTCTCTCCCTCCGTGTGTGTTATTGCTTCTATGTGTTGATTCTGCAAGGATGTTAGTGATTAGGGTGTGCCTTGGGCCCCTCTTCCTACCCTCTCTTGCATCAGGTGGTATCAAAGCGAGGTTGAGATTTGGATCTAAATTTGCAAGTTTAGGTTGAGGGTTCCTTCTTGCAAACCCTAGTTGATATTTGTTGTGGGGTAGCATATTACGATCTGACCTACAATTGTAGAGGGTTTCAAGATGGTTCATGGGAGGCAAGATCTAGATCCAGGATTGGCAGACATGCTAAGACAAATTTTTGCTAGGTTAGAAGTTGTTGAGACAACCCAATGTCGAGGAAGACATCTTGAGGATGTTAGTGATGAAGAAATCAAAGATGAACAAGGTGAAGCGAAACCTGCACCTGTGATGGATCAAGCTGAGGAAAGACTTTTGAAGGCATTGACAAACTTGAAGTCTACACCACATTTCAATCCTCCTAAATACATTGGAAGGCTAGATTTGGATGAGTTGATGGATTGGATAACCGAGATGGAAAAGTATTTTGAATATGAAAATGTCCCTGGAGAGAAAAAGGTGAAAATTGCAAGCACAAAGTTAATGAGGCATGCATCCTTATGGTGGGAGCATCTACACTTGGACAAAAAGAGGAAAGGCAAAGACAAAATCAAGGTATGGAATAAGATGGTGAATAAATTGAAAGGCAAGTTCTTACCATGTGATTATCAGATTAACCTAGTTAAGCGAATGCAAAGTTTGAGATGAAAAGATAGCTCGATAAAAGATTATACTGAAGAATTCTATAGATTAGATATCAGATCTAGACATGTTGAGGGCAAAGTGGAAAGAATTGCTAGGTACTTGAATGGGTTAAGAGTTTCTATTCAAGAGGAAATCAGTTCAGTTAAGTTGGAAAGCATTGAAGAAGCCTATCATTTTGCTATGAAAGCTGAGGAGAAATCGAACAAAAGATATGAGTAAAGACAAAGAGGAAGAGGTGGTAGATTCCCTAGAGGAAGTTACATCTTATGGTGAAAATAATAGATTTGATCAAGACAAGACAAATCAGGATAAGGGTAAGACCAAGTGGAAAAGTGAAAGTTCTTCTAGAGGAAGAGGCAGTAACTACCAAGGTGGTTATAGCAGAGGTGGATTCCGAGGAACTTGTTACAATTGTGGAGAAGAAGGACATAGGTCATTTGAATGTACACATGCAAGTAAGAAGATTGGTAGCAGTAGAAATTCTTTGGTGCAAGAAGACTCACCAAATGAACCTAAGAAGGAAAAGAACTTGATGGTTAGGAGAGCACTTTGGAGTGAAAGTAACAAGGAAGATCCGGTAAGGAAAATTTTGTTCAAGACCATATGCAGAGTTGTTGATGAAGTGTGGAAAGTAATCACTGACAGTGGAAGCTCAGAGAATTTGGCATCTGAGGACATGGTTGCAAAGTTGTAGTTAGAAAGATTGAAACACATGAAACCCTATCAAATTTCATGGATCAAGGATGAGCATACACTATTGGTAAGTGAACAATGTTATGTGAATTTAAAAATTGGAAAGTACTATGATAAGGTATTGTGTGATATCATGCTTATGGACTATTGTCATATTCTATTGGGTAGACCTTGGCAATATGATAGACATGTTATATATGATGGAAGATTGCACAAACACACTATTTGGGCTGATGGGAGAAGACAAATCTTGTTTCCTTTGATTGAAGATATGTTGGTAATGTTTGTACATCTGTGAAAGTTTGTTTGATGGAAGGAAGAAAGTTTGTTAAGGATTGAAAGAAGAATTATATATGTTTTGTTGTGATTCCTAACAAACCGACTGAGCAAGTAATGGATAACATACCTGAAGAGATTGATAAGATACTCACCGAGTACAAGGAGATCATTTTTTATAATGTACCTAATGGTTTTCCATCGAAGAGAATCATTGATCATTGTATGGATCTAATTCCTGGAGCTAGTTTACTGAATAAGGCACCACATTGGTTAACACCCATCGAGAATCAAGAACTCAACCGACAAATCCAATAATTGTTGCAGAAAGGTTTGATCCGAGAAAGTTTGAGTCCATGTGCAGTACCAGCTGTATTAGCACCTAAGAAGAATGGAGAATGGAGAATGTGTACTTATTCCAAAGCAATCAACAAGATAATAGTGAAATATAGATTTCCTATACCGAGAATGGATAACATATGGATAGTTTGACTAGAGAAAAGTATTTTACCAAAATTGATTTGAACAGTGGATATCATCATATCAGAATTAGAGAAGGTGATTAATGGAAGACTGCTTTCAAGAAAAGAGAAGGTTTGTATGAGTGGTTGGTTATGCCTTTTGGTTTAACTAATGCACCGAGTACTTTTATAGGATTGATGAATGAAGTTTTGAAGAAATTCTTGGGTAAATTTGTGATTGTATACCTAGATGACATTTTGATATTCAGTAAGACTAGAGAAGAACATCTGTTGCACATTGAACAGGTATTGCAGAGATTGAAAGAAGAAAAGTTGCTGATTAATTTGAAAAAGTGTTCCTTCGTGAAAGAAGAGATTGTGTATTTGGGATTTGTGATTTCAGCTGATGGTTTGAAAAAGGATCTTGAAAAAGTTGAAGCTATTTTGAATTAGCCTACACCTGAAAATGCTAGCGAGGTAAGATCATTTCATGGTTTAGCAAGTTTTTATTGAAAGTTCATTAGAAATTTTAGTTCAATTTGTAATGCTATGACTGAGACTATGAGAGGAGATAAAAGAGAATTCAAGTGGACACATGGAGGTGATAAAAGTTTTTGAGACTCTAAAGAAGAAGGTTGTTGAATTGCCTGTGTTAGCTTTACCTGATTTCAATAAGGTATTTCAAGTTGAATGTGATGCAAGTGGTAATGCAATAGGATTTGTTTTGAGTCAAGAAGGTAAACCTGTTATGTTCTTTAGTGAGAAGTTGAATGAAGCAAAAAGGAAATATTCTATGTATGATCAAGAGTTATATGTTATTATGCAAGCCCTAAAGAAATGGAGACATTATTTGATACCGAGTGAATTTGTGTTGTATACTGATCATAAAGCTTTACAATATTTGGGTAGTCAGAATAAGTTGAATCAGAGACATATGAAATGGGTTGAATATTTGCAGTTATACATTTGTGATAAAACATAAGAGTGGAGTCACTAACCGAGTTGTTGATGCATTAAGTAGAAGAAGGTCTTTAATGACTGAAATGAGAATTGAAGTTCTTGGTTTTGATGACATGAAAGATTTGTATGAAACTAACCCTGATTTTTCTGAGCCATGGAGGAAGTGCAGAGCACCTATTCAAGATCAACCAAGTACTAAATGGGAAGATTATTTCATTCAAGAAGGTATGTTGTTTAAAGGTATTTAGTTGTGTATACCGAGAGGATCAATGAGAACTAATTTGATAAAGGAGAAACATAGTAGTGGTTTGGATGGATATTTTGGCATTGAAAAAACATTGAATTTGCTTAAGGAGAAATACTTTTGGCCATAGTTATATAAGGATGTTCAGAAATTTGTGAAAAGTTGTGGAATTTTTCAAGTTGCAAAAGGAGTAAGTCAGAATACTGGATTGTATACACCGATTTCTATTCCTGAGAATCCTTGGATTGATATCAGTATGGATTTTTTTCTTGGCTTACCGAAGACAGTAAGAGGTAATGATTCTATATTTGTTGTTGTGGATAGATTTTCTAAGATGGCACATTTTATACCCTATAGAAAGACATCAAATGCAGTGCATATAGAAGATCTTTTCTTTAAGGAAATTGTCAGATTGCATGGATTATGAAGGAGTATCATCTCTGACTGAGACAATATGTTTGTTGGATACTTTTGGAAGACTCTTTGGAAAAAGTTGGGTATTGAGTTGAGATATAGTTCTACATTTCACCCATAGACTAATGGACAAATAGAGGTTGTAAATAGAAGTTTGGGTAATCTTTTGAGATGCTTAGTTGGAAATAAACTGAGTAATTGGAATTCTATGTTGGCACAAGTAGAATTTGCATATAATAATTCAGTGAATAGGAGTACTAGAAAAACACCTTTTGAGATTGTTAATGGCATACGACTGAGAGGTATATCAGACCTAAAGGACATTGCTGGAGAAGAAAAGAGGAGTGTTGAAGGAGAAGAGTTTATTGAGTTTATGAAGACATTGCATGAGGAAGTGAAACATAAGTTGGAAAATAGTAATGAAAAATACAAGGACAAAGCAGATAGATCATGAAGATTAATAATATCAGATTTCCACAATCCATTTTTAAATGCATGTGTTTTTTCTGGATTAGATTGTGTGTGTTTCTAGCATCAACATTTCAGATCACACTCTGTGATCCATCATGAGGAAAAGAGAGTGTAAGAATTGTAAGAACGAAGTAATGGTACACTTGAAGAAAGGCAGATTTCTTGTTAGAACCTATGGAAAGATGAAAATGAAGAAATTTGGTCCCTGCAGAATATTGAGGAAATTTGACAGTGGAAATGCTTATGAGATTGAGTTACCTAAAGACATGGATATATCACCTATATTAAACATTTCAGACATGTATGGGTACCATGAACCCGATGAAGATATGACAGTACCGAATGATTATCCTAAAAATAGATAGAAGAAGTTGAATAGATTTTGGAACAAAGAATTGGCAGAAGCACAAGAGGAAAAGAGTACATGGAGTATCTAGTAAAATGGAAGAATGGACCGATTGAAGACAGCTCATGGATTGCACAATATGAGTTGGATTTAGCTCGAGTTGTACATGTTGCATGATTAGGAGAACCATCTTAAAACAACCCTAGGTGTCTGATGCAGGAGCATCTTGGGTTATTGGCAATCTTGTGTCACCAAAAACAAGTTAGAATTGTTAGATATGCTTGGTAGCTTCTTTTGGGCTCTCGGTGATGTTTTCATGTTTCCACCAACGGGGCTCAATTGCTACTCGGTTCCTTCATTTACCTAGTTGGCTCGATTGGTTCGTCGAGTTATTTCCTATTACTCGGTAATCTTTCTCATTGAGTGGTTTATTTTTGGATTTCTTTGAGGCCGACTTGTGCATTGAATTTTGGTCATGGAGTTAATGTTGGTATCGATGATTGAAAAGTGCGTGGACCTAGATCTAGTCATTTCTTTCTCCAATGATGGATCTGAAGGCCAACTTATTTTGGTAGCCTCTTGTATAAATAAAGTAGGTGTTTGTAGTTTTAGAGATCAGTTTTAGGATATAGAAGATAGTTTCTAGAAGATGAATCCTCTCATGTTGGAGGACTGTTGTAATTGAATCTAAATGTATTTGACTATAATAGGGAAGGCCTTACAGCCCAACATGTATGAGGTTATTGATGAGTAATATATGAATTTTCTTTGCATTCTCTCTCTCCCTGTGTGTTATTGCTTCTGTGTGTTGATTTTGCAAGGAGGTTGGTGATTAGGGTGTGCCTTTGGCCCCTTTTCCTATCCTCTCTTGCGTCAAGAGGCCAATCAGGAAGAATATGAATAAACACTTTTTTCAATGGAATGTAATTGATGTAGCTAATGGATAGCCATCTCCAATCCTTAAAAGGATCGCATTCCTTCATAGTTCATAGCTTTATAGAAATCTCAGAGGAATTATTGGATAAAGACCAAAAAGTGTCTATACTTATCATTCGACCCATAACCTAATTTAACCTTCTCCTATGAGGCCCAATTAAAAATATTGAAATCTTAAATATGTTTAAATTGCCTAACTTCTTTTCTCTAAAAATAATAAAAGGCATGTTTTGGAAAACTACTAGTAAGTGGTTGGTTGATTGTGATATGTAATGAGTTTGCTCCACCAAATTGAAGCTAAAGAAAAACTAAATCCATGCTACAAAGATGAACCATACCAATTCAAAAACTTACAAACTTTTTGCCAAGCTAGCCATATAGATTGTAGTGGAAAGGAAGCTCTAATTTTAAAGAAAGAAGACATAAGAAGTTTATCAAACCAATTAACATCTTGTCATTTTATTTTGACTGAAGCCTCCATAATTTGAAGACGGACTAAGATTTTTCATGGTTCATAACCACAAGTTACTCTAGTAACCCATTTTGTTGCAAGACATATTCCTTGGGTTTTAGGGTCTATAAGTCCAAGACCCCCATAAAATTTGCTCTATTTAATATTTAATATTTTGTAAATATAAAATTATTTTGGATAAAAAGTGTGTTTATTTTTACGTTCAATGTTTCTAGATAAATGATCCATCATAAGGAATTAATTAATCCAAAACACACAATGTTTATTCAAAAGAATTTTGCATTTACAATTCATGGACTATGAAAACTTAAACCAATTATTTTATTTTATTTTTTTAAATAATTTTTTGCATAAATTGAAGTATGATAGAAAAATTTTGGAAGGCAAAAAACAGTATCATAATAGCAACAGGTTTATGAGAAATTATACATATAAAGTGCTACTAAACATATTGTGTCATAGAAAAGTTGATACAAAAGAGAATATATGGTAGACAACAAAGCCAAAAATCAAAAAAATGTGAAGCTTGGATGTTCTTGATGTAGTGATGATTGACTTTGTTCAACAAACCCTCATAATTGAGGGTGCTACAAAGAGTGGCAAGGATCTTAGAATTTTTAGGGGTCATGATAATCATGCCATGGATATCCTATTTGGATTCATGTACCTATGGTTGATCTTAGATGTTAGTAGTTTGAGCAATGAGATCTTTGAGAATATTTATATTTTCCTTCATGAGACTAGAATGATTCACCATTTATAGAAGACAACAAACCTGAGGGCATCTACAATTCTACTTCAAGGGGGATAATATTACTATAGATATGTTTTTATATTAAGAGAAACATAACAAGGGTGTTAACCATATCAGAATTGTTAGAAGCAAGGCAACACACACAACTAAGTTTGGGGCGGGGGGGTGAATCAGTTGTGTCAATTGATTCCAAAAATTCCACCCACAACTTAATCATAAAACCTAGATATAAAAGATAAGCATTAAAGTACTAAACTACAAAACACATGAACACATAACATCAAAAAATTTGTCTGGAAACCTGGTTAAGGGAAAAACCACGGTGGGGATCAAACCTACAAGATAATGTAATAGAACAAAAGCTCTATTAAAGGTACAATGGGGAATGTGTTAGACTTATAAGGCACTCAGAGGGGGGGTGAATCAATGCAACCATAAATTAGAAACCTTTTTCCATTGTCTTCCAAATTAACCAACTCTCATATGTAAATTTAACATAGAAGCATGGCAAATAAAACATCCACAAATAAACAACAAAAGGACACCAATATTTTTGTGTGGAAACCCTTGTTAGAGGAAAAAACCATGGTGGGAATTATCACCCACTAATCTCACTAGTACACCAATAAGATCTACCCTATTAGGAACATTGCATCACCTTGTTAAGAGTATACCTAGTTAAGAGTATATATAGCCTGATTAGAGGCTATTACAAAGTCTTGTTAGGAACTACTATGTTAAGAGATTTAAAAATCCTTCTAAGAGCCACCTAGTTAGAGTATTTAATCTTCAGACTTGTTAGGATCTTTCTTACTCTGTTAAGAGTAACCTTGTTAAAGGATTTTGATCACAAGCCTGTTAGAACTTGCTTTGAGTAAGAAAATCAATAAGTGATCTAAATGTAGCACCTTATGCCTGATAGATTCTTTTTTGTACTACTCAAATCCATTGCTCTGATTGCTCAACCCTTTTTTCCTAAATGCACAATCATCTTCATAGACTACAATGATGCAAGAGCAAGGAGCAAGAGGGGCCAAAGGATGGCACACCCTAATGATCCAAGCCTGTAACACACACGCGGAAGCAAAAAACAACAAGAGTGAGAGAGAGAATGCCAGATCTTTCATATATTATCATTAATTGGAATCATACATGCCGAGCTATAAGGCCTTCCCGGTTAGGGCTAGATATTACAATGAATCTCAGGAGTCCTCAAACATGCGAGGATCTATCTAAAATCTCCAATCTAATGTCTATTATCTTCTATCAAAACTGACCCCCTAAACTACAACCAAACATCTACATTTATACAAGAAGCTACTGAGATGAGTCGGCCTTCAGATCCATAATTAACGGAAGTAACAGTCAAATCTGGGACCACACACTTCCCAATGATGGATACCAACATTAATTTCGCTATCCAATATAAATGCACAAGTCGGCCACAACAGGAAACAAAACTGAATCCGTCGGTAAGCAAGATAATCGAGCAGCAGATAGATAGTGCTGAGCGCCAGTGAAATAACTGACCACTTAGGAGATAACCAACCACCCTTGGTAACCAAAGGAAACTAACCAACTATCGAACAACTTGGTTAAAGAAGAAACTGAGTAACACATACAAACTCCAAATTCTTTTTGGTGACACAAGATTGCCAAGGACCCGAGATGCTCCTGCATCAGACACCTGGGGTTATTTGAAATGATTCTCTAAATCATTTGGTAGGTTTGGTCTGAGCTGCATCCGACTCAGACTGTGAAATCCATTAACTGTCTTCCATCAGTCTATTCTTCCACTTAACCAGATATTCCATATATTGTTTTCCTCTTGTACTTTTGCCAATTCTTTCCTTCAAAATATGTTCAACTTCATCATTCTGCTTCTTAGGATATTCTATCGGTACTGTTACTTCTTCATTGGGTTCATGATACTCATGCAAATCAACAATATTGAAAATCGGTGATATGTCCATGTCATCAGGTAACTCAATTTCATATGCATTTCCACTGTCAAATTTCTTCAGAATCTTGCAAGGTCCAAGCTTTTTCATCTTCAACTTTCCATATGTTCCAATAGGAAATCGACCTTTCTTCAAATGAACCATCACTTCATCACTAATATCAAAAGTATTATGTCTTCTTGATCTATCAACTATGTCTTTGTATTTCTGATTACTGTCTTCCAGCTTTAGCTTCACATCTTCATGCAATGTCTTCATGTATTTGGCAAACTTTACTCCTTCAACACTTTTCTTATTCTCATCAGCAATGTCTCTCAAATCAGATATTCCTCTCGGTTGTGTGCCATTCACAATCTCAAATGGTGTCTTTCTAGTACTCCTATTCATTGAATTATTATATGAAAACTCTCTTTGTGCTAACATAGAATCCCAATTACTCAGCGTGTCTCCAACTAAACATCTTAAAAGATTTCCCAAACTTTTGTTCACAACTTCAGTCTGTCCATCGGTTTGTGGGTGAAATGTAGAACTATATTTCAATTCAGTACCAAATTTCTTCCAAAGTGTTTTCCAAAAATATCCAACAAATTTATTGTCTCTGTCAAAGATAATACTCCTCGGTAATCCATGCAATCTGACAATTTCCTTAAAGAAAAGATCTGCTACATGTACTACATCTGATGTCTTTCTACAAGGTATAAAATGTGCCATTTTAGAAAATCTATCCACAACAACAAATATAGAATCATTACCTCTTACTGTCTTTGGTAAGCCAAGAACAAAATCCATACTGATATCAATCCAAGGTTTCTCAGGTACAACAATCGGTGTATACAATCCAATATTCTGACTTACTCCTTTTGCAACTTGACAAATACCACAACTTTTCACAAATTTTTTAACATCTCTATACAACTGCGGCCAAAAGTACTTCTCCTTCAGCAAATTCCATGTTTTATCAATGCCAAAGTGTCTAGCCAAACCACTACAATGTTTCTCCGTTATCAAACTAGATCTCATTACTCCTCTTGATATACATAACTGAATACCTTTAAACAACATACCTTCCTGAATAAAATATTCATCCCATTTAGTATCTTGTTGATCTTGAATAGGTGCTCTACACTTTCTCCATGGCTCAGAAAAATTAGGGTCATTTTCATACAAACCTCTCATCTCATCAAAACCAAGAACTTCAATTTTCATCTTAATCATCAAAGATCTTCTTCTACTCAATGTATCAGCAACTCAGTTAGTGACTCCACTTTTATGCTTTATCACAAATGTGTAACTCTACAAATACTCAACCCACTTCATATGTCTCTAATTCAACTTATTCTGACTACCCAAATATTATAAAGCCTTATGATCAGTATTCAACACAAATTCACTCGGTATTAAATAATGTCTCCATTTCTTCAGTGCTTGAACAATAGCATAGAATTCTTGATCATACACATAATATTTCCTTCTGACATCATTCAACTTTTCACTAAAGAAAGCAACAGGTTTACCATCTTGACTCAACACAGCTCCAATTTCACTTCCATTTGCATCACATTCTACTTGAAATACTTTACGAAAATCAAGTTTGCCAAAACAGGTAATTTAGCAACCTTCTACTTCAGAGTCTCAAAACTTCTGTCAGCTCCATGTGTCCACTTGAATTCTCTTTTGTCTCCTCTCATAGTCTCAGTCATAGCATTACAAATTGAACTAAATTTCCTTATGAACTTTTGGTAAAAACTTGCCAAACCGTGAAATGATCTTACCTTAGTAGCATTCACAAGTGTAGGCCAATTCAAAATAGCTTCAACCTTTTCAGGGTCCATCTTCAAACCATCAGCTGAAATAAAAAATCCCAAATACACAATCTCTTCTTTCATGAACAAACACTTTTTCAGATTTATCAGCAACTTTTCCTCTTTCAATCTCTGCAAAACTTGTCTAACATGCAACAAATGTTCTTCTCTGGTTTTACTGAATATCAGAATATCATCAAGATATACAATCACAAATTTACCCAAGAATTTCTTCAAAACTTCATTCATCAATCTCATAAAAGTACTCGGTACATTAGTTAAACCAAAAGGCATAACCAACCACTCATACAAACCTTCTTTTGTCTTGAAAGCAGTCTTCCATTCATCACCTTCTCTAATTTTGATCTGATGATACCCACTTTTCAAATCAATCTTTGTGAAATACTTTGCTCCAGTCAGAATGTCCATTATGTCATCCATTCTAGGTATAGGAAACCTATATACTTCACTATTATCTTATTGATTGCTCTGGAATCAGTACACATTCTCCATTCTCCATTCTTCTTCGGTGCCAATACAACAAGTACTGCACAAGGACTCAAACTTTCTCTGATCAAACCTTTCTCCAGAAACTCTTGAATCTATCAGTTCAATTCTTGATTCTTAGTAGGTGTCAATCGATGAGGTGCCTTATTTGGTAAACTAGCTCTAGGGATAAGATCCATACAATGATCAATGATTCTTTTCGGTGGCAAACCATCAGGTACATTATTAGAAATGATATCACTATACTCAGTGAGTAACTTATCAATCTCCTCAGGGACATTATCCTTTGTTTTCTTACTCGGTTTATTAGGAATCACAACAAAACATACATAATCCCTCTTCAAAGAGTTAACAAATTTTCTTCCTTCCATCAAGTAAACTTTCACAGATGTGCAAACATTACTAACAGGTTCTTCCATTAATGACAACAAGATTTGTTTCTTTCCATCAGCCACAATAGTATACTTATGCAATCTCCCATCATATATAGCATGTCTATCATATTGCCAAGGTCTACCCAATAAAATATGACAACAATCCATAGGCATGATATCACATAACACCTTATCATAATATTTTCCAATCTTTAAATTCACATAACAATGTTCACTTACCAGGAGTGTATGTTCATCTTTGATCCATGAAATTTGATAGGGCTTTGGATGTACCAACCTTTCCAACTACAATTTTGTGACCATCTCTTCAAATGCCAGGTTCTTCGAGTTACCACTGTCAATGATTACCTTCCAAACTTTGTCAAAAACTTGACATCTAGTCTTGAACAAACTTTTCCTTATCGGATCTTCCTTCTTGCTTTCATTCCACAGTGCTCTCCTTACCATCAAGTTATTTTCTTTTTCAGGTTCATTCGGTGACTCTTCTTGCATCAAAGCATTTCTACTGCTACCAGCCTTCTTACTAGCATGTGTACATTCAAAAGATCTATGTCCTTCTTCTCCATAATTATAACAAGTTCCCCACAAACTTCCTCTACTATAACCACCTTGGTAGTTACTGCCTCTACCTCTAGAACTTTCACCTTTCCACTCGGTCTTGCCTTTGTCCAAATTTGTCTTTTTTCTGGTTTAGATCTACCATTTTCACCATTAAATCTACCTCTTCCTCTAGGGAATCTACCACCATGACCTCTTTATCTTTTCTCATGTCTTTTGTTCAATTTATCCTCAGCTTTCAAAGCAAATTGATAAGCCTCTTCAATGTTCTCCAACTTGACCATACTAATCTCCTCTTGGATGGAAACCTTCAAACCATTCAGGTATCTACCGATTCTTTCCACATCATCTTCATCATGTCCATATTTGATATCCAATATATAGAATTCCTCAGTATACTCTTTTATCGAGCTATCCTTTTGTCTCAAACTTTGCATTCGCCGAACTAGGTTAATTTGATAATCACAGGGTAAGAACTTTCCTTTCAACTTATTGACCATTTTACTCCATACCTTGATTTTGTCTTTTCCTTTCCTCTTTTGATCCAATTTCAGATGTTCCCACCATAAGGATGCATGACTTTTCAACTTTGTGCTTGCAATCTTCACCTTCTTATCCTCAGGGATACTCTCATATTCAAAATATTTTTCCATCTCGGTGATCCAGTCCACCAATTCATTAGAATCCAAATTTCCACCATACTCAGGGGGATTGAAATGTGGTGTTGACTTCAGATTTTTCAAAGCCTTCAAAAATCTTTCTTCACCTTGATCCATAATAGGAGTAGGTTCTACATTCGCTTGTTCTTCTTCAATTTCATCATCACTAACATCTTCGAGATGTCTGCCTCTTCTTTGGGTTGTTTCTACTACTTCTAATCTAGCAGCAATCTGCCTTAGCATATCTACCAATCTTGGATCTTCATCTCACCTCCCATGAACCATCTTGACAACCCTCTGCAATTGTAGGTCAGATCGCAATCTGCTACCCCACAACAATTCAACTAGGGCTTCAAGAGGAACCTGCAAACCTAGATCCGTAGACCTAGATCAAGATCTCACCTCGCTTTGATACCACCTGACGCAAGGGTAGGGAGCAAGAGGGGCCAAAGGTGTTAGGAATGAATGTTAAATGTTTGGCAGCCATTCTGTAGCAGTTGTTTTTGCATTCATGACTATGATTGTCATCGATGTCAACACAATGATTTACCGAAGACTTGTAGAGAAGCAGACAAAGTTTTGATTAGCGCACGTGGGTTATTGCAATTGGAGCTATGCATTGTTGAGGTTATACTCTTTGATGTGTCATATGTCTATGGTTAAGAGTGCGAACAGTAATTCATTTATTCATGGAAGTTATGATCATTTTGGTAGAAGCAATGTTCCTGAGTAGCGGTTTATGGAAATTAGATGATATCTCCTAATCGGGATGGAATCTAGTTTTGTGTAGTTAAAGGGAAGTTGGAGACACATTGATAGTGATGTGGATGATAGTGCAAACTTTGAGGTCACACGAGTGAAGATTTATTGTATTTGGAAGCCGACAGTTTTGTGTAATTTTGGTGTAGCATGTGGAAACTTTTATTTTGTAATTGTATGCCGACTCATTTGTAATTATTTAAGTGTGGTATAAAGTAAGGAATTTATTTCCTTGTAGTATTTTTGTATAGTTTTAGTATGATGTTGTGATGTGAAAGTGTGTAATGATGATATGGTAGTAGCGGTTGTGATGTTGTATGCATGAAGTGAAGAATAGAGCTAAGTATGCAAGCTAATATGGGAAGGAAGACATGCGAAGTACAGAGATCTAAAATTGAGATCTGATGTAACAGTGAGTGTAGTTTGACATAGTAAGAGAAGAGGTAACATATTATTCTTTTGAGTAATGCAAAGATTATTTGGACAGTGTGTTCAGTGATCTTACCCTGAAGCTATTTGGGCAGTGGGTCCTTCTGTCTTCCATAACTCTTAACAGGGTTAAAATCTTTTAATAGGGATTCAAAATCTCCTAACAGGGATTCATATGTACCAAATGTATTTCATAAGACTCCTAATAAAGTCCATCCTCTCACAAGGAATATTCATATTAGTGCATCTTTTGTGGGCATCATTCCCACCGGGGTTTACTCTTTGATCAAGAGGTTCCCTAGTCAACATATCTTGTGTCATTGTGTTATTATGTATGAATATCTTTCTATGGCTGGTAATTCTATTGCTTATATGGTTTAATGTTTTTAATTATTTGATAACTAATTCACCCCCCCTCTCTCAGTTATCTTGGTGGACTTTACTTTCTAACAATTGGTATCAAAGCGGCAGGTCCTTGAAGAAGAAGTTTAACAGCTTAAGGAGATCCATGGCAAATTTCAGGAAAGAAAGCTCTAAGTTTGATGGAGTAAATTTTGATAGTTGGAAAGAAAAGATGAAGACACACCTATTATGTTTAAGACCAGGTTATTGGTTGATTACAAAGAATAATAAGACTATCATTGAAGAGGACAATCTTGAAACATGTACTGCGAAAGAGAGAGATCTATTCGTGTGTAACATACTTGTAAGAGAAGCACTTTTGACAGCACTTCTGGAGAATGAGTACAGTCAGGTAAAATATTTGAAAAAATCTCATGAAATTTGGAATGCTTTACACTCTACTTTTGAAGGTGATGAACATGCAAAAAGAGTTAGAGTACATAATTGGATATGTGCATTTGAAGATATAAGAATGTTGGAAGATGAATCTGTTAGAGGTTATATTGGTAGAATGTCAGAGATCATTTCTGGTATAAAATCTTGTGGAGGAACAAAGACAAAGAATGAAGTGATATCAAAAATTCTGAGGACATTGACTCATGTATTTAAGTAGACAACACATATGATTGAACAAGTGATACCTTGTACAACAAAATTTACAAGAGAGACTCTTCTTGGAAGATTGGAAGCAGTAGAAATGAACTTGAGATTATCAGGAGACTTACCTAGAATGGAGACAACATTCAGTGCTCTTAGTGTTCACCCTACTTTGTCAAGAAGCATCAATGTGAGTGGAGATTATGTTGGCAGCAGCAGATCTAGACATGAAGAAGACAAGAAGATTGAAGAAGGCATTGCTTTACTTGTGAAAAGAGAACCAGACATTAGTTGATAAGGGATATCAAGTTTGGTTTACTGAGAAAACTTGTGTGATAAAGGATAAAGATGGAAATCTGATTGGAACTGGATCTAGAACCAGAGAAGAGAAGTTCTTTTCCTAGTAAGAAGTTTACATCTACAGAGAAGCTGGAGATTTTTCATACAAACTTGAGCGGTCCTACCAGGGCTAGAGGATTCTATGGAGAAAGGAGAAAGGTATTTTATGATTCTTGTTGATGATTTTACAAGAATGATGTGGATTGTATTTCTTAAAGAAAAATTTGAAGCATTTGATAAGTTTAAGATTGTTAAGAATAAAGTTGAGAATGAATTTGGAATGAAGATTAAATGTTTAAGATCTAATAGAGGTGGAGAATTTACTTCTAGAGAGTTTAACAACTTTTTTGAAGAAAATGGCATTAAAAGACATTATTTAGCCCCTAGAACACCTAAACAAAATGGCATTACAGAAAGAAGGAACAGATTAGTGACTAAAGAAACAAGAGCTATGTTGTTTGAGAATCATTTGGTGAAGGTATTCTGGAGAGAAGCAGTGAACACAACAGTGTATACAATGAATAGAGTACAAATTAGAGCAGACACAGACAAGACACCTTATGAATTATGGTTTGGACATGCACCCTCAGTTAAGTATTTTAGAATTTTTGGAAGCAAATGTTATATAAAGAGAGATGATGATATAGGAAAGTTTGATCCTAGAAGTGATGAAGGTATATTTCTTGGATATTCTTTGAAAAGCAAAGCATATAGATGTTTCAATAAAAGAACTAAGACTATTGTTGAGAGTGCAAATGTTAAAGTTGATGAAAAGTTCAAAATTCAGGAAAGAATGCTTGATTATGAATCTGATGAAGAAGCTCATCCTAAACCTAATATTGGAACTACTGAATTGTTTCATGAAATTGACAGTGATTTGTTGAATGAAAGCCATAGTGAAGTTATTGAAGAACCTACATCTAAAGAGAGATCTGAGACAGTGACACCTAGCAAGAGTTTGTTAAGGAATCATCCTTTTGAATAGATTATTGGGAGCATTGAAAGAGGAGTTCTAACTCAGAATAAGGTACAAGAACAATTATGTTTGATTTCTCAAATTGAGCCTAAGACTACTAATGAAGCTTGTGAAGATGAAAGTTGGATTAATGCTATGAAAGAAGAACTAGATCAGATTGAAAAGAACAAGACATGGGAATTGGTCCCTAGACCTAAAAACAAGAATGTTATTGGAACTAAATGGGTATTCAGAAACAAGATGAATGAACAAGGAGAAGTAGTAAGAAACAAAGCAAGATTGGTATGTAAGGGTTACTCACAGCAAGAAGGAATTGACTATGAAGAGACTTTTGTACCTGTTGCAAGAATTGAAGCAGTAAAAATGTTTTTGGCATATGCAACCTACAAGAAATTCAAAGTGTATCAAATGGATGTGAAGTCAGCATTTCTAAATGGAGAATTGGAAGAAGAAGTCTACATTGAGCAGCCTGAAGGTTTTCCTTTGACTCAAGAAGGAGACATGGTATGTAAATTGAAGAAAGCTTTATATGGACTTAAACAAGCACCTAGAACTTGGTATGCAAGATTGGATAAGTATTTGTTAAAGTTGGGATTTATAAAAGGTACAGTTGATAGAAATTTGTACACAAAAGAAATTGAAAATGGTTTGTTAGTTATAGTTATTTTTGTTGATGACATTATCTTTGGAGGAGAAGATGAAGCTAGCGACAAATTTGCTGATGAAATGAAGACTAAATTTGAAATGAGTATGATTGGTGAAATGAAATACTTTTTGGGATTACAGATAACACAAAATAATGATGGTATCTTTGTAAGTCAGACAAAGTACTTGAATGATTTGTTGAAAAGATTTGGAATGGAGGATTGTAAACCAGTTGGAACACCTATGGTGACCAGACATAAGTTATCTAGCATAGATGAGACACCTGCAGTGGAATAGAAGAAATACAGATCTATGATTGGAGGATTATAGTATTTGACTCATACAAGACCTGATATAGCACATTCAGTTGGAATGGTAGCAAGAGTTCAAGCTGAACCTAGAGAATCACATTATGCAGCAGTAAAGAGGATACTGAGATATTTAAGAGGCACAATGAACTATGGATTATGGTATGAAAAATATGATGCTTTTACCCTATGTGCATATACATATGTTGATTTGGGAGGTAGTGTTGATGATAAGAAAAGCACCAGTGGAGAAACATTTTTCCTTGGAGGAATATTAGTTTCTTGGCTAAGCAAGAAGTAGAATTGTATCTCACAAAGCACAGCAGAAGCGGAATATGTAGTAGCAGCAAACAATTGTAACCAGATAAATTGGATGAAGCAAATGTTGAAGGATATTGGCATAAAATTTGTTGAACCTGTTGTTATACATTGTGATAACACCAGTACAGTTAGTATGTCTAAGAATCCTGTATTACATTCTAAGACAAAGCATATAGAGATTAAGTATCATGTTGTAAGAGAGAAAGTTGCTGAAAAAGAAGTCATACTTGAGTACATAAGTACAAAGGAGCAGATAGCAGATATATTCACAAAGCCTTTACCTAAGGATACATTTGAGTATCTGAGAGGTATGCTTGGGGTTATGCCCCAGCCTACTTTTGAGAAGTGATATAGTTGGTTGCATTCGTCTAGTGGTATATGAGCCCTATCTTTCTTTTGGACTGGATGTTGGTACTTCCTCTATGGGGGAGTATGTGTATCTGAGCTGAGTCATGAGGACTCTAGTAAATGTATTTTCTGAAAAGTGTCTTTTGACATTGAGTTGTTGTTGACTTAGTGATGGAATTTCTATCATTGATGTCAATGGGGGAGAAGTATGCATGAAAAACAATATAGAACATCTGTTGGAGAGAACTGAATAAGATAACGAAGCAAGATTTGATTGATGAAGAGGATTTGAAGAAGCAGTGTTGCAGTATTGGATTTTTTGGAACATTGGATGTTTTTTTATCTATGTTGTCATCAATGCCAATGGAGGAGATTGTTTCGAATGAATTCTAAATGTTTGACAGCCATTATGTAGTAGTTGTTTTTGCATTCATGACTATGATTGTCATTGATGTCAACACAGTGATTTACCGAAGACTTACAAAGAAGTAGACAAAGTTTTGATTAGCGCACATGGGTTATTGTAGTTGGAGCTATGTGATGTTGAGGTTATACTCTTTTATATGTCATATTTCTATGGTTAAGAGCACAAATAGTAATTCATTGATTCATGGAAGTTATGATAATTTTAGTAGAAGCAGTGTTCAAGCAGTGTTCTTGAGTAGCGGTTTGTGGAAATCAGATGATATCTCCTAATCGGGATGGAATCTGGTTTTGCATAGTTAAAGGGAAGTTGGAGACACATTGATAGTGACATGGATGACAACATAGACTTTGAGGTCACAAGAGTGAAGATTTACTGTATTTGGAAGCTGACAGTTTTGTGTAATTTTGGTGTAGCGTGTGGAAACTTTTATTTTGTAATTGTATGCTGACTCATTTGTAATTATTTGAGTGTGGTATAAAGGAAGGAATGTATTTCCTTGTTGTATTTTTGTATAGTTGTAGTATGATGTTGTGATGCGAAAGTGTGTAATGATGATATGGTAGCAACGGTTGTGATGCTGCATGCATGAAGTGAAGAATAGAGCTAAGTATGAAAGCTAATATGTAAAGGAAGACATGAGAAGTACAGAGATCTAAAATTGAGATGTGATGTAACAGTGAGTGTGGTTTGGCATAGTAAGAGAAGAGGTAACATATTAATTTGTTGAGTAATGCAAAGATTATTTGGACAGTGTGTTCAATGATCTTACCCTGAAGCTGTTTGGGCAGTGGGTCCTTCTATCTTCCATAACTCTTAACAGGGTTAGAATCTTTTAACAGGGATTCAAAATCTCCTAACAGGGATTCATATGTACCAAATATATTTCAGAAGACTCCTAACAGAGTCCATCCTCTCATAAGAAATATTCATATTAGTGCATCTTTTGTGGGCATCATTCCCAGCGGGGTTTACTCTTTGATCAAGAGGTTCCCTAGTCAACATATCTTGTGTCATTGTGTCATTGTGTATGAATATCTTTCTATGGTTGGTAATTATATTGCTTATATGGTTTAATTCTATTGAAGATGATAAAAGTTATAATTATCTGATAACTGATTCACCCCCCCCCCCTCTCAGTTATCTTGGTGGACTTTACTTTCTAACAAAAGGATGGTGCACCCTAATGATCCAAGCATGCAACACACATGCAGAAGCAATAAACAACAAGAGTGAGAGAGAGAATGCCAGATCTTTCATATATTATCATCAATTGGAATCATACATGTCAAGCTATAAAGCCTTCCCAGTTAGGGCCAGATATTACAATGAATCTCAGGAGTCCTCAAACATGTGAGGATCTGTCTGAAATCTCCAATCTAATGTCTAGTATCTTCTATCAAAACTAATCCCCTAAACTACAACCAAACATCTACATTTATACAAGAAGCTACTGAGCTGAGTCGGCCTTTAGATCCATAATTAATGGAAGTAACAGTCAAATATGGGACCAAACGCTTCCCAATGATGGATACCAACATTAATTTTATGATCCAATATAAATGCACAAGTCGGCCACAACAAGAAACAAAATTGAACCTGTCAATAAGCAAGATAACCGAGCAGCAGACAAACAATGTCGAGCGCCAGTGAAATAACTGACCACCCAAGAGATAACCAACCACCCTCGGTAACCAAAGGAAATCGACCACCTACCGACCAACTCGGTTAAAGAAGAAATCGAGTAACACAAACAAACTCCAAATTCATTTTGGTGACATAGGATTGCCAAGGACTCGAGATGCTCCTGCATCATGCAACCACCACATTAACCAACAACAGCCCTAACTCTTGATTCCATCTCCTTATATAAACATTTAGGTCGGTGGAGAAACCCTCAAATATGTTACTAAAGTCGGCCTCCAAAATCCAGTCAAATTTCATTAGCGATCTCACCAACATAATAATTTGAAATCCTCATTGTCAACTCTAAACAATTCAATTCAAAAATAAATCGAACATTGATAAATATATGATCACTACCTCGATTTAATCACCTTGACTTGATTGGTTAACTATTATTGCCAATAATGCTAATGTTTGACTCAAATCTCCATGTGTACTTCAAATTTTCTTGAACAATCATATATGTAGGTAAACATATAGAGACATCTTGACTGATCGCACCATCTGAATAGTCCATATCATCACCGTGCAAAACATTTTCCATGACTAATTGTATTATCACTAGTAGACTAAACACTTCGAAAAATCCTTATGCAATCATCTTTATCACTAGTATATGTGATTCAATCTTCCCAAAAAGAATTGTTGTCAGCAATGACAACACTACAATATTCATCACATTATCTAGGATAGGATCATCTTCATCATATGCCAAAAATATCCCCCTTTGGCATTGATAGAAACACTTAGAGAAAAATTGACTAAGTTTTCAATTATTGCAAAAATATAATCAACAAGTTCAGAGCATAAAAAATTCAGAGCTACAAAAATAACTCCCCCTAAGGTAATATATCTACTCACCCTTTCTAATACTTAGCAATATTTCACTACACTACTACTCCCCCTTTGACAACAATGACAAAGGTATTACAATGGATAACCAAAAGGCAAAATTTTATTTATAAAGAGTATCATATACCTATTTACAATCTACTGAATACATCTACAAAATTGGTCTTCAAGATTTGTAAATCATTAACCCAAGTGTTTAGTAGGTTTTCCATGATAAGTATCTGCCCATACAACAAAAAATGCAAGCTCCTCCAATCCTTCTACTATGCACGGAGCAAGTAAGACTAACTCTATTCCAACCTCTTTAACACCTTTTTTCACAAAATCTCCAACTTAGGAATCAATACACTGTGTAACTCTGATAAAGTAGATATCCTCTTTTCCTGCTCATTACTATAAGTCTTGAGCTTATGATTGGAAACACTTACTTGTGCTCCAAAACTTGTAGCTAAACCATTGATAGGATTAAAATTTGCTACTAATAGCCCTATCTCCTATTGAGCTTCACATCTTTTCCTATCTAAGTCTTTCAAGAACTGTGAAAATTCATAGATAGAGGTAAGTATCTTACCACCTTCCTTTAGGGCATCTTTCACCTGGTTCACTACAACTTGTAAAGTGTTTCTATCAAGTGCAATTGATTGAGACAAATTTTATAACCTCTTCCTTTCATAGTCTTTTTTAGCTCTCATTATTGTAGCATCCTCTAGACTTTTCATTTCCTCTCCAGTAGTTGTGACCTATTGACCTAGTTGTTCTATTGGTGTGGCCTTCTCATCATATTTCACTTCAAGCACTAAGTCAAGAATATATCTCTTGTAGTCAATATAACTTGTGCCTCTTGTTTCAACTTATCCTTCTTTACTTTAGACTTAATTGCCATAGAAATATCAAACATCTCTTTAGGGCTCATGGTACTTAAGTTTATTTTCCCTTGAATAGCAGGTAAGTCATCTTCATCCATATCAACAATGTTATGCTTGATAGAAGACATAGACTAAGAAGTAGTTACCTTTTTATTTCTCCTTGTATGTGGTCTTCACCTTTTGTTTCTCTTGCTCTTGATGATCTTCTTTCATCTGCGCATCTTCAGTATGTGCTTTCTCTTGCTTCTCCTTATCTTCATCTCCATTGTTTTCCTCTATTACTGGTACTTTTTTTTGCTCACCAAAAGTAACTTCGACTAAGGTATCATCATTCATGTCTTGTTATGCTCCTTGCTCCATTTTTGTGGTAACATGAGCATCCACTTGTTCATCTATAATATCCTGACCGGTTTTCATATCCTTAGGTTCTTTATTTCATGCTCTTCTTTAATACCTAAGAACTTTTTAAAAATGTCCCTTGTTTTATCTTGTACTGACTGAGTTTCACCAATTAATAATCTAGTCACCCTTATCTTGGTCTTGAATGAAGATCTAACCTTTTTAAAGGTTTCCTTCATTTCTTCTTTTTCTCATTTTAGGCATTAAGATCAATAAAATGTACTGAATTATCTCTTTATCTTGCTTTATTGTTGCCTTCCATCTAGATTCAATCTTGTCATATAGAGAAGTAGGAATTTGGCCTTGCAATTGTATGAGTACTTGACTTAACCTATGCATACTTTCTACAACTGCATCCTCAACCCTTCTTTGACCATCTTCATTAAATTTGTCATAATACTTGTTAACACCAACAAGTATACCCAACTTCTTAACCTTATCAATAACTGTATCAATATAGATAAATTTACTAAAATCGGGCTTAATTGATTTTGTAGTAGGGGGGCCTACCACCTTGGATTTCTTACCTTTTTCTTTGAGTTCTTTTTGTTCTTCTTTTGACTCAGTTCCTTTTGCTTCCCCTTCAACCTCTTTGTATCCTTGTGACTTCTCTTTCTTCCTCTTACCAACAACCTTTGTTGTAGCAGTAGCTTCCTTAGTTCTTGTAGGCTCATATTCAGTTGGTCTTATTGGCCTCTTCATAGGGATCTTGGCTAGAGGAGAAGGTTTCTCCTTCTTGACTGTTGTGGCACTTCTTGTCTACCTACCAATTGGGGCACCACCGGTTGTAGAAGAAACAACTTCCACATCATCATCTCCATTAATTATTGTTGATGTGCCAGCCTTCTCAGCTTCATATCTTTCTCTTTCCTAGTCAATAGCTTCTTGTGTGTAGCCTTTCTTTAGAGAAAATTCCCCCACTTCCTTACTAATCTTCTTCTCTATGACTGGTTTTTTAACTTGTCAAAAATTCAAGGGACTTCTCCTTGTATGTTCCAAACCTAGGATTATTGGTATCTATTGGCTTGGATAATAGATCTTAAACATGTAATGTTAATATATATTCATCTACCTCATAACCCATATGCATGGCCCATGAGGTCCTAGGTACAACCACTTCCATCAAACAAGTATTAGTATCTACCATGAAGCAGATGTCATTTTCATACTTTTCAACAATCTCATCTGGTATCCTTTATCTTTGATGATTTTCCTTTTGAAAAACCTTGAAATATCCCCATACTTTTTTTGTAAACCCATTACCAAGCATCCTTAAGCAATTCTTTCATTGTATGATCACTGGTTGATAATAAACAATATATACCTTCAAATATCTTGTTAGTGATCAACCAAAGTTTCATGCAATTGAACAAAACTACATATCATGCATTAAAACAACCATATGCAGATACAACTTACTACACATGCATCTAGGGGGTGTTAATATCTATTGAGCATTTAAGGTTGTCATTAGTATCAAAGGATAGTAAATAGGTCGGTCGGTTACTTATATTGAGTTGGTCGGTAACAAGAAGTAAGACAGAGTAGTCGATAAAGCCTTTACACCAAGCATCACACAGTTAACCAAGCACCATCGACACCGACACCGATGGTCAGTAAACACTGAGTATCGCAGTATACACCAAACAAATTATACAGTGTTTACCGATGACCACAAAAAATGGCATAGTAATCTGAAATGGCACATTATTCTATGCAAATAGTTACAATAGATCGTAAAATAGTTTACCAAGATTGAGGAGCATTTATTGTAATTAGATACTCATTAAATGTAATGTTTATCTTACTGTAATAGTTGATCTAGGTTATTTTGCACTATAGATCTTAGGGTTATGATTATTTTTGTAACCTAATTTTTGCTAAGGTGGCAAAATAGAACACTATATATTTTGTATGTTCGCACCATTTTTGTGAGGTTGGCTAAACTAATATATATGATTCACAGATCACTTGAAGACATTGCCAAACTTCAAGACAATTAGTTTACTGAGCAGAACAGAGCATAGAGGATATCAGATTGAGCAGAATCAAAGAAGGCTATCGAGCAGAACAGAGTAGAGAACCATCATAGATAAGGTGATATTTTGATGAGCACTTATTGATATGTTTCAGACAATTGAGTTGTCAACTAGCAAATAATTACCTATTACTTTCTGACAATTGTGATAGAGTTTTTGATAAATCTCTTAATAGAGTAGACTTAACAGTCTTATGTAAATCTCTTAACCGAGTACACACTTCATTAGTGTTGTTTAAATCCTATAACTAGGTAGATCTAGCTGATCTAATATGTTACTCCTAATAGGGTAAGATCACAAGAAGTGATCAAAACTTGTAGCCTTAACAAGCAAACCTTTTCTATCTGCAGTAGTGAAGAATTTGTGGGTGTCATCCCCACCACATTTTTTACCTTCTTACAAGGGTTTCTGCGTTACCAAAATACTTGTGTTATGTGATTGTCATATTGATTTCATGTTGTTTACTTTCTTGAGTTAACTAGATGATTGATTTATACAATTGTATTCAAGTTATTTTGATCGGTTATCATAGTATTCAATTATAGATCAGAAAGGTTTTACAAGTAAAGTTTTGAAGGCACTGATTCACCCCTCCCCTCTCAGTAGCTATCTCTCCTAATTACAATAATTGGTATCAGAGCATAGTTCTCTTGTTGAATAGTCTAACCACTAAAGGGTAAAGATCTAAGTCATGGAGAGATACAAACTTGACAAGACTATTGAGAATCAGAAGATACAAATACAAATGTTTGTGGAACAGTATAAACAAGCCAAGGAAGAACTGAAGAAATTACTAGTTGAAAGGAAGAACCTTGCAATTCAATTGAATGAAATCAGTTATCATGAAGAACCTATTAATGAAATATTTGATCATATTGGATCAAGCTCTAGAAGCATCTCTAATGGATCTGAAAGCATAATGTTTGATTTATCTTAAAAGAATCATCATCTATTTGAGCAAGTGAAATCACTTCAAATCTGTCATCAATCTCAAATGGTGAGAATGGTGGAAATCATGAACAATGCTATAAAAGATGAACGAGATCAGAATCTGGCTATTGAAGACCGAAGACTGATGACCGAACAACTTCAAGCAAAAGAAAGTGAAATCCAAAGACTCGTTGATCATCACTTCCAAGTATCAAATCAGATGATGACAGTTAATCAAGAAATGAACCAAGTAAATGGAGAATTATCAAGAAGACTTGAAGATGTTGCAATACTCAAAGAAGATAATGAAAAAATGAGAAATGAAATAAAGACACAAAAGAAACACAATGAAATGATGAAGATAGCTGAGGACAGTTCTAAAAAAATTGATGATTTCCTAACTAATCAGAGGAGATTCAAAAGCATAACCGGTATAGGCTACATCGGTGAAGGAGAATCATCACAACAAGATGAAAAAGTCAACAACAATCAAACTCAAAAATCTATAGTGATGACATGATACCACTATGGAAAACCAGGACATACATCTAATGTGTGCAGAAGCAAAGCACAAGGTAAACCTCCTCTCATTCCAAAATTCAATGGATATTGTTATTATTGTGGTAAGTTTGGACATCCATCTTATGAATGCAGAGCTAAGAAGAATGGCATTACTAATAATTCTACTAAGGAGAAAATATGCTATACTTGTAATAAGCATGGACACAATGTAAGGGACTGCAAGGCGAAAATGACACAAGTCTGGACACCTAAAGAGAAACTACAACGAAAGCCATATCAACCGAAGAGACAAGGTAACTCATATGTTTGGGATTATAATACATGGACTAATTGTACTGTATGTGGTTGGTATGGACATATTGTAGCAAACTATTATAGAAAGAATCAGATTGGACAATCAAGAAACTGGACAAATGTAGGAATGGCATGTATGCACTATCACAAGGTCGGTCATGTAAGCAAGAATTACAGAGACCGAGCACCAGATGAAAACCATATATTTGAGAGTGGACATAACATTGCAAATATTACGAAGTTAAGGAACACAATGTGGAAGAAGGCATCTAATGAGAATGCTCAGTCAAGTAACACTGTCGGTGAAACCTCGTCCACTGGATTGGGTGACATCGATACCTCCACTTAAGATGACAAAGGTTTGTATGGAACTTACATTTTAAATGATCATAGTTTACATATAGTTCCTTATATATGATGTACAAATACCAAATCTACATGAATAAAGATGCACTATGGTTTATGTGTTATAAGTTTACAAATGTCATATAGTCGGTAAAAGAAGAAATGTGAGTTGGTTACCCATCGATAATCACTATACAAGGGTAACTGACAATAGTGCAAACTAATGAAGAAATTCTATGTTAACCGAGCAAAAGAAATTGTAGACATTACCGAGCTGACAACTATTTTGTATCAGAAGTTAGGTCACACATTTAATGCATCAAAGTTTGAGCGGGAATATCAAAAAATCTATATATATACGCAGAAATAGAGTTCATTGTTACATTGTGATTTCAAAGAATAGAGATTTTACAAAGAAGAGTTCGAGCTAAATATTTTAAGAAAAAATTCCAAGCTACTATAGATTGAACCGACAACAATTCTTCGACGATAACGAGTAAGTTCATCTACCTACCGAACACTGGTTATCTATTGTTTGCCGAAACCCTAGAAACAATTTATGGCATCGACATTGACTGCAAGAAAATCGCAGAACATTAAGGAGGAAGTGGAATTAATTGTTAGGGCACATTTTGCCGAGGAGAAATTCAAATCTCATCCCAAGGTCGTAGCACAAACAGACGATATGGGCGCATTTTCTAGTATTCCAGATAGGGTTTTGTTAACTGAAGATGTTAGGGCCTATATTCACTACAAGATTGATGAAGAATGTGATTTTGAGACCATTGCTGCTTACCAGCAAGTTTGTGGACCGGATGGTAAGATTAAATCTGAATACAAGAAGATTGAGGAATCAGGGTTACGATGTTTCACATACTTCCCGCAATCCTTCCACAATGACTGGATAAGAATCATGCTAAGTAGATTTCATGATGGCATATTTTGGTTAGATAAATCTATTGAGGTCACTAAGAAGATTATCAGTAGGGTTACTGGATACCCTACAACTGACAAAGCCAAATCCTTTCGAAGTTTGTCTCATCCTGACATAGAAAAGAACACTTTCAAAGTTTGTCTCGTCCTGACGTAGAAAAGAACATTGGAGCTCAATGGGATGGTAGGGCACTGAAAATATCAATTATCAAAGATCCAATGGTAAAATTCATAGCTCATGTCATCGGGTACAAGATATTCCAATCTAGCAAATCGAATAGTGTACCCTGCAGTGCTATGGACATGGCTTACAAAATTGTGAAGAAAGATCACCAGGTTGATCTTGCTGAGCTACTACTACACCAACTACATGACAATATGAAGACAATAAAAGCAAAGAAGTCTAATACATGTAAGTATAGATCACTTCTTGTCTATACATTTCTCTATCTACAAAAATATGTACCAGGTATCGATAAAGTAAATTGGCAATCAGACAAACCGATAACTACACAAATCGGTGAAATGATGAAAAGTCTAGGAGATAATCTAAACAAGGAATTCAATTCATATTTCAAGGAATTTCAAACAAAAATGCAACAAAGAAGTAGAATTCCAAAGGAATTAGTAAGTAAATTTGAAGATGACATATGCTTTGTAGTAAGCGTAGACCACTCAATGATAAAGGCAGCAGAACCGAGAACAAAATGGCTAGCACTGATGGGTTATGAAATGAATCATGATTTCACTTTGAAATATATCAATGCATTGCTAGCATTACCAATAGATGTCACTGCCAGTAGGTTTGGTGTATATGAGGAAGCTAAGTCAAGAATCACAACAGACATAGAGATCGAAAAAATGTCTAGAAGGGCAAAGAAAATGAGAAAAGATCTCTCAGCAAAATATGGAAATGTATCTGACTCACCTAAGGAGTCACCAGCTGATGAGGCAACTAAAGGTCAGTTATAGTTGGCTGACAAGCCCTATGATAGCGAGGAAACTGAGTCAGATAAAGAAAAGGATCACACACCGGTTCCTCCCACAATTGATGAACAAGATATGCAGCTACCAGAACCTGAAGGAATGAAGACTCGTTCATCAACTGCTGCACAATCCACTGAGCAAGTAGAAGTAGTAAAAGTAGCAAAAAGAAGAGTAGCTACACCAACCAGGAAATATTTTAAGAGAAAGAACAAGAAAGTAGCTGAGACACCGAAGAAAAAGAGGAAATACATAAGAAATAAGGAAGATCTAGATGATACAGAAACTGAAAATGATCCTGATCAATTCAAGATAGTTCGTAACAGGGAAAATACTATAGAATAAATAATTGAAGATATAATTGAGAATGGAAATCTTACAGATCTAGGAATAGGCAAATTTGACAAAATGTCAATTGCGGACAAGACAAAGATAGAACATGCTATCGTCTAGATGATGATTAAATTCAAGAGAGTATCGATGGAATTCGCATGTCAATTGCCAAAGGAACTTGATGACAAAATAAGTGAGAGATGGGCTATTGCACTAGATATAGAGAAAAGGAAAAGAGAACGGTCACTAAGTTGTGCAACCTCACACTTTAGCTATGCTATGGTAAGTGAATACATGACAAAGTATCAGGCTAGATTTCTAGTCAAGAATAGAGCAATGCAGATCATGGATGAGAATGTGGATGATATGGATGTCATATGTGATTCTCTATGGACATTAATTTTGAAAGTAGAAGAGAAAGCTAAACATGAAGCATTCCTGAAACTGTCTAAGAAGAGACACAGTTCAAAAGATAAAGGTATTTTCATTGATGATAACAAAGGTAAGAAAATAGAAGACATCGTTATATCAGTTACCGAGGTAATTGATATCACTGAACAAAAGGAAGAAATCAAAATTTCATAGGATGCACCGGATCAAGTTAAGATCCACTTGCAAAAGAAAACTGATGATGATGTACTCATTGAGGACATCACTAACGGTGATCCTGATGATGAGGATGACGAAGATGTGACAATTGCACCATACAAAGATGAAGCATTAGACACTGATAGTGTGTTCACATCTCTACTGGGTGAACTACCTGTACTTGCAGAGGTAGTTGAAATAATTTCACAAGTACAACCCGATGTGTCTCATCCTGAGCCAAATAAAGATACAACTGAGATTCAAGCACTCGAGCAACCTGCAGATACAAATGATCCTAACAAACCAGAGGCATAGTCTACAGAAATAAAGGAACCAAAAGAAACAAAGTCAACCAAGGTGAACACACCTGACACTACAACCAAGACTCCCACACCATCTACCGAGGAGCAAAAAAAGGATGATACAGTGTCAACTGGGAAAGATACTCCAAAAAGTGAAGAAAAAGCTATTGTTATAAGTGAGAAGAAGTCACCTCTTGCCCAAAAGAAGAAGAAGAAGAAAGCCAAAGGGTCGGTCACCATTGATGAAGTTATAATTATACCAGAATGTGACCTGAGAACCCTAAGCCCTAAAGAACTAAGTAGATATGGGGAATTATGTTCAAGGAAAGTGGCACAAGAGAAGTTAAGACAAGAACACAAATGTAAAGAAGTGTTAAATGATGTGAGGGATATTTTGCAACAGATAGTTCTGGAGACAAATATTGATGAGAATACTCCCATCTTAGATCAACTTGCCACACTTGCCAACAAAATCAATGCCCCTGATATAGATGTAGACAAAAGAATAGAAGAAAGGGAAGAATCAAAGATTTAGAACAAATTAGCATAAAAGATTAGCACAGAAGTGGCACTAAACAAGGTAAAATTATCTGAGGTCATTACTGAGGTAAAATATATCACCCAGATAATCTGTCAACTTCTAATCAAGCTTTGTACTTCAGACACCTTCACTGTAGAAGTCAATGAAAAGATAAAAGGTTTAGAAGCAGAGATATAGTTGAGGACACAAGCAACTATCGCCAAGCCAACTGCTTTTGTAAAGCACATTAACCGAGTTTAGGAACTCCAATGGCTAATAGCAGACTTAAGGAAACAAGAAGTGCACATCACCGATCAGGTTACCGAGTTACAAATAGAACTCACTCCTTACCTGAAAATTTTTGAAGCACACATTGTCAAAGCTGAACAACTTGTGGCAACACCAGAGATTTCAATGTTGGATAATATCTTTGACATGCATGCACAAGTCGGTCTTGAGCATATTGCTCTTACCAACTTGAAAGAGGAATGGGACAACCTCTTGGAGTCTGTATAGAAAACCCATCCACACATTTTTGATAAGATGTAAGTATACATTATATATATATTTTTTGCATTTGTCATTTTTATCAAAAAGGGGGAAAACATGTATATGCCAAATAAGTATACTTTGATATGTATATTACATACTACCAGGAGCATGCACTGAGGGGGAGTACTCTGTACTTAGAAATTTTTGTTGTGGATATGTATATGGCGGAGATATAAGGAAGATATAGAAACATTTTGTCTATATACATTTGAAGTTTTGATACTAATGCCAAAGGGGGAGATTGTTAATCTCTATTGAGCATTTAAGGTTGTCATTAGTATCAAAGGATAGTAAACAAGTCGATCGGTTACTTATATTGAGTTGGTCGGTAACAAGAAGTAAGACAGAGCAGTTGGTAAAGCCTTTACACCGAGCATCACACAGTTAACCGCGCACTAGTGACACCAACACCGATGGTCAGTAAACACCGAGTATCGTAGTATACACCGAACATATTATATAGTGTTTATCGATGATCACAGAAAATGGCATAGTAATCTAAAATGGCACATTATTCTATGCAAATGGTTACAACAGATTGTAAAATAGTTTACCAAGATTGAGGAGCATTTATTCTAATTAGATACTCATTAAATGTAATGTTTATCTTACTGTAATAGTTGATCTAGGTTATTTTGCACCATAGATCTTAGGGTTATGATTATTTTTGTAACCTAATTTTTGCTAAGGTGGAAAAACAAAACACTATATATTTTGTATGTTCGCACCATTTTTGTGAGGTTGGCTAAACTAATATATATTATTCATGGAGCACCTGAAGACATTGCCAAACTTCAAGACAATCAATTTACCGAGTAGAACATAGCACAGAGGATATCAGATTGAGCAGAATCAGAGAAGGCTACTGAGCAAAACAGAGTAGAGAACCATCATAGATAAGGTGATATTTTGATTAGCACTTATAGATCTATTTCAGACAATTGAGTTGCCAACTAGTAGATAATTACCTATTACTTTCTGACAATTGTGATAGAGTTTTTGATAAATCTCTTAATAGAGTAGACTTAACAGTCTTATGTAAATCTCTTAACCGAGTACACACTTCATTAGTGTTGTTTAAATCCTATAACTAGGTAGATCTAGCTGATCTAATATATTACTCCTAACAGGGTAAGATCACCAAAAGTGATCAAAACTTGTAGCCTTAACAAGCAAACCTTTTCTATCTGCAGTAGTGAAGAATTTGTGGGTGTCATCCCCACCGCAATTTTTACCTTCTTACAAGGGTTTCTACATTACCAAAATACTTGTGTTATGTGATTGTCATATTGATTTCATGTTGTTTACTTTCTTAAGTTAACTATATGATTGATTTATATAATTGTATTCAAGTTATTTTGATCGGTTATCACAATATTTAGTTATAGATCAGAAAGGTTTTACAAGTAAAGTTTTGAAGGCACTGATTAACCCCTCCCCTCTCAGTACCTATCTCTCCTAATTACAACAAGGGGTTCTTGAGTAGATTTGACATTTCTTTCTCCCCCTAAACCAATGATGCCTTAGTTTGATGATGAATTCTCCACACCCTATGAAGATGTGGAATCTTTTGATGATTTTCCTTCACTCTTTTTCATCCAAATCTTTCTCATATGATTCTTGGTTTCTTCAACATTTTCAATCTTCTTTCCCTTTTTCTTGTCTAACTACTTAATTTGTTGGTTCACCTTATTGTTCCTTGATCTACAAAACCTTGCAATGTGTCCTACCTTATGAAAGTGGAAACATGTCATACCATTTGATCTCCAAGTACCTTAATTGCCTCTATTTTTCCTTAATCTACAGTTAATGTCCATGTGACCATATTTGTGACAATGTGAACAAGTAACATCCCACTGGTTCCTATTTTGATAAGCATTTTATCGACTAACTTGTGACTATTGATTGTTCATTCTTGTCCTACACTCATTAGCTCTATGACCATACATATTGCAATTATGACAATAACCATAAAAAATATTTGGTCTAGCATTAGGTCTCATGCTTGGAACACTACATCTGATATTTTCCTACATACATTAGTTGTATTTCCAAGCTTGTGACAGTTGAAACAAACTGGTTTATAAGATCTCTTCCTTTGATTCACCTTAGGTGTTTCTTTAAAAACTTTCTTGTCATTTTTAGTTCCAAAAGACTCACCAACCTCATAACTTTTGTAACCTAAACCATGAACTCATCCATGCATTCTTTGATTCTTCAGTTGTTCATCTAGCTTTGCAAAAATTTCATTGAACTTGATCAAAAAATCATTTACAACCTTCAACTCACCTTTTAGTTTCTCATTTTCTTTTCTCATATTTTTATTATCCCTTAAGGATTCTTGATTCTCTTCATTTGTCTCATGTATATGTACATTCAATGCACCAACTTCTTATTTAGATTTGAAGATCTCATCCACCTTGGCTTTTAGAGATTCATCTTTGGCTTTTAGGGCTTCCTCTATAATTTTCCTTTCTTCTTCTAAAACCTTCCTTCCTTCCATATCTTCCCCTATTCTAATGAACATATTTGTTAGTCTGAATAGGCACTAAGAGGGGGGGAGGGGTGAATCAGTACTACAATAAAATTGATAATTGAACTTACAAACTTGCAAAGCAACCAACATGCAAAACTAAAAATAATGTAGAACACTATCACATACAACATCCATAAAGATTAACAATAGACACCAAGATTTTTCTCATGGAAACCCTTGTTAGAGGGGGAAAATCTCATGTGGGAATGATGCCCACAATATTTCTAAGCTCAATAAAATATGGTCTCTTAGGACCGATTATAATTACCTTATCAAAGGCATACCCTGTTAAGAGCTAGAAAGTCATGTTAAAGACTACTCTGTTAAGAGATTCATAACACAAGCTAATGTGTCAGTTTTTTAAAGGATTTATCATTTAGATCCTATTAAAGATCCTACCCACAATGTTAAGTGTGACCATGTTAAGGGATTTTGCATGCAAACATGTTAGGGCTTGCCTTGAGATAAAACCAAGTAGAAAAGGATATGATGAAATAATGCTTCTTTCTTGCTTGAATAGATCCAGTTAAGCTTAATCACTACTAATATTACATACACACTTAGTTTCTAAATCACACCTCCTGAAACAAATTTTTTTGTTGTATCCACTCTCATACTCTTTTTCCTCCTTTTTTCTAATATATATTTATATTCTTCTCATTAAGGAAACTAAACAAACCTATCCACTTGAGATTCAAATATCCCTCTCAAACATAGTTAAATTTCAATGTGCCTGAATAAGATTTGATAATAAAATCAACTTTTCAACCATAGGATTCCATCACACCTTCAATTCATCCAATAATATTCATCTTCATCACTTTTTCCTAGGTACTTGCACAACTTTGAGAAATCCCTTCATTATCAATCATAAAAATATGATTTACCTTTCCACATCGGCATCTACCACATCATCACAATACTTGAACAATATATTAGCCTTTTACCGATACTGGATCAACCAATCTGACCATCTTTTTGATCAAACACTTGCTTCTATGTTCCTTACTATTCTTCACTATCTCAGTCACGTGAACTTGTAGTATCTCTCCTGATACATGGAATTAGATGATGTGATCACATAAATAGTATCCATAGACATTATTATATCATACTCTAAAATTGAACACCTAAACCCGATCTTCAGCTCCATATCTAATTTTTCAGTTCATTGTACTTCTGTACTAACATTGTGTATGCATCTTCAATCCTTTATAGATTCTTGTAGACATCAAAATAACTGATGTGATCATATGATTAGGTATACAACCTAGTATAGATCCTATAGTTACCATCGCAAATGATAAATTGACCTCAAGCTCCTGATCCAATCAATTGTATCTCTCAAGATTCTCTAAAACATGGTAGAATTACCACGTGATCACTTCTTCAATCAATCCTTAATACCATCAACAAAATTGATCTATATCCATCCAAATGACCTTGTTGCAATGCCACAACCTTTTTTCCAACAATGAAAACACCTTAACATTACCAATCTCTCTATCATCTTCATCAAATGCCAACAATCTCCCCCTTTGGCATTGATGACAACACTTAGAAAAAATTTGGAAATTACATTGCATAATATAATTCATCAAAGTATTTCAGCTCAAATAGAATGCATGATAATATGAAAATACATAACTCCATAACTCCCTCTAGGATACTACACCCTTAACCATTACATGCATGAAATTAGCCAAATTTATAAATTTTCTCTATACATACTCCCCCTTTGACAACAATGACAAAGGAAATTACAAAAAGTACTAGCATAATGATTTAAAAAGTAGTATGACCTGATTACAATTGATTGAAAGTAGAATTGAAGTTCTTCAAATTTTCCATCTTACCACTTGTAGCTTTCACCAATACAACCAATTGTTCTAAAAGACTAGCCCTCTCATCATATTCCACATCTGGCATTAGATTAGATAATATGTCCCTTTCTTGCAAAATGATTTGGCTTTCTCTTCTCATCTTGTCTATTTTTTCCTTCATTTTAATAGCTTGTGCATATTTCAACATTTCATTTGGACTCATAGTACTTATATTCATTTCCCTCTTTATTAGAACACCATCAATCTTCCATAATTATGTTGTTTGAATAAACTCTTCTTGCTCATCATTCCTCTTCCCATCATCACCAATATGAATAGATTGACTAAAGTCAAATTCTATCAGCATTGAATGTTGAGTGGAAGAACCTACTAAATCATTCACTTCTTGTCTTTATGTTTGGGCTCTTTATCTTCCATCTGAGATTCAATCCTCACATTTTCTCCTTCATCAGAAGCATGTACTTGTCTTATGAATTCCTTCTCTTTCCTCTTATCATCCATAGGAATTTTCTTGGCATATGATTTCACTTTTCTCTTTTCCTTCTCCTCTTTCACTTTTTCCTTAAGCATAAGTATCCTTTCAGTATATGTTCCAAATCTGGGTTCATTTGGGTTCTTTAGAATAGATAAAAAATGATCAATGTGAAGATTCAAAACATCAGCTTCAACTTCATAACCCATTGGCATTACTCGTGAGGTTCTAGGTTCAACTGCATCAATCATGTAGGTGTTAGTGTCCACCATAAAACATATTGTGTCCTTATACTTTTGCACAATAGAAATTGGGAATCTCATTCTAGCATGCATTTTCTTTTGAAATTCCTTCAAATATCCCCAAATATTACTTGTAAATTTATTTCCCAATTCACTTATGATCCTATCAATCTGGATGTAAGTAGGGTTATCCTTAGACAAAGTAATATCATTAGTTCCTAAAAACATGTTTTGAACATAAAGAAATAAGCACATGATCAACTGTCTATATTTGAATGTCCATCTTTTATTCCTTTAAATTTTTTCTAGGTTAGCCATTAGTTTCTCTCTCATTCCCTTGGCTAGATCATAATCTTTATTTTATTTTATCATTATATATGTTGTGTGAATAGCACTAACCGGTATGCAATTAACCTTCCTGGAATGATAGATCATGTACCCTATGACCATTGAAGAAAATATGACTTCATCATCCTCAATGTCATTTACCATCAGGCCATGTCCATCACAATTCATTTTTTTCAATCTCATTACTTCCTCCTTGTGAGTGTTGTGAAAAATAGGTACTTCACCGGTTGCACTAAGACTAGTTACATCATGAATAACCTCCTTGGTAATATCATGAGGTTTATCCAACTATATATACCAACCATGAAATTTTCTTATAACATATCTTATATGCTCCTTTTCAAATTCACACAGAAAATCACCAACATGATGTAAACCTTTATTGATGATTCCTTTATGTTCATCTTTTAAAGTCATGGTACTCTCACTGCACAATTTATTGAATTGCTCATAGATTGCAAATTCTACTAGATTTTCTAATTTTCAATGAATATATACTCTTACTTCTTCATTATGTATAAATCTATAGGGAACGCTAGATAGAGCACCAACATGATCACTTTTCATTGATTTATATGAATGTTTTTTATATTTTGGCCTATGATCCTTAGAGATTTTGACTAATCTAGGTATATCCATCTTAAACTCTTAATCACAATAGCAAGTAACTGATAAATACCTTTCAAAGTTCATTGTAAGGGCTCCAGACAAAGAATCAACTTCAGATTCATCAAATATTGTGATTGGTATTTTCCTTTTGATTGATGTAAGCAATCACACCTTTTAGCCTAGATCACTATAGATTGCATAGGATACACCTTCCTCTCTATAAAATGTTTCTTGATGTGCAATATAATAATAAATGTGAAGAATTTTCCTTTTCACCTACCTTGACATGAGCATTAAATGTGTAATCGATATAACTTATTCTTTTCACCAATTGAGATGAAGTGTGTAACCAATACATTAGGACATTCAATCGATACACCAAGACTCTCACAAATATGTTTATATTCCTTCATGCATCTGATTATTTAAATATATCCTACCGCTCATCCATAGGGGGTCTGTATGATATATTTTTACAAATTTTTCTCCCCCTAAGCTAAATGTTAGCTTAGTTAGATGATGAGGTACCCACACCAAGAGATGATGTGGTACTATCAGGTGCCTTAATCTCTTCCTTCACATCTTCGTTCTCCTTCCAAATCTTATTCATCTCTTGTCTGACTTCTTTTGCATCTACAATATTCTTTCTTTTTTCTCTTTCTGACTAGTTTATTGATTGGTTCTTTGATCTATAGTTTCTTGCTAAGTTTATGATCTTATGACACTGGAAGCATGCCATACCAGTATTTCTTCAAGGTCCTTCATTACTTCTTGTACTCCTCAATCTGCAATCATTAGCCAAATGTCCATGGTTTCCACAAGAATAACATGTAACATCAGACTGTAGTTTCCATTGATAAGGGCTTGAACAATTCACCGGGGGCCTCTGATTATTAATCCTTGATCCGCACTCATCAACCTTGTGACCATACTTGTTGCAATAATAACAATATCCTTCAAAACTTCTAGATCTACAATCATTTGCAACATGTCCAAATATATTATAGTTGTAGCAATACCCATTGAATGTACTTGTCCTACTTACCGACCTGCTCCTACATACATTTGTGGTGTGAGCAATCATATGATAGTTAAGACAAATAGGCTTGTAAGATTTATTACCAGAATTCCTTTATGTTACCTTCGGTGTAGATTCTTCTTTCTTATTCTCCTTAGATGATTCTCCAATCTCAAAGTTTCTAGAAAATCTAAGACCTTTACTCTCCTTGCTCATCCTTTTATTCTTAAGTTGTTCATCTAACTTTGCAGAAATTTCATTGTACTTCTTCAATAGGTCATTAACATTCTTTAATTCTCATTTCACCTTCTCATTCTTATTTCTCAAATTCTCATTTTTCATTTTCATATTGTTGAGTTCTCCTCTCAAATCTTCCAATTCCTCTCTAGTCTCATGGAGATATGCATATAAGGTACCTACCTCTTGCTCTGACTTAAAGCATTCATGTTCCTTATCCTTCAAGGTTTGGTCCTTATATTTTAGAGCATCTTTAATGACTCTCCTTTCTTCCTTCTCTTCACATATTCTGATTGCTTGACCTTCAAGCTCTTTCCTTAGATTTTCTTTATCTTTGGTCGGCTTCTAATTTGCTTTCATTAAATCAACAATTTCTTCCTCGAATTCTTCTGATCCACTTTGCTCCTGAAAGATGTTCAATATAGTCTTAACTTGAGTTAAGTTTCTCACAAAGCTCTTTCCTCTTTGCAATGGACATCTTCAACTATTTTTTCGGTCTATTGATCACCCCTTCTGCTTCTTCAAATTGCTTCTTGTATTTGTAACCTTCCATGCCTATCTTAAGCATCTCACCCAAGCTGTTAAGCTTCTTCAATGGATCTTGGCTCTGATACCAATTATTAGTCTGAATAGGTAGTGAGAGGGGGGGGGGGGGGGGGTGAATCAGTGCTACAATAAAACTGATAAATGAACTTACAAACTTGCAAAGCAACCAACATGCAAAACTAAAAATAATGTAGAACACTATCACATCCAACTCCACAAAGATTAACACAAGACACCAATATTTTTCTCATGGAAACCCTTGTTAGAGGGGAAAAACCACATGTAGGAATGATGCCCACAATATTTCTAAGCTCAATAAATTATGCCCTCTTAGGACTAATTACAATCACCTTATCAGAGGTGTACCCTGTTAACAATATCTTAGCCATATTAAGAGATAGAAAGTCCTATTAAAGACTACTCTGTTAAGAGATTCAAAATACAAGATAATGTGCCACCCTATTAAAAGATTTTGAATTCATATCCTATTAAAGATCATGTCCACATTGTTAAGCGTGACCCTATTAAAGGATTTTGCATGCAAACTTGTTAGGGCTTACCTTGAGATAAAACCAATTAGAAAAAGATATGATGAAATATCGCTTCTTGCTTGCTTGGATAGATCCAATTAGTCTCAATCACTACTAATATTACATACACACTTAGTTTTTGAATCACACCTCCTGAAACAAAATATGCTATTGTATCCACACTCATACTCTTTTTTCTCCTTTTTCTGATATATTTATATTCTTCTCATTAAGGTGGCTAAAAAACCCGAACCACTTGAGATTCAAATCTCCTGCTCAAGCATAGTCAACTTTCAATGTACCTAAATCAGATTCCATAATAAAATCAACTTTTCAACCATAGGATTCCACTTCACCTTTGATTCATCCAATAATATTCATCTTCACCACTTTTTCCTAGGTACTTGCACAACTTTGAGAAATCCCTTCATTATCAATCACAAAACACTGTTTACCTTTCCACATCAACATCTACCACATCATCACAATACTTGGACAATATATTATCCTTTTATCAATACTAGATCAACTAATCTGACCATCTTTCTAATCGAACACTTGCTTCTATGTTCCTTACTATTCTTCACTATCTCAGTCACATGAACTTGGAGTATCTCTCCTGATACATGGAATTAGAAGATGCAATCACATAAATACTATCTATAGACATTATTCTATCATACTCTAAAATCGCACACCTAAACTTGATCTTCAGCTCCATATATAATTTTCAGTTCCTTGTACTTCTGCACTAACACCATGTATGCATCTTCAATCCTTTATAGCTTATTTTAGACATCAAAATAACTTATGTGATCATATGATTAGGTAGACTAACCAGTATAGATCTTGTAGTTACCATAATTAACCTCAAGCTCCCAATATGATCAATTGTATCTCTCAAGCTACTCTGAAACATGATAGACTTACCACTTGATCACTTCTGCAATCAATCCTTAATACCATCAGAAAAATTGATCTGTATCCATCAAATTGACCTTGTTGCCAACAATAAAAACACCTTAACATTAACGATCTCCCCATAATCTTCATCAAATTCCAACAATAGCTTCTAGCTCTCTCTTAATTGTCTTCTTGTCTATACACAATTGCTCATTCTCCAAGGACCAGGGATAACTTTAAGAAACCCCCCCTCCTAGGAAAACATGTAAAATCCTGGCGAATCATACATTATTTTAAGGGGAAATTTTTCTTAATGAAGGCATTTTTTTTTCAAATCCGTGAATTTCATAGTTTGTATTGGCGATTTTTTCCCTACGGAATGAAAATTCCATAAATTCCTGGCAAATTATACAGTCATGTGGGGGAAAAATATATATTTTATGAGGTGAATTTTTTCTTTTGAAGTAAAAATATTATAATATATGAGGCAAATGATTTTCTTTTGAAGGAAAAAAAAATTGTATTGGCAAATTTTATGTACCATTTGAAAATTTATTTATTTTATTGGCTAATCATTTGTTAATTATGGGAAAAAATATTTTATTGGCGATTTTCAAAAGATGGGACACAACTTTATTGCAGATTCAACAATGTTATCTACTATCAATAAGCATAGATAGTCACATCGACACATAACATAATAGTAACATCCATTATTTTATAATGTTAAATGTATTATTTGAGACCATCTGATGATCCTAGATCAATGCTTGAAGTCTAATTTTGGCCCCAATTTCTTGAAGGAAAAAAATTTCTCTAGGAAGTCACTAGAATGTTGACACGTATCAAATTAGTCTGCACTATAACCATGATCTAATTAATGCAACATCACATTGAGAGAATAATGCCTTAATTAGTTACCAACTTGTCTGCATGACTCTGCACATCTTAGAGAATAATGCCTTAATTAGTTACCATGATCTAATTAATGCAACATCACATTGAGAGAATAATGCCTTAATTAGTTACCAACTTGTTTGCACGACTTTGCATGATTCTTGTGTTCCACACATATAGTCATACCTAATATCGACACATCTTATCACTGACATTAAATTGGGTAATGTTACCTATCATGACACTTTTTCCAATTTCACACACTCATGATTTAATATGAAAGATTTACAGAATTTGAAGGACACATGAATTAATAAGGTTAGAGAAAGAATTGAGGGCTATTTAGAATCCACATATACCTAATATTGATTATTCCACCATTTTAAATGTATTACACATATCAAGTCTTACAACTGGTTAGTACTAGAAGGTTGTGTGGATGGTTGATAATGTATCACAGTTGTAGTTAATAAAAGAAATGTCTTATCACTGACATTAAATTTGGGTAATGTTACCTGTCATGACATTTTTTCCAATTTCACACACATGCATTTAATATGAAAGATTTATAGAATTTTGAAGGACAAATGAATTAATAAGGTTAGAGAAAGAATTGAGGGCTATTTATAGATGATCTATGCTTCTTTCTTCTTCAATTCTCCTTTGGTTTAGGTCTGCCTCTGCTAAGTGCTTGAAAGTATGCCTCTAGTTTAGGTCTTTAGGCTGTATAGTTTTATCACGTTCTAATTTCTAATATTTTGGTACTGATTTTTTGAAGATGGACACTCCTAATGGTTTGATAAGCACATCTGATGAGGATCAGAAGGCCTTTTTGGGCCTGGTCTCAGATCAAACACTACAATCAATTTGTAAGGAGAATGGTTCCTTTACAAATGAGGCTATTAGGATGGTGTTGGGCTGTTAATTTATTAATAATATTGATAGATACCAAGTTAACAAAGACATTACATCTTAGTTTTTGGCATCTCTTCTAGACCTAGAAGGAGACAAGATGGATATGCTCCTTCTATTAAGGAGGGTATTCAAATAAGAAATCCTGGGTGACGATGTTCAGGTTGCTATTTTTGCACAAATAGGGGTTGCGATGCCTTGGGCAAGTGATTTACCCAAGCTTCTCCAGCCAGGACAAAATGTGGCTAGGCAACCTTTTCTTTTGAACCTGAATGTTGAGCAGTTGACGTGCCGTAGGAAATGGGTGCAGATTGGTAGGGATTTTCTTTGAAAGTGGTTTCTCTTGGATGAATTTGTGAACTATGACTGGTTGCATGAATTCTTAGAGCTTTATATCATCTCTGAAGAGTTCTACTTAGACTGAGGGGAAAATCCTTTGTTTTGTGTTACCCAAGACCCTATGGCCTGGAATTTTAAAATCAAAGGGTTTATGTGTTTTATTTTTTGGACTATAGATTATAGTAGGGTTTTTTTTCGCCACTACCTCGCAACCTCCCTCATTTTGTCTTTAAATTTTTAGAGGGACTCCAAGTCTGAATATTGTAAATTTGTACAAAATATTAATGAGAAATTTGCAACTTCATTTAGTTTGTTTTTTATGCATTGGATACCCTATAATAGTAGTAGTTTAGTTGTTTTGGGAAATTTTGGAGGAAATACGACAGTTATAAATTTTTAGAACAGATTAATGGAAATTTTGCAAGTTCACTAAAATTTGCAAGTTGTTGTTTTTAACATTCCAGACTCCAGAGACAAAGCAAGATTTTTATTATTATTTACTAATTAATTTAGATTAATTATATGCCAATTGCCAAATTTGCCAATGTGTCACTACCATATTGATGTGTAACAATGTAATTTCAATTATAATACAAATGGAAATAATTCAATTCAATTCAATGTTAAAGTCTAAGTTAAACATTACTTAATATATAACTAGCCTTAGGATTCAATGACTATGATTAATGGAAGGACCAAAAAATCCCTTTGGTAAAGTCTATCTTTGTAAAGCTCAGATAGTTCCTCCATACTAAATGGCCACTTCATAGATGTAGCCAGTCATTAAAATTCAATTTAACAGGCAAGGCATGTGATTGGGTGAAAAATAAAACCTAGGCCTAAAGCCCTGCTAATCTCTTTACCATGCATATTGACAGGTCCAACGTAGGCCCCATGGCTAGAATAAGTGTATAGTCATACAGTAACGAAATTAAGCATCGATTACAAAATACAACATATGTTGTACAAAGAAAAGAAAATGGGAATTTGATGCTTACACTAAAATTAGTTCCAGCCGTACTTAGAGAAATAATCTTATTGGATAGCGTCAAGAAAATAAATACATTATTGATTATTTAGTAGCTTTGTTCAATATTGAAAAAGAAGATTATTTTGGGGCTCAACTGACATTAGCCATGTTTCTCACTGACCTAGTTGTAATTTACTCTATGACCTCAACCAAACTGATAAAAACATGTTCTCTATTCCACTAAAGGGAATTCATAAATTATTTAAAAGCTAATTTTATTTTAGAATATTAACAATCTTCTTATTTAAGTATGTTATATTCCTATTTGTGAAACACTTTAAATTTATATTTTTGGTTTTCTAATTATAAGGTATGAGAATTATATGTGATTATAATTATCCTTATCCATCTTCTAAAAAAATACTTACACTTTGATGTTATTTTTTAAATGAAAAAGTTATAATCAATAAAAATTATCATTTTAACTATACTATATACCTCTTCAACAATGTTACTATTCAATTAATTAACTTTAAATGTTATTATCCATTAATATCTAAAAAGGAAAAAATAACAATGTCTATTGCAAATAACTACGGTGTACCCATTGCACACTAAGGTGCAACTGCTAGTATTTAAATTTGATGATAGTGAATGCCAACTACCATTGGATGAGCACAAATCGATGATGTATGGTGGATTTTGGGATGAAAGGGGAAAACAACCCCATTTTTGCAAACCCTTTCTGGAATCATGACACGTGTCCACTCGCACGGTCAACTGACAATGTCATTCAATGATGATGTGTGACTCATGAGGTGACTAGGTGACTACTAGTACTAACAAGGCACAAGTTAATGGGACCCACAGGGCCACGACACCAGATAGTGACTAACAATGACTGTTGGATAATTATATATCAATGACCAAAGTTTTATTTCGGGTCGAAAGGGAAAATAAAACCCATTTTTGCAAACCTATTCTAGAATCATGATGTGTGTCCACTCACATGGTTAGTGTCCACTCACTTTTCACTAATTGGAAGATCGAACGACAGGCTTGATCCGTGATCACTAACCATCAAGAACTTTCTCTTTGAGGCATTACGCCGACCACACGATCAAAAAGATCTGTACTTCCTTTAATACTTTGGGTATGGGAACATGACATCACCAAAGACACATGTCACATAGGTGCAATCCCTTGATTAGTAATCATCAAGCACCTTCCCCTTTGAGGCATTACATCTGTCGTCAGACCCTCCAAATCTAATGGATATTTATCTTTCTCTTGAACTTTGACCCCTTCCCCACCAGTGCCATGATGAAACTATCACTACAAGCCTCCCAATAACTCCATCGATGGTCGGGATGCACAAAATTTTTCCTTACCGATCTCCTTTTCTTCTGATAGTTTTATCACCAAAAGATATCCCGAAGCTTCAATCGGGGATTAGAGCACTTAATACTTGTCTTCATCGATGCTTTTTTATGCCTAATAGAATCATTGGTGGATTTATGTCGATTAACAATGCTTATAAAAAATTAGTGACATATATGGCAATGTTTTCATTGGGAAGGAATGGACATCACGTGAACTTGGAATCAAGATTTTTGATTGTCGATGAGGTGATCAGGAAAAGTTCTGGCCCCTCTAGGTAAGAACTTAAAGCATGATATGGCCCCGTCCAATAACTAAAGGACATGTGTAGAAAAGGAGAACTTAAGTGGATGAAAAAGTAATGAAGAAATAGAAAAACATAGGGTTTGTGGACTAAAGCAAGATTTTTTGAAACCCTAGAAATAAAGAAGACCTAATTCCTTCATACCTTAGACATTTTAAAGGATTTTTGTAGGAAAAGACAAATTTCTCTCAAATTTTTGCATTAACAGGAAAATTGGCTAATAGGATGATTATAGATCAATGACTGAAGCTATATTTCACGCCGAAAGGGAAAATAAAACCCATTTTTGCAAACCCATTCTAGAATCATGATACGTGTCCACTCACATGGTCAGTGTCATTCGATGATGACATTGGACTCATGAGGTGACTAGGTGACTACTAGTACTAACAAGGCAAAAATTAATGGGACCCACGATACTTGATAGTGACTAATAATGACCATTGGATGAGCATAGATCAATGATCGAAGGTGTATTTCAGGCTAATTTGGGGAACGATCACCTCTATTTGCAAATGTCCCATGGAAACAATGCACATGTCATGAATTAACTCTCAACTAAGTAAAATTAAAATCTAATTTGGAGCAAATTGCAAAATGAATTATTTAATAAATGTTGTAATTTCGGGGTGTCTGACTAAAGTTGTACTTTCAATGATTAAGTGACATGTGTCCTAGTGACATCAGATATTTGTCTTCATAAAGAAATAATAAAAGTGACATGACTAACGACTGAAGATTGTACAATTTTTTCCCTTTAGGTTTTCAATCTAAGTTTTTTCAGTTCTAACTAGTATTAGAGATTTAGAAAGGGGTTACGACTTCTAGGTTGAGGATTGAGGTCTGAAGAATGCAACAGAGTCTCTCAGCTCTCTACCCACTCATAGTTTGCACAAATTGAAATTACAGGTAACTACTAAAGTCTTGAACACCTACGTCTCGCATTTTAAATTTTTCAAATCTCATGGTTTACAACTTTACTATTTATATTGTAGAAAAAGAATTAGTCTATGAGGGTTTAATTTTGAATCTCCCTTGTAAATTGTAGCTGTGTATAATTATTTGAATTTTCGTACGAGTAAATATTGATACTAGTTACCAACTTACCACTGTAATACCCCAAAAATGGCTATAGGTTCATTAACCTCCTACATCTTCAAATCGAATGAAATCGATACAAAAGTCCTAACCTAAGGCACATTTGCACATTATCAAATTTAATTGATTTTATCCTAAACTCTGCATCGGGGAATATTCCTAGCAATATTCCTATTTATCCTAATTATCTTTAATTTAATAATTATTTGGTGATAAATCCTATTTATCCTAAAGTTTGATTAATTGAATATTCTGAATATTTAATTAATTAGATTTAATACTGCCACTTAATTGTTTAATTAAATTTAATTAAATTATTCTTAAGTTGTATTATTTAATTTTGATAATAAATCAACAATCTTATGACTAATTGATTAAATTCCCATTTAATTAATTAAAGTCAGTTGTCAATATTTAATAATATAGTTTTTGAATAAAAGTTTGATTTAATAATTGGGAAATATTTTTAGCTTCAAAGTACAGAATGATATCTCTCGCACAAGTCATGACATTGGGGGATGGTGTCACCCTCTCTGGTTTTCATCCTATTTATTGGGCACTGTTTTCCCTTATTACTTCACATTTCAGGCTGCGATTTTCTTTGTGCCTCCACTATTTTTCACATTTGCAGGCTATGGAAACCATGGAATATAGAGTGCTGAACATGCGTATCAACATGCCAATTCAGCATTGGGAGTGTCCTACGATGGGGGATTATTTCCAGCATCACTTTAGGGTGGTTTTCAAGCCACTGCCTGCAGAGGTCGTCTCGGCGGTTCGGGAGATTATCGGGGACAATGTCTTGGTTCCCTCTTCTCCTCGGTGCATCTTCCATTCTTAGATTCTATCAATTTTTTTGTCTAATTTTTATGATGTTTGTCAAGATTATGTTCTCTTCATGCACATGTTTTTGAAGCTGGTTCAGGAGGATTTTGCTTCCTCGGATGACATTCATAACATGGTGGCGCGTTATAGTCTCAGGCCTCAATGGCGTGGGTGGGGGGGATCTTCTGTCCATCTAGTCTTGATAATGATATCAGGATTATCAAGATGTTTGATGCGTTTAAAATAGGCATTTCTAACAGGGACAGGCAAGGTTTCTCCTCTTCTTTGGCCTCCTTGGTGGATTTTATTTTGATTTTAGTCTGGGCACACACTTTAAATGTTTTTGACTCCTGCATGGTGTTGCTCGATTTCTCTCATAACGATGGTCTGGTTGGGTCCTCTTTGCATGGCTGTGTAGCTCTGGGGGTCCCTTTGGCTTTGTCTAAAGGCACAACTTCGGTCTCTTCCTCTTCTACTTGTAGATGCCCATGTCATGATTGGGGTTTACAATAAACATTTTTTTCAATATTCTGGGGTTTTTTGGTAGCTCTTAATTAGTTCGGGTGTTGTAGTATATAATGGCATATATGCCTCTAGGGAATGGATCTTCTGTTTGCACACGCCCTTCGAATTGTAATCCTATATGGCATAGATTTTGGGTTTTTATTCATCTATGGGCTATGGGCATCCAAATTTGATTGTAGGCCTTTGGCAATTTCAAATGTCAGGGTGATACCCGTTTTGTATTTGGTCATATTTTTGTATATAATGGCTGTGAAGGGAGTTTCTTACTACTTCTTTCCTCCTGGAGCCTCACCGAAGTAGTTTTTAATATTAATAAAATATAATGGCTTGGTCCATTTTTATCAAAATAAAATAAAATAATTGATTAACCCATAAATCAATTGTTTTAATTTCAAAAATCAGTTAAGTTGAGAATAAATCACTTTATTTTTAATTAATTTATAATTAAATCATGCACAATCAAAAAAGTAGGCAACTAGAAATTAACAATCAAATCTTAAAATTGAAACTCAACATTTGATGATGAGTTGAAAAAGAGAACTAAAGCTCTATTTTGAGATAAAAACTACTTTTGCATGATTTTATGAGTTTATTTATTCTTAATTTCTTGTTAACTCAAAAATCAACCTGAGTTTATCAAAAGTGATTTATGGCTTTTCTCTTGCATTCTCAAAGCCCTGGATTTCTATAAAATCAAAATCAAGGCTCAGCTCTTCACAAAAAAGGAGACCTTGAAATTACATCCTCACTATGGCAAATTTATGACTGAAGAATCAATATTTTGAGAATCAAGGCTATTGTGAGATTTTCATTTATTGTTTTGAGCATTCATAGTTTCATATCATAGATTTTTATATTCATTCATAGCATTTCTTAGATTAAATCTGCATTCAAACTCAATTTCATACATTCTAGCTTAGATTCATATAGTTTCTCATTCTTATTGCATAGAAAATACAAAAATATAGATTAAATCTAAATTCATATAGTTTTTCAATTCTTTGCATTCAAATCCTTCGTTTAGGTGTTGCATTGTCACTGATCTCGATTCCAATCTGAGAACATCATGCTCGCACCTACTAGAAGGCAGTAAATCGCTTGGTTAGCATAGTTTCAATTACTTGTAGATTTCAGTTTTTGCTAACCTTTAATGTTTTATTGAAGTGTTGTGTCTACAGCTAGGTACAAAATTCACACACACATTTCTGGCGCCCACTATGGGGCCCTGAAATGGGTTTCCCTTCTATTCTATAAATCTTCTATAATTTCTCTATCAAAACTCCCTTGCTGCTACCTGTTTTGGTGTTTTTGAAGTAGTTTTTGAGGTTAAGGGTTTCAAGTTTTTTTGTTAGATCTGGTATTCTATCCGTACTTCTATACATCTCTGCATGGATTCTCACATGAGATTTTTCATCACGCCGCGTGAAGTTTTGCTGGTTTCAGCACTTCCTCACATGAGATTTCATCTTTTGTCATGCGAGACCGTACTTCCTCACAGGGGATCACATCCTGACTCACGTGAGATTTTGCTACAGACACATAGAATTTGTAGATTCGTACTTTTAGATTATTGATTTCTAATGCTCATTGTTTGCTGTTGATTTGTCTTGATTTTGTACTTTCGGATGTGTGCTAAATTCTAGATTGTAGAGCATTGGACCTAAGGTATTCTTCTCAAGCTGATAATATTTTGATTTGGATTAAAATAAACTCTCACATGTCAAGCCTCTGTGACTTTTCTTGCTTTCATATCACAGACTTCATTTTGGGCTATAAAACAAACATAGATTTGCTTTCTGCATATCTATTACATAGAGTAAATAGGCCCTATGAACACTTTTGTAGATGATCTTGAGAGATTGAGCTTCTTTCACTTGTTTATTCATGCAAAGCTCTTCTTGACAAAGGATCCCCTTATAGGTAGGGAGGTTACTGAGAGTGTCTCACGTTCTACTAGATTTGTGTGTCTTCAACTTTTGATTGATACATTCTCTCCCCGAAGAGGTTGATAGATCATAAGCGGTTGACATCATAAATCTTTGTGAGATAATCTTGGTCTTAGCGTGTCAGATTAATCTGTCTAGGTGAAAGCATGATTGGGTGTCACCCTTTTAGCTAAGTAGGTCGCCTCATCCAGGTGACTCTCGGCTGAAGAAAGGGCAGCGCCACGAGGCACCGAATGGTGCCTATGTGGCCGAGTCCTACTCGACTGAGTAGTACTCGGTCGAGTCTACTATTCCCTATAAGTAGGCCCAAAAATGCTTTAAGCCCCTCATTTGAACATTGAGGGGCTAAAGATAGTGATCCAGAGGAGCGATAGTGCAACTCGACCGAGTTCTAGGTAGGTTTTTTTTTTTAAAAAAAAAATTGTTTGCATTTTTTAATTATTTCTTTTGCATATATTATTTAAATGTTTTTAAATTATTTTTTAATGTTTATATGCAAAAAAAAATGTCTTTTTTTAATAAGTATTGTATTCATCTTTAAAAAATGTACAAAATTAACACATAAAACTTAAACGCACAAACCTAAAACTCAAGAAAACATATATAATTTAAGTAAAACGTAAACTGAAACTTTTTAAAAACATATAATAGGACCTACCCTTAAGACATTTAATAAGACCATTAAAACCTAATAGGATGAACCCAATTATAAGACCACTTAAGACTTAACATCCACTAAATAGGACCTATTAAGACCCTTAAGACCTAATAGGACCACTTAAGACCTAATAGAACTTAATAGGTCAAAATAGTTCACCCTTAAGACCCAATAAGACCTAATTAAGACCCTTAAGACCCAATGTGACCCTTAAGACCCAATAAGACCTTTAAGACCTAATATGACCCTTAATACCCAATAGGACCTAATTAAGACTCTTAAGACGAGCTCATAAGACCCTTAAGACCCATAATACCATGTTACTTGACCTAATTAAGACTCTTAAGACCCTTAAGACCCATGAACCCCTTTTTAGATTATTATTTATTTTCACCATTTCTTTTAGTATTTAATTTAAATATAATGTTTTTGCCTCCATAGTTATGGAAATTTGTACAAATTAATTTTTCTCATGTGTGTTTAAAGTAAATATGTACATAAATATGCATTCAAATTAGTAAATATGCGTGCATGAATTAATTCTACTACCATGATTAAATACATGTGTAAATGCCTGAGTTTAAATTATGTTTTTAAATATTTAAAAATATTACATGTACATATTGAATGCATGAATTTAAATGTTTAATTTAATATTTAATTTAAATATTATGTACAAATGCATTTGAAAATTAGTTCATGTGTGTTTGTTTGAAGTTTTTTAAATATTTCCATGTTTACTTGAAGTATGTAGACATGTACAAATTGAAAGTTATATCTTTTTAATATATATATATATATATATATATATATATCAATTGATTTTCTAATGGATGTATGTATATGTGCATGTGCCTACTTGCAACGAGCATTTTTTATCTATCTAGATCTAGATATATATATTACCTTTGTGTGCACATCATTCATGGCTTCTAGTGGTTCATATCAGAGTGTTCATGATAGTCATGGATCATGAGCTCCCTCAGACCATGGTAGTGCCCAGGCCCCACCTAGTAGAGATAGTCGTAGAGATGAGACTATCTCTAGGATGTAGGCCGCTCTGACTGCTTTAGAGCAGACACTACAGAATAGTACTACTCTCCCTAATAGGGAGAAATTGACATCTATACGCACTGAGCTCATGAGTATGATTCAGAAGGTTGAATCATACAATCCATATGATGATGTATCGATTGATGTTTTTTATCATAGCCTATCTAGCACTATCATAGGGACAATAGGTTGGAGGACAGCTGATTCAGATGTTTCAGTCACTCAGGTTAAGAATATGTTTGGCACCCATTACATTGATAAGAGGGTGGTTCAAGCATATACGGTCACAAAATGTACAGATGACATAGTGGCCCCTTTTATATATCCTAGATGGTTAGTAACACATCATATGTGGCCCCAAAAGGATGAGGTGCCACTATATTTCTGCAAACAATTGTTTGTAGAGTTTCATTTGGGCTACGATGTTGACTACATAGATCTACCTCCACATGCTGGTTAGGGTCGTGGGAGATATCAGGATAAGTGTAGATGACCCGATATACCACAACCCCCTAGTAAGAGGGCATTGGTGGGTCAAAACCTTTTGGTTCTTCCAAAAGGTTTGGAGACCTACACTGGAGCTGGGTAGGTTGCAGCTGAGGACACACATTTAGATATGTATTCTAGCATTGCCACCATCACAACTCAGGTCAAGCAATTTTCATTTGATCGTGTGGGTAGGTACATGATTTGATCACGGACGAGTGCAGGTGTATCACCATCTAGTCCATTTTATGACCTGTACATCAGATTTGATCTCCCTACTCCAGATGAGATAGGATGACTACTCGAGGATCACATTCGTGAGATTAGTGGTATATTAGTGAGTGATCTCCTGGCTGCTTACTAGAGGATTTCTATGTTGCATGGGATTGAGCCACACAATATGCCTACTTTCATTAGAGGAGGACAATGTCGTAGATCCTCCACAGGCAGCAGTCGAGGATAGGGCTCAGATGCAAAGGCAGGTTCCTCTAGACAGAGTGTGGATGATCTTACACTGCCTCCACAGCATACATAGGCTCCCACACAATAGACATAGGCTACGACCTCATGAGTTCACAGTAGATTCTTAGATTTGCTTATGGATGAGGCCATTGATCCTGATGCAGTGTCCTTGCACTCTTTTGAGTTATCCGACCTTGGATGTGCATTACATCAGGTACAAGAATCTAGATTTAATTTCAATTTATATATAGATATACATGTGTACATATAGTTCCATATAAATAAATTTAAATTTATTTAAACGTGGTACAGGACATTGCAAGGCATGCTGCATATGGAGATTTAGAGGAGCTTGTTGATCCGACTCATCATGATACAGAGGTACACAAAATAATTTTAAAAAAATAAATTTTATAATTTATTTACATTTCAAGTTCTTATATATATGTATGTATATTTACATTTACAGACTCAGGTCCAGCAGGACAAGGATCCACACAGACCCAGACATCTAGCACGTGATGGCGATCATCAATGTAGTTGATGTGTTCATAGATTTAGATCTATGACATTGATTTTGATCTAGAGTACACATGTACTAGCTTGAGGATTTATGTTATGTTGATCTATAGATATGTTTTACATTGACCTAGATATATGCTTTACATTGATATATGTAGACATTTGTACATTGATATATATAGACCTCCATTTGTACCTTGATCTATTTACATCGATACATGTTTGGATTTTACATGATATCTAGACATTTACATTGATAGATATGTATGTTTTGATTTTGTGATATTTAGACATTTATATATTGATGTACACATGTTTGATCTTTTTGCACGATATGTATCTCTAGACATTTACATTTATATATGTACGTGCACATGTTTTGTACATTGATCTATTTGTTCATTGATGTACATGTTTGGATTTTGTGATATATATATATATATATATATATATATATATATATATCTATATATATATATCTATATATATATATATATATATATATATCTATATATATATATATATATATATATATATATATATATATATATATCTATATATATATATATAGATATATATATATATATATATATATATATAGATATATATCTATATATATATATATATATATATATATATATATATATATATATATATATATATATATATATATATATATATATATATATATAGACATTTAAACATTGATGTGTACATGTTTGATTTTTGCTCGATATATATATATGTACATTTACATTGATATGTAGGTGCATGTTTTGTATATTAATCTATTTGTACATTGATACATGTTTGGATTTTGTTCAATATATATAGACATTTAAACATTGATGTACATGTTTGATTTTTGAGATATATAGACATTTACATTGATATGTATGTGCATGTTTTGTATGTTGATCTATTTGTACATTGATACATGTTTGGATTTTGTAATTGAAGCCAAAAATTAATTGATCTTTAAAATTAATCTTTAATTTATGTTCAATCTTTCATCAATCTTACTAAAAAATATTTAATCGATTGAAAGTTTAAATTTGAATCTTTAAAATCTAACTTTAAAATTAATCAATTTCAATATAATTAATTTATTTAATAAGACCCCTTAAGTCATAAATTATGCACCCTTAAAAGCCCTATCTAGATCAATTAATTGAAAACTAGTTAATCAATCTTACTGAAAAATCTAAGTTAATGAAATGAAAGTTTAAATGAATCTTTAAAATCTAACTTTAAAATTAATCTTTAATTTCAATGTTTAATCTTTAATCAATCTTAGAAATTCAATCTATAGGTAGAATCAATATAATCAATTTATTTAATAAGACCCCTTAAGCCCTATTATGCACCCTTAAGCCCTAACATGACCCCTTAAGCCCTTAAGTACCTAACATGACCCCTTAAGACCTAAAAAGACCTAACATGACTCCATAAGCCCTAACATGACCCCTTAAGCCCTAACATGACCTAACAGTACCTAACATGACCCCTTAAGCCCTTAAGTACCTAACATGACCCCTTAAGACCTAAAATGACCTAACATGACTCCTTAAGCCCTAACATGACCTAAAAGTACCTAACATGACCTAATATGACCCCTTAAGCCCTTAAGGACCGAGCATGACCTAATATGACCCCTTAAGCCCTAACATGACCCCTTAAGCCCTTAAGACCTAAAAAGACCTAACATGACTCCTTAAGCCCTAACATGACCCCTTAAGCCCTAACATGACCTAACAGTACCTAACATGACCCCTTAAGCCCTTAAGTACCTAACATGACCCCTTAAGCCCTTAAGTACCTTGTTAGTGCTCAAATCTGCAGATTATCAAATACTCATATAATCCCAATGGACATAATCTAGCAAAATGCAAACACTAAGGTATTAAGGTTAGAAAACCTTCTTCACTTCGAGTATGAATACTCAGGCGGGTATACCTATATCAATTCACTGTTTGATTGAGCTCTGAATTGTGAACTAGCTCCTTCACTACTTTGTCCTTGCTTCCAAACTCAACTCAATAAGATGAGAGAACTCTAAGTATGGCCCACATTATCCTGATACACAATATTATGATAGAAATCATGAAAGCAGCAACATGAAACAATGGTTTAAGGATATTTATCCTTCTTCTTTTTGTAGTTGAACTCAAGGAAGGCTAACCTCATTCTGTGCTTCTACAAAGCATTACAAAACACATCTATGAACTTGTCATAGAATGATTCAGATTATGATTGTACAAGTAAAGTAAAATGAAACAATTATTTATATTTTGGGTGGCAAATCAGTGCAAATGGATCCAAAACCAGTGCCTTATCCACTTGGGCGATAGAGTCAAACCCTACCTCTGCATATAACTATCAAATAAGTACACTGAAACTCAAATGACATGCCTAACATACCATCCTTTTAATTCCTACTACTGTCATCAAATTCATACATGGATTATTTATTCCCAGAGATCTCCCCTAAGATTTTACTCTTTCCTTGAAAGAAACTTAAGCTCAACCCCTATATTCACCTTGTGAATAATGCATTTAAGAAGCCTTGCAATTTAAATACATAAGAAAACTAAAACATTCCATACATAAAGACAATAAAATAGTAGTAATAGAGCTCCAATATTTTGTATTAATGGTCAGAATGCATTGATACAGTATCCTCTCACTTTTAGAAAAATAAGGTTTTGTATTCAGAACCTTTCTTACAGAGTATTTTCAACCACCACCTAAAATGAGAAAAACTTGCCATATATACTAGTCAGCCATCTTGGAATCCTCGAAAGGATGCAACAAGCTTTAGATGGTTGTTAAAAGATCTTGCACTAAAAACAAGATTACAAACTGACAAAATTTGATTGCTACAATAGATTACAAATATCTATTTCCAACAATCTTGCAGGTGGCACCTTTGTCTAAGGATATTTCAGAGTAGTTGCTAAATTTTTTGCATGAATGATGACCACCATTATAGGCTAACCTACATCATCCTTTGTTTGGACATGCTCTCCCTTGAACTCTGGATCAGGTGCCAAGTGCATTCTATTCTTCTTCTTCCTCTACAAGTTGGACAACTGGCTTCTTCTTCTTCTACAAGTTGGACAACTGGCTTCTTCTTCTTCTTTATTGTTAACTTCTCCCAAGCTACCACATCATCATCAGATGGCTAGTTGTAGCTCTACAACTCCTGAAGTGATTTGATCTACTGCTCCCATGTAGAATCAGTTATATTTTTGGCTTCAACCACAAACCGTATGCAATCATTTTCAACCTTGAAAAGACTATCAATGATATTATTACATCTATCTAGGTCTAAAGCATTATCATCCTTTACGAAGGCATCCTGTTTAATTACCAACTGATCCATTCACAGCTTCCATTCTTCCAACTTGACCACATTTCCATTGTCATCATAAATTGGAGGCAAATATTTGCTATAATCTTTATCAAACATGGCCAGCTTGGCCTTTATTTGGTTTGACTTTCCTTTGAAAAACTTTGAAGCAACACTTATTAAGCCAATCTTCTAAAAAACTTCACTTATTACTCTAGGAACATCTGCCCTGTATTCTTGCAAATCATCAAGTTTGTCAAATAATATACTCCTACCTGACCATGTACTGAAAAGTGGCTCCAAGGTGATTAAATGCTCATTCACCTTTTCATTAGTCTAATGCAGTAAGCTGACTGATTTATGGACTGATTCCATTCTATCCTTTATCTTACCCTACCTATATTGCACAATCTTTGACATAGTATCCAAAGATGCCTCTGTCCTTATCTTTTCCAAGTCCTTAGTGGGTCTCTCAGGCACTTCCACATCTGTCTGCACAGGGGCCTCAATTTTCAAAGGAGGAGGAACTACCTTTGAAGCTTCTTCAAGCTTGACTCTTACCTCTGCCAACTCATCTTCTAATTGTTTGATCTTCATCATTTTCAGGTCTCTATCCTTGGCCACCAGGTTTGCGCTTTCAAACAACTTTGAATACCTCTCAGAAAACTAAGCTGTCTTGGCCTCATTCAAATTGGCCCAATGAGTCACTACCTTGGAAACTTCAAGGTTAGTTGTATTCTGCATAGTCCATATGATTTTGTTCCCCTCCATCTTATCCTTTATAATTAATAGGGATGGCTTTTGGGTCCTAGGGGCCATAGACCACATTGTAACAACTTGAGATTTAGGGTCATAGCCACTTCCTCTTATCTTGTCACCAATGTGAACCTCATATGATAGGCTACCCTATGGTTGTTTCCTTATTTGATCTATGATGAATGTAGAATTCAAATCCCACCCTGGAGTTAATAGCATTCCACTTGCCTTAACCAATTGTCTAGCTTCATCTGTAGTTATAGGATCCAGGCTGGGATCATAAGAAGCTAAAGCTCTCAATGTTTCTACACTTGGCTCCACACCTTCAGGCATAGCCTTCTTCACCTCTTATTTCTTGTTCCAAATAAGAAAACTCTTGAATTCATTAGTTTTAATAAATTGGTCATCACTCAAAAATTCCTCTTGATAAACTTCTCTGATATCCTTTTCTAACCACAAGGACTGTTCCTTATCTGTTTCATCAGTGGCCACCTTCTTGCCTACTCTTATTTTTTTTCTCAATTGGTGATGGTAAGCCCTATCACCTAGCACTAGAGTAGATGCTTTGTCAATTATTCTCTTTTGTTTTCCTTTCCCTGAAGGCTCTCCTTCCTCAAGCCTCTGCTTCTTCAAAGGTGGCTCTTGGACATTCTCTATCTCTGGCTGGTCTTCAATAGGCTCAACAATATGTACATTCCCAACTTGTGGTGGGCTATTCCCTTCTGGTGACTCATCAAAAGACTCCTCTTGATCAGAAGATGAATAATCCTTCTTTTTCTTTGGCTGCTTTTGGTCAATCAATTTCTCCAACTGATTTGATAAAGTGTCATGCATCTCTATCATCTTGTCAATTCTTTTCAGATAAGGAAGGTCAGGGAAGAAACCCTCAAAAGGAAGTTGGGTTGTTGTCACTTGTTTTGATAAATCTATCAAATCAAAGTACCTATTCCATCTTCTTTTAACCTAATCACTCTCTATAATATTTTTGATTACATCTTCCTCATCTAAACCTTCATGTTCCTTAATCACACCAATGTTTGGAATATAGACCATCCTGGCAGTTTTGATAAAGTCCTCAGGATCTATATGTCTACAAGCACCAGTAACCATCTTGAATTGATTTAACCATGCAGTGATTTGAGGAAATGCCCTCTTTCCCACCAGGAAGTCACCTATCTTGAATTGCCTAGGTGTGAATGTACCCTTCCTGTGAGGGGCTAGAAGTTCTCTATCTTTGCACATCAATTGCCAAACAAATTCCAAACATGCAACTCTTGGAGGCACAAATTTTGGTAACAGATGTGGGGGTTGGGGGCAATCGTAGACTCTCAAAATTGTAGAATTCTTCCCTAAGTAAAAATCACCCCAATTATGGTCTCCCTCCCACTTATCCACAAACTGCAATGGTCTTAGGAGCCTAAGGACCCTTAGGGATAGCCTTGTGACATTGATGCCTAACATCTTTATAATTGGAAAGACAATGAAATTCTGAAAAACAAAAAAATCCCCTTCATTGGAAGTAGAATTCCATAACCTTACCCATAACTGTACTAGATTATACTGGCCTTCGAAGTTAAACCTTGGTTTCAACATGTTCCAATCAAAGCTATTGATATTGAAAAACAAAATTAAGTGCAGTAACAATGAATAATGCATGAACTTAATTGGACTCTTACTTTCTTTGACAGAAATCAAACCCTCATGCATTCTATCAATTATATATTGAATGTAATCATAGTCAGTATTTACCAAGGAATTCTGGATGTCCAAGATTATCATCAACAAATTAGCTGGCAAGAACTCTGCATCTCCATCAATTCCCAAAACCCTACACAACCCATAACAAGTTTGCCTCATATAATGCTGGAGGGATTTAAATTGGTAAGGGGCATTCATATGAGCAAGGAGGGGAGCTATATATTTATCTTGGTTTGGGATGTGCTTCGTCATTTGGTCCTTTATTGTCCCTATGTTGTTCTTGTACCTCTCCCTTTCTTTGCTTAAGTCAATTTCGGTGGAGGAAGACGCATAGAAATTGAAAGCTTTCATGAATGAACCCCTATCAAGAGTAACCAAAGGTGATTGGTCCTCTTTTCTAATTGTTTTAGAAATGGGGTCATAATGCCTAGCTAGTGCAACAATTAGATCCACATCTAAAAATACATTAGGAACAACTAATTTTCCCAAACCCAAAGCCCAACCATTACACACAGGAACATGCCTATCTCTATTTCCATAAAAGAAGTTGAAAATAGTATAACCTATACTATTTGGTATGATAGGATCCCTACAGAGCCCCAACACATCTTCAAAAATATCATTAGGAGCTCTTTTGTTTTGACTAGATCTCGATAACAATTTCATAAATTCATCTGAATAGTTAGGCTTGCCTTTGTCTTCACCACTTTTAGACTTGGCTTCACTGCTGGAAGATGCCATGCTCCTCTCAAGTTGACTCATCTTGCTATAGAATTACCTTCAACTTCTGCAAATTGGATTTACTTGGCACTTAAAAATTGCTTTAGAAAGACACAATTCTCTTTGACTGTTTTTGGACATAGGAAACTATGAGCTTAGCTTATTTATTGATACGAATCAAAAGTGTATAGCTACCACAATCATTGCAAATCAATTCTTAATTGCTCCCACATTCAATTTCACATATCACCAGTTTTCAAATCAAAACTAACCAATGCAAAGATGTTGACAGATAGATTTAAAAACTTGAAAACAAGGCAAAAGGGGAATGATTAGTATTCTGTACTTTAACATCCTGTTTACGTCATGAAATCCTTCTTTGAAACTGATTGGATGGTTTGTTAGTTTACTTTCTAGCTTGACATTATACTTTATCCATGCAGGCAATGGTCTTTTTCTTTTCTTTTATTACCTTTTCCAACTGAGCCCATTCAGTGAATCAGTGACTGAAAGCCTCTCGTGATCACTTAATACAATGTTAACCCTAGCTCATATTCAAAGAACTAGCGACCAATGCCTTCATGAGTTCTTGCAGTGCAATTCTTAACTCTTCATCCACTTAGCGAATCAACGACTGAAGTGATCACCTTTGAGCACTTGACTGCAGTTATCATTTGGAGAACTAGCGAATAAGGCCATCTCCCATTCTCTTAATGTCCTGGCTAACTGTCAATCTTCTTGGAGATTTGGTGAACAAAGGGTTCATGCATTCGCTTAATGAAACACTTAACCACCTAATTATTTAGAGAACTGGCAAAGCCTTTACTCTTTGAATCACTGAATCTTTTCTTAACCGTCACCTTCATTTTGAGACTTAGTGACTGAATGCTTTGCTCATTTGCTAGATATTAGTGCTAACTGCCCGGATATCTGGCGACTTGGCGAATGGCTTATATCTGAATCACTGAATCATGTAGCTTTGACCACCAACATCACATGACTTGGTGAATGCGATTAGTTGACCATTTCACCAAAACATATGATCTTTAGTCATTTGATTACGAGACTCAGCGAACAAAGGGTTCGCTGAATCTCGCAATATTTCAAACATTGAATATTTCATTATGTGATTAAGTGACTGAAGACTTAAAAATTTACTAATCCTTTGATTCACCCATTCGCCAAATACTTCTAGCCTTCACCTTTCTTTTTAGAGAACACGCGACCACATGGTTCGCTGAATCGCTAGATCATTTAGCATTTCACTAACTCATTCCGAGAATAAGCGAACACAAGAAATCTTACTTTTGCTAAAGTGATTTGGTCAAACTGTCAAAACTGCTGGAACATTTGGAGACTCATATCACAAGTACTCAGTTGCTTATTCACCAAGTAAACATGTAGGACCCAAAAGATACTTGAGATTAAAACAAAGCTGTTGATCTTGAAACCAATCCATGGTATTCGCCAGTTCTCCACTTGATATAACCCTTGACCGCCGAATTCAGAGAATGAGTGAATATTGCTTTTGCTAGGTCGTTGAGTGTTAACACATGACTATCGAGGACTAAGCGAACTGGAGATAGCCTTTGTTCGCTAGTTCTTGCAAAGGGTAAAATAACCGCCAAAACATTTGGAGACTCTGTGACAAGGAAAAACATATAACAAGGTTCAAACACATTCGCCAAATCGCTGAATGGTTGAGGTATCCACTGGGAGACTTAGAGACCACATGACTAAAATGACACTTAGCATAAGATTGACTTGTTCACTGATTCGTCGAATACTATATGAGACATGTTATGACATTTTCTGATTCAATGAACACTTGAGATAATTAAGCACGTGTACGATTAATTTTCTTAAGTGACTAAAAGGTAAGAATGAAATAGAAGAATTAGGGCTAACATGAGGGTTTTTTCATGAATTTTACATTTTTCAAAAACAAAACCTAGGGTAAGGACTTTGAACTTGGCTATGACAATTTTTTATGAATTTTCCAAACCCTAGACCAAGCAAAACACCTGTAAGGACATTTAACCCAAAATCTGGACACACACCTTAGAAAATTAAGAATATACCCAACATACCTAACATGACCCCTTAGGCCCTTAAGTACCTAACATGACCCCTTAAGGCCTATTATGCACCCTTAAGCCCTAACATTACCCCTTAAGCCCTTAAGTACCTAACATGACCCCTTAAGACCTAAAAAGACCTAACATGACTCCTTAAGCCCTAACATGACCCCTTAAGCCCTAACATGACCTAACAGTACCTAACATGACCCCTTAAGCCCTATTATGCACCCTTAAGCCCTAACATGACCCCTTAAGCCCTTAAGTACCTAACATGACCCCTTAAGACCTAAAAAGACCTAACATGACTCCTAAAGCCCTAACATGACCTAATATGACCCCTTAAGCCCTTAAGGACCGAACATGACCTAATATGACCCCTTAAGCCCTAACATGACCCCTTAAGCCCTTAAGACCTAAAAAGACCTAACATGACTCCTTAAGCCCTAACATGACCCCTTAAGCCCTAAAAAGCCCTAACATGACCCCTTAAGCCCTAACATGACCTAACAGTACCTAACATGACCCCTTAAGCCCTATTATGCACCCTTAAGCCCTAACATGACCCCTTAAGCCCTTAAGTACCTAACATGACCCCTTAAGCCCTATTATGCACCCTTAAGCCCTAACATTACCCCTTAAGCCCTTAAGTACCTAACATGACCCCTTAAGACCAGAAAAAGACCTAACATGACTCCTTAAGCCCTAACATGACCCCTTAAGCTCTTAAGTACCTAACATGACCCCTTAACCCCTATTATGCACCCTTAAGTCCTAACATGACCCCTTAAGCCCTTAAAAGCCCTAACCCCTTAAGCCCTATTATGCACCCTTAAGACCTAACATGACCTAAAAGACCCCTTAAGACCTAAAATGGTTGCTTAAGACCTAATTTGACCTCACATGAGCCCTTAAGGACCAAACATGACCTAATATGACCTAATAAGACCTAACATGACCTAATATGACCTAATAAGACCTAACATGACCTAATAAGACCCCTTAAGACCTAACATGACCTATAAGACCCCTTAAGACCTAATAAGACCTAACATGACCTAATATGACCTAGCATGACCTAACATGACCTAACATGACCCCTTAAGCCCTTAAGGACCGAACATGACCTAATATGACCTAACATGACCTAATATGATCTAATTGTAATACCCCAAAAATGGGCTATATGTTCATTAACCTCCTACATCCTCAAATCAAATGAAATTGACATAGAAGTCCTAACCTAAGGCACATCTGCACATCATCGAATCCTAATTGATTATCTTAAATTCTGCATCGGGGAATATTCCTAGTAATATTCCTAATTATCTTTAATTTAATGATTATTTGGCAATAAATCACATTTATCCTAAGTTTAATTAATTGAATATTTTCATATTTAATTAATTGGATTTAATACTGCCACTTAATTATTTAATTGAATTTAATTATATTTATTCCTAATTATTATTATTTAATTTTGACAATAAATCAAAATTCCTATCATTAATTGATTAAATTCTTATTTAATTAATTAAAACAAGTTGTCATATTTAATAATATTATTTTTGGAATAAAAATTTGAAAAAATAATTGATTAACCCATAAATCAATTGTTTTATTTTTAAAATTAGTTAAGTTGAGAATAAATCACTTTATTTATTTATTAATTCATAATTATCCATGTGCACAATCAAAGAGCAGTTAAACTCCAAATCATAAAATCAATGCAAGTTATTGACTTTTTGGAACTCAACATCATTTTTGAGTTTTAAAATTGATCTAAACTTCTAATTTGAGTTAAAAAACTATTTTTGCATGATTTGCATGTTTTTGTGAATTAAATTATCTTTATTATCAGATAACTCAAAAATCAAGCTGAGTTAATCTGAGTGATTTATTAATTTTTTCCATGCACCTCCAAAGCTTTGGATTTCTATAAAATTAAAGCCTCAGCTCATCTCAAATCATCTCATAATTTTGCATGCTTACTTTTCCAAAGTCGTCTACGAATTGCACAACTATTTTGAAGAATTGGAATTTGGAGAATCAAAGCTTATTGCGAATCAAGGCTATTATGAGATCAATTTGTTTTTTTTTTACATTTATTTAGATTCTTTTTCATATCATTGTTAGATCATTTTAGCATATCAATTTCCATATTAGCATAGATTTCATATCAAGTTTTTCATATCATTGCATAAAAAAAAAAAAAATAGAATAATTTCATTCATATTTCATATCAGTTTTGCATACAAATCCTTCATTTAGGTGTCATCTAGGTCACTGATCTCGATAGCAATCTGAGAACATCAATCTCGCACCTATTAGAAGGCAGTAAATCGCTTGGTTAGATTAGATTTCAATTTTACACGATTTTGATTATAGCTAACCTCTAATGTTTTACTGAAGTGTTGTGTCTACAAATCAGGTACAATTTTCACACACACACACACACTAATATGACCTAATAAGACCTAACATGACCTAACATGACCTAACATGACCTAATAAGACCTAGCATGACCTAACATGACCCCTTAAGCCCTTAAGATCTTAAGCCATGACCCCTTAAGACCTTAAGCCATGACCTAATAAGACTTAATAAGACCTAACATGACCTCACATGACCCCTTAAGCCCTTAAGGACTTAACATGACCCCGTAAGCCCTTAAAAGCCCTAACCCCTTAAGCCATGAGCCCTTGAGCCATGACCCCTTAAGCCATGACCCCTTAAGCCCTTAAGCCATGACCCCTTAAGACCTTATAAGACCTAAAAGACCTAAAAGACCTAATATGACCTAATATGAGCTAACATGACCTAATATGACCCTTTAAGACCTTATAAGACCTAAAAGACCTAATATGACCTAATAAGACCTAACATGACCCCTTAAGACCTAAAATGATCCCTTAAGACCTAGTTTGATCTCACATGACCCCTTAAGGACTAAACAGTACCTAATATGACCTAATAAGACCTAATATGACCTAGCATGACCTAGCATGACCTAACATGACCTCACATGACCTCACATGACCCCTTAAGCCCTTAAAAGCCCTAACCCCTTAAGCCATGACCCCTTAAGCCCTTAAGCCCTAACCCCTTAAGCCATGAGCCCTTAAGCCCTAACCCCTTAAGCCATGACCCCTTAAGCCCTTAAGCCATGACCCCTTAAGCCATGACCTATCTAATCAATCTAAACAAAAAATAGAAATATAGACCTATCTAATATTTATCTAATCAATCTAATCAATAAATTAAAATTAAAATTCAAGTAGAAAGTAAATTGAAAGTTGTAGTTCTAAGAGAGAGAGAGGGGAAGGGGAAGGGGAAGGGGAAGGGGAAGGTGAAGGGGAGAGAGAGAGAGAGAGAGAGAGAGAGAGAGAGAGAGAGAGTTCATCAATTAAAATTCAATTCAGGTTTAATCTTGATCCATAAATTCAATCTAATCATAAATTTCAAATCAAATTTAAAGTCTACGTATATAAGTTTCAAATAGGATTTAAATTACTTGTATGCAAAAATTAAAATCCTTCAACCTAAAGCTCCTGATACATGTAGTCTGAGTCTTCTCTATCCTTTATTATCTCCAAAAGTTTTTCATGCTCTTCAATAGGCAACTTCCACTTTTGGTTTTTACTTGACCCTTTTTTTGACACAGTTTCAAACTACAATTTCGTCGCTATAACCAAGTGACTATAATGTAGAACTCTCTCTCCACGCATGTATTGAACAAATTTAATTCCATTTTTGTCGATCTTATCTTGTTGATAATAGGTGCCTTCAATAACAACTGAACCAGTCGGATATTTTTGTCCATCACCATCGACAACTTCTTCAAGCAACTTGTGTTTTTCCTTGGTGCATCTTAGTAGATAATAATCTACACCTTCTATATTCTCAGGATCCGCAACCACAACAAAAATATCACTTGCACAATTTATATTTATGTGTACAAGTAAATGTTAAATTTAAACCTCAAGTTCATATAATATATATATCACAAATATACCTAGAAATAAAAAATACGCACCTGTAACAACTAAATCAGAAACATGTTCATAGTCAGCTGAATATATAGGATCATGGATGTCTATGACATTGTCATCATCTTCATAAGGAGGCATTATAATTAACACTTTATGATCCCATATTGAAACATATGCATTTGCAATATTAACACATTGACTCATTGTGTTGTTGTTAAGACAATCTTCACAAAAGCATGATTTATCTCTTAGTTGAATCAGTGGAGGCTTGTGTTGTCCCGTAGTCATCACTTGATGCAAACTTCTAATTCCAACAATTGATTGACAATTGTAGGGATTTGATTGATCGATATCTGGATTGGATGGATTGATATATAGATCTCAATTTGAAATCATGAAAAATGTGAAATGCAATATATATAGATCTACAACAAGTTAAAACACACATGTGATAGACCTATATATATAGTTTCATGAATTTGAGTTTGAAAAATAAAAGTAAATTAAATAAATACCTATCACTTCCCAAAAGTAACGTTTGTTGTATTTTGTGTCTCGAGTAGCGAAATGATTTTGACACCATTCAACAATTTTCTTTGAATTCTCTATCATGTTACCTAGAGAGATATATTTTTAACAATTTAGTATATATATGTACATGTGTACATGTAATGTAAAGTTTTAAATAGTCTAGTCAAGTAAACAAGTTGAATATCAAATGTATGTACACATACCTTGAAGTTCATGTTGTTGGAGTGCACGCTTCACACATGCTCCTGCTCCATCATGCTCTCCTTTTCCATGTCCACTTTCAAAGAAGTTCCAAACAAACTTAACATTGTGTCTAGCATGTTGCATGGCTAACCAATTAAAGGCTTTTGCAGACTTAAATTGACCTACAATTCAAATAAATACAAAAATGTATTTAAATGTGACACATAAATATATCTAGAATTGCTCAAAATTTTTTAAAAGAAAATTTATAATGCATGTACGTACTTACCTGCACACCCATCAGACCAGATCCAATGTTGTGAAGTATTTATCCCACGACTTGCAAGATTGTTGAAAAACATGTTGAAACAATGAGCCATGTAGCTCCTATCATGAACCCTGCCATCACTAATATAGAAATGAACCTCCTTGATGATAATGTATTCATTTTGATCTATACCAGATTCTATCCCATCCAAATCGTATTGTGCATGTCTATAGGTCACATGCACAAATATTACAACTTGATCAGAATGATAATATTGAGTTTGGAGCTCCTTTTGAGGGGAAAATGTATAGTTCTCCACAAAATCTACAACTGAAAGAATACAACCAAGTGGGAAACAATTTTTGGAATCACGAAACTGTTTAGCTTGCCATCGTGCACCATGACAATGTTGGATATGTGGATAAATCATAGATCAAAATTTGTCCATGAACTAAAGGTACGGTAATTCAATCTCCTTTAATGTAATTTTTTTTGATTCACCTCCTATCTTCATTTGGTATATCTCATATTCAAATCTCTTCCACTGGACTGGTGTTGTAACATCAATATTATCAAATTGTAAAGGAAATTGCTGCAAATTTCCACAATTATTGCATTCATTTTTTATACACTGGACATTAAATTCATCTGAATCTTTTGATTTATCACATAAAATAGACTTTACAAATTCTGTTGTACTTCCAGTAACCATACCTAGATTAAGTATTGCCATAACCCTTTTATATGATTGCAAGTATAAGTGCAACTCAACATGATTTCAACAACAACATGTTTCACGAACCTTATTTATGCATATGAAGCAAGGGTGCAACATCTCAAACATTCTCTGACATATTTTCACATCAGAAAATTCATGCTTGAATGCTTCAAACAATTCACTTTGTATAGTATTGACAAAATGTTTTGGATGTGAAATATTCATACCGGTCTCTTCATCATCCATTTGTATAGTGTCCCTTCTATTGGAAGAAACACGAGAGTGGTTGGTCCAAAAATCAATGACCCATCTTCTTACATCTTCAAACATTCTATCTTTACGGGGAAGTCTACAAATTTGTACCCAATTCTTTTCAATATTCATATCCAACATATTTCTCTTCCTAATATATCTCTATATAGTTCTTCGAGATACATTGAGTAAATAAAAAATTGCTCGAACTTGATTTCTATGTGTCAATTTCTTACTAGTTATCATTGTCATCAAGGCTCTTCTAGCTGCATTTGAATCTGGTCCTTTATGATCTGCCCTGTTAACAACTTTCAGTGCATCTTGTAAATTTTGAATTATTGTCTCTTTTACTTTACCTCCTCCAACTTTCCTATTATCAATACCCAACAACTCCAAAACTGGAGTCATTTCTTTTTTCTTGAATAACTTTGCAAACAATTGTGCTTTTCCCACTAAAGATTTACTCTCAAAATGTTCCTTCCACATGTTTTTGAGATGCAATTTAATAGTGCTTTCAGGTACCAGGTGTTCCAGTTCAATTTGACTAATAAGTGATTCCTCATTCATGTCCATCAAATTCTGCATTGTAGAAAAAAAATGTATACTTCAACTACTACCAATATCCTCCCCTAGTTGAGTTGCACCTTCTGCAGTGATAGGTTCTTCTTCAACATCCATTGGTTGCTCTTGGACATGTTTCATATGAGCTTTCATTTGGTCATCCCTTTTACGATCATACTTCCTTGTTCTAGTCCTTTTATTTCCCATTGCTCAAATATCTAAGCAAGATTTTTTTTATTGTTTTACTATTTCGTCACTGAAAAACTTGTCTTCAAACTCCTTCGAAATCAAATTTTTTTTGTAACTTCCCCAAAAGAATGACTCCCTCCTTCAAAATATCCTTATATCCTAAAATAAGAATGTAAATTCACAATTGATATATATATTTTAAAAAATATTACGCACATATATACCCTTCGGATTGAAAGGATGGGTCGCCCACGTGACCGGTTGTGAGGGGCCGACATCTTAAGGGACTCGGCCGAGTCTGGCTCGGCTGAGTCATACTAAGTGGCATGCCAACTTGGCAGCCAAAACTTCAAAAATAACAAAAATGCACAATTTGCACTTGTGGTGTTTTTTTCTCTTCTGCAAATTAAAAATTTCAAAAAACTAAAACCACCCTTTTGTAGATCTCGGAACTACAATTTTAGAAATATAAATTTTATATAATAGTAATTGGAAAATGTTAAACAAATTTTAAAAAACTACATGTAGGTATATAAAGCTTTGAGAAGTCGCCGATTCGATAAATTAAAAAAAATAGTAAATCAATTAATTTTTTAAAAAAAATTATATGAGGCACTAGAGAAGAGAATCTTCTTCAAGAATATATAATTTATTTGGATTTTGGAAAAATTTTGATAGCTGAAAAGTGGCGGGAGATAAAAACTATTGATTTCATGTAAGTTGTACTTTGAATACTTATAACGGGCAAATTATAGATCAAAAACACTTCTTTCCTTTTTCCTACACTAGGTATACATGTCATCTAAAACATATTTTGTAATTGGAGGAAAAAACAATGTTTTGCTTATAATTATTTGACGGGAGGTAAACCCCCTCATTTGCTGTATTTTCAGGACATGAAAAATAGACCTTAAAAATTTAAAAAAAATATTAATTTATGTCCAAAATAATTTTTAAAAATTATAGGCATAAAATTCATCCCATTTCATACATTTCATCAGTTTACATCATCTTCAAATTCTAAATAGAAATGTGACTTTTATGCCCTTGAAGTTTTTTAGTTTTGGTGCTGTTAGCCTCTTCCTTTGTAAAAGGGTGACAACTTATTGTGCTTTTACCTGTCTGCTTTGTTTTGGTTAAAAGTGAAAAGGCTAGAGGACTATGCTCTACTCCTTTTTTGGGTAGTATTAGAAACTCACATCCTTGAATCTGGAACCAGTCCCCATGTGGTATCTTTTGTGTGTCACCTTTAGAGAGGGTTAACCGTAGTGGACATTCACTTAATTGGGTCAACCACGTGGATGGAACCTCAAGCGGTAATAGCCATTTTTGCTATGGTAGCAGCATCCACTATATAAATTTCCTTGTGGAAGAAATCTTCACAGGTGTGGTCTCTTGTTGCGCTGTTAGATCTCCCTAGCAGCTCCTGATTGATTAATTTCTCAGACTGTGTCAAAACCCCGGTGTGCTTGGATTGGAGTTTGCCCTCTTGAGATCACAAAAGTTGTAGAGTCAGACCATTACTACAAACCCTAGTGAGGCCAATTTTTCATTTTCTAGGAATATGTGCGTTAGTGAAAAACTTTTTGGAACATACACAAGTAGTATTTCTAGGGATTAGCACAATAAGTCACTATTGCTTGTTCATGCGCAAGGTTGCTTTTGCCCTTGTTAATTGTTTTTAGATGATTGCTTGCTTCCCTTGCTTGCTTCTTTGTGTGCTTGATATCTTCTTGGTTACTTGAAATGAACTGTTACACAGATCTTCAAAATTTACAAATAATCTGATATAGAAACACTCAAAAATTGCAAAATCTGAGCAAAAATCCATTCCTGGAGTGAGAACTAAATATTCTGTCAGAGAATAGCCAGCACTGTGTCTCAAAATCTCTTGAAATCTATGCCTTAAAATTTATGCCAGAACTATCAAATTGTGTCCTTTTATCACACAAGATTTCACTTTCTGAGCATTCTTTCACGTGAGACAACACATTCTCGTGCACAGCTTGGTACTTCCTCGTGTGAACCTGTCCTGGAATTTTCAAAATAGAGAGCTTATTACTATCAGTTGGTCAACTTTTTGCCAGATCTAATTTTTGTCTGTGATTTGTATGGCTATTTTCCTATTGTGCACTACCTGAAACTAGATGTCTAGAGCTTAGAACCATGCAATTAATACTTAAAACTAAGTTGTCTCTCTGTTTTGTCAGAAATCCAATTTGCAACAAATTCCAAATTTTATCAAAATAGAAAACTGATTCTTGTCATTTCTAGTCATCCTTTTTCAGTTTGGGTCAAATCTTAGGTGCTATGACATGTTGCTCAACATCCAAATGAACTTAAATGGTATCAAGTTGCACAAAATGACTCGATCTTCTTTCTTCCACATCTCCATGTCTTCCTAGTCTCCCATTTCCATCCTTTCTCTTCTTCCTAAACTCTTCACGTCTTCTTGATTCTTTTCCTCTTATTATCTAGTCTTCTTTCTTCTATTCATCTCTTCTATCACTTCCATGCTTGATTCCCCCTCTTCCAGAACCATGAATTTCAGCTATCTTGTTATGGAACCTCTCTTGAAAATGGATGATCTCAAACTCATTGCTCAATTCGAAGAGTATTATTCGAAAAAGCCCATGAGTGATAAATTTATGATGAAAATAAAGGAAAAATTGATTGAATTAGACACCTTTTCTAGGATCATATGCATGGTCATGTCATGACCTTCTTCTTCCAAACATCTTTCATAATCTAAGTCTTCTCATCATTCCTCATCATCCACGTCTTCTTCCTCTACTAGGTCTTCACCTTCCTCTTCTCCATGATCTAGTTCCTCTTCTAATTCTCCCAAGAGTCTTAATTCTCTTCTCAAGACATACCATAATGAGCAACGTGATAATCCTTATGATACCTCTTCCACAAAGAGTGACACACCCATCTTTGAAGACTATGATGACTATGATGATAGACAATATAATAATACCTATGACACCTCTGTTCCTATGAGTCCTCCTCATCATGTGCTCGTGCTTATTGGAAATGGGATGTCACATTGGAAAGATCGTGATGGTGATCCATATGATTCTGATTTTGAAAGAAACTTTGATAATTTTTGTGCACAATACCTAGATGATCCATCTACTTCACTTGAGGAAGAGAAAGCTTACCGCGCTGATTATAAACATGCATACTACAAGGATCTCTCCTCTAAGAACTCTCTATTAATATGATTTAGAACAACAAAGAGGGGGGGGGGGGGGGGTGAATCGGTTGTTCTTAGGTCTTGATGTATAAAATAATCTCAAAAACTTTTCCTTAAATCAGATCTAAAACCAAAACAAACTCGGTCATTACTAATTCAGTAATAGAAACATATAACAATGTAGTCCACTATCCAGCTGTAACTTAACTTGTAAAACACATAAATCTTCAAACCAAAACATTCACACAAGTATTAACACCAGGATTTATAGTGGAAACCCAATGTGGGAAAAACCACTTTGTAACATGCTACTATTATTTTCACTCTTCTAAAGTGAGCTCGGTAAAAAGCCAACCTTGTCAAAGGTTACAATACACACTGTTAGGTGTGACCTGGTTAAAGGATCTTAATCACCCTGTTAAAAGTGAGCCTAGTAATAGGACTTACATACACTCCATTAGAATGCAACTTTGCAAATATCAGATCTGATTCCATACACTAATGCTAGTTTACTAACTTTGAAACTTTGCCATCTCCATCTTTGATTTGCTCATAACTTTTCTTCAAGCAACCACCACAATTCTCCTTCAACCTTTTCTACTTATTTAGTCAGTAAAACTTTAATCTTCTAGCATTCTCTATTCACCCATGTACATACATATCCAAATGCTTAGGTCACTTATATTTTCCTCAATTAAGTTAACTCATCTTTTGCCGCTCAATCTCATTCATAGATCTTAGGGTTAGGTCAGATTCATTGAATCTACCCACTTCATGTTCTTCGGCTCCTTTTCTAACATCATCTCAAATCTCTTAAAGATTTACAATAAAACATTTTATAGTGCATTTAATGCTTTCAGACAATCAATAAATAAAGTCAACACATTTTACATAATCCAAGAATTCAACAATGTCGGCTCCAAAACTAAATTATCTTCAAATATAAAATTGCTGATGCTCAGTCAATACTGTGATCATCCACTCGGTCTTCATGTAGAAAGCTCGATCATTACTAAAAATGTTTACTCGGCTTACATTTTCTTTCTTGGTAATTAAATGTCACTCGGTCAACACTAGAATTTTGCTCAGCATATACTAACTCGGTCGACACTAACATTACTCGGCTTAAACATGATTTCTTCATTTTTTCTTGGTTAAGCCTACCAGTTTAGTCTTCAGTCTTACTAAGATAAACAATACATTATCTCATCATTGTGCAACATAGTCAAGTACACTTTGTAGTATCAAGATAACTCAACCCTTCCTTAGGTGCTATTGTTACCAACCTTTCCTAGCCCCTTAGCAACACTCAAATAGATATAGTACTTTCCTAAGTAGCAACAGTCTTACCAATTAAGGTTTGACATCAATGACAATACAACAATTGTTTCAATTTCAGTTTCCAACAATCTCCCTCTTTGGCATTAATAGAAACACCATATGATATCACTTGAATAACACATGGATTACCAACCAATCCAAAAAATTATCTATCCATTAGAGATATTTATAATATCCTTAGCTTCATTCTAATTTAGAATCCTATAAGCCTCACTTCTGTGACCGTTAGAAGCATTCAGATCTATCTCTATCTTGATCCTTCATTTCAGTTCATCTCCCCATTTCATCTCCTCAGTTCATCTCACTCTTACCTTTCAGTGTTATGTGTTATCATATCAGTTCATCTCCCTCTTTGACAAAAATGCCAAAGCAACAACTAAAACATACATCCATCAGCTGTAGATAATATTTGTGCAGCTCAGTGTTTCTCTCTTTGTCATCTTGCTTATGAATGATTCCTTGTCTTTGCTCTTTTCACAACTCTAGGCCAGCCCTAAAGTGTGACAATCTTCTACCTCAATTTGTCAAATATTTTGCTGTAACATATTTGATGTAGTGCTCCTAGTTTGTCTAGGCAGCCTCAGTTAGGGGAAGAACCCCTAATTGACTTCTCAAATACTCATGAGCTTCTCTGGGTAAAGCTTTAGTGAATATGTCTGCTAGTTGTTCTTTTGTATTCACATATTCCATTCGGACTTCTTTGTCTTGTACTAATTCTCTCAAGTAGTGATACTTGATTGCAACGTGCTTGGTCTTAGTGTGCATCACTGGATTCTTAGAAATATTGATAGCACTTGTGTTGTCACAGAAAATAACAAGTTCAGTGATTTCTTCTTTCATGCCTATCAACAATTGTTTTATCCATACCAAATTTGAATAGTTCACTATAGCAACAACATACTCAGCCTCGACAGTAGATTGGGAAATGCAATTTTGTTTCTTGCTCATCCAAGAGACTAATCTTTGTCCAAGAAAGAAAGCTCCACCACTAGTACTCTTTCTGTCATCTACATTTCCTTCCCAATCAACATTTGTAAAAACTCTGAGTTCAAATTTGTCATCCTTCTTATAATATAGACCATAGTCAGTAGTTCTTTTCAAGTATCTCATAATTCTTTTTACAGCCATCATGTGTGTTTCCTTAGGATTGGCAGAGAATCTTGCCACAATCCCGACAACTAATGCAATATTTGGTTTACTATGTACAACATACTGTAATTTTCCAATCATGGATCTATACAAAGTAAGAAACTTAGATAATGTTTGTCCAGTAACCATTGAAGTTCCCACTGGTTCAGCATCTTCCATCCCAAAAGTTTTTAGTATTTCATTAACATACTTAGACTGTGTAATAAAAATTCCATTGTTCTTCTGATATACTTGTAAAATAACAAAGAATTTGATCTCACCAAACACACTCATTTCAAATTCAGTTTGCATTTCATTTGAAAATATTTTACACAATGCATCTTGTCCACCAAAAATAATGTCATCCACAAAATGTTTTGCCAATAGGATACCTTTACCTTCTTCATCCTTCATGTACAGATTGCTTGTGTCATTTGTTCTTGAAAATCCAATCTGTATCAACTAGTTATGCAACCTCTCATACCATGCTCTGGGAGGTTGCTTCAATCAATATAATGCTTTATTTAGCTTGCAGACCATGTGTCTTTTGTTTGGATCAATAAAACCTTTTGGTTTTTCTATGTAAACTTCTTCTTCTAGTATACCATTAAAAAATGCAGACTTGACATCCATTTGATATACCTTGAAATTTTTATAAGCAGCATATTTAAGCAGAGTTCTTACTCCTTCCAATCTAGCTATAGGGGCAAATGTCTCCCCATAATCTATTCCTTCTTCTTCTGCGTAGCATTTTCATACCAGCCTAGCTTTGTTCCTAGTGATTTCACCATTTTCATTCATCTTATTCTGAAACACCCACTTTGTTCCTATAACATTTTTGTTTTCAGGTCTCGGCACTAGAGTCCAAGTATCATTCTTCTCAATCTGGTCAATCTCTTCATTCATTGCTTGTATCTAGTCTTCATTCTCCAATGCCTCTCTAGTTGACTTAGGTTCAAATTCACATAGTAGGCATGTTGGATCCTTAGTCTTACTTTTGGTCTGAATTCCAGTATCCTTGTCTCCACTTATCTGTTCAGGCTTATGATGTCTTCTTACATATTTTTCCAAGATAGGTTCAACTCCTCTCTCCTCTATTTCATCATGTTCCTCACCAAGATTGTCAGATTTAACTTTAGAATGCTCGACAACCTCTTCCTGATACTCGACAACATTTTCTTGTAGCTCGACATGTTCTTGTTTTCTTTCGGCACTATTTTCCTGATGCTCAGTAGTGTCTATCTATCGCTTGGCATTGCTTACCTGAGACTCAACATCAGGTGCAAGTCTGTTACTTGCCTCTTCTTCTTCCTCAATGTACACAAAATATCTATAATCTTCTGGTTCTCTTTTGCTATCAGCTCCGTTTATTTTTGCATACTCATCAATTTTGACATTCACACTTTCCACAATTTTGTTAGTGTTAGAGTTCAAACACTTATAAGCTTTACTTTTTGTGGAGTATCCTAGGAATATGCCTTCATCACTCTTAGAATCAAACTTTCCATTCCTAGTGTCTTTTAATAAATAGCACTTGATTCCAAAGATTCTAAAGTATTTAACACTCGGTGCATGCCCATGCCATAATTCATAGGGTGTCAGATTTGTACCTTTCTTGATCTGTACCCAGTTAAGAGTGTAGACAATAGTTTTTATAGCTTCTTTCTAGTATTTCTATGCCACATTCTTATCAATCAACAATGTCCTTGCACAATCTAGGATAGATATGTTTCTCCTTTCTGCTATACCATTCTGTGGAGGTGTTCTAGGTGTAGACATCTATCTTTTAATTCCTCTATCATTGCAAAATAGATTAAATTCATTTGATGTAAATTCTCCACCTCGGTCAGATCTAAGACATTTTAGGTTCCTACCTGTCTCCTTCTCAGCTTTAGCCAAATACCACTTAAAGAATTGAAAAGCTTTAGATTTTTCTTTTAGAAACATCACATGCAACATCCTAGTATGATCATCAACAAATAAGATAAAGTATCTAGCACCACAATAACTTTGTATAGCCATAGGTCCATAAAGGTCAGTATGAACCAAATCTAAAATGTTTTCAGAAGTAAAGGATTTTCTCTTGAAACTTGACTTTGTCATTTTTCCTAACTGGCATTCCTTGCACATCACATTCTCAGGTTTCCTCAATCTAGGTAGACCTCTTACCTTTTTCTTCTTACTTATTTCTACTAGATTGTCAAAGTTAACATGACACAACCTTTTATGCCATAACCAAATATCAAGTTGTGCAATTAAACATGTTTCTTCAGATAGGTCAAGATAGAACAAATTACCTCTAGTCTGATCACCACTTCCAATTAGTTCTCCAATAGCATCAAATATTTTAGCTTGCTTGTGATGAAATTCCACTCGGTAATCAATTTTGTTAAGCTGGGTAACACTTAACAAATTGTAATTAAGACCTTCAACCCAATATGCACTTTCACAAGATATATTATCAGTTAGTTTAATCAAACCTTTTCCTCTAACAGGACATGGTGCATCATTACCAAAATTTACACTTTTATCTCTATAATGATGTAAGGTCTCAAACTTATTTTTGTCACCAGTCATGTGATGTGAAGAACCACTGTCAATAATCCATTTATCATTCTTGTTCACATAGGATATCAATGTAGTTTTTTCATCCTCATCAGATTCATCTTTCGTTGCAACATAGACTACCTCAATTTTAAAATCATCACTATCAGTGTCAGTTTCTTTTTCAATAATGTAACAAGATTTCTTACCTTTTTCTTTATAGTCTTTGTTCCATCGACAACTTCTATCATCTCTTCTATCTTTGTGTTTGCTTTTCCTTTCATCATCTTTATCCTTCCTGTTAGGACATCTAGTAGCTATATGACCAACTTTATTACATATATAATAGGGAGTTTACTTTTATACTTTCCTTTTCCCCTTCTTAGTCTTCTAGCCATAAGAGCTTCTAGATCTTCTAGGTCTTCATCAGAAGTGTCACTGTCACTTTCACTATCACTTTCACTTTCACTTTCACTGATGCATCTTTCTTTTTCTTTCTTTGGCTTATTCAAAACTAGCTGTGACTTGAAAGCAGATTCAACATTTCCAATGCTTCCAACAATGAAATTAACATAGTTAGAGAGTTCAAAGCAGTCAGCTTACCAACCAAACTTTCCAAAGTAAGCACATTAGCAGAGTTACATCTAGATTCTTGAATAGCTGAGATCTTAATAGCATATATAGGATGCAGGGTTCTTAGTACTTTCCCAATTATAGTTTCATCATCAATAACCCCATTAGCTCCTCTAATAGCATTTACAATTTCTTTTATTCTTCCACAATATTGTGCAATGTTTTCACCTTCTTGCATTCTCATTTCATCAAACTTACCTCTAAGATTCTTGGCTTTTGCTTTCAGCACATTTAGGTCACCACCATAGATCCTTGCAAGAGTGTCCCACATATCCTTAGCAGTTGTGCAATCCTTGATGTCCTCAAATTATGGATAGCTTAGGGTAGATGCAATTTCTAGCATTGCTTGATTATATTCTTGCTTAGCTCTCATTTCCTTGATAATCAAAGGTGCGATAGGTGAGACATAGCTATTTTCAATGTAGTACTTTGCAGAGTCACCAATACCAACCAGACGCAGCTTCATCAAACTTTGCCATGTAGGGAAGTTTTCCTTATTCAGCTTCGGTACCTCCTTCTTATACATCCTGATCATTTGCTTCAAGCCCCTTTAAACTTGATTTCTGTAAACACTAATAATAAGCAACAAAGCTCTGATACCAATTGTTAATATGATTTAGAACAATAGAGAGGCGGGGGGGGGGGGGGGGGGGGGTGAATCAGTTGTTCTCAGGTCCTCATGTATAAAACAATCTCAAATTTTTTTCCTTAAATTAGATCCAAAACCAAAACAAACTCAGTAATCACTAATTCAGTAATAGAAACATATAACAATGTAGTCCACTACCCAACTATAACTTAACTTGTAAAACACATAAATGTTCAAACCAAAACATTCACACAAGTATTAACACCAAGATTTATAGTGGAAACCCAATGTGGGAAAAACCACTTTGTAACATGCTACAATTATTTTCACTCTTCTGAAGTGAGCTCGGTAAAAAGTCAACCTTGTCAAAGGTTACAATATACACTGTCAGGTGTGACCCGGTTAAAGGATTTCAATCACCCTGTTAAAAGTGAGCCTAGTAATAGGACTTACATACACTCCATTAGAATGCAACTTTGCAAATATCAGATCTGATTCCATACACTAATGCTAGTTTACTAACTTTGAAACTTTTCCATCTCCATCTCTGATTTGCTCATAACTTTTCTTCAAGCAACCACCACAATTCTCCTTCAACCTTTTCTACTTATTTAGTCAGTAAAACTTTAATATTCTAGCATTCTCTATTCACCCATGTACATACATATCCAAATGCTTAGGTCACTTATATTTTCCTCAATTAAGTTAACTCATCTTTTGCCGCTCAATCTCATTCATAGATCTTAGGGTTAGGTAAGATTCATTGAATCTACCCACTTCATGTTCTTCGGCTCCTTTTCTAAAATCATCTCAAATCTCTTAAAGATTTACAATAAAACATTTTATAGTGCATTTAATGCTTTCAGACAATCAATAAATAAAGTCAACACATTTTACATAATCCAAGAATTCAACAATGTCGGCTCCAAAACTAAATTCTCTTCAAATATAAAATTGCTGATGCTCAGTCAATACTGTGATCATCCACTCGGTCTTCATGTAGAAAGCTCGATCATTACTAAAAATGTTTACTCGGCTTACATTTTCTTTCTTGGTAATTAAATGTCACTCGGTCAACACTAGAATTTTGCTCGGCATATACTAACTCGGTCGACACTAACATTACTCGGCTTAAACATGATTTCTTCATTTTTTCTTGGTTAAGCCTACCAGTTTAGTCTTCAGTCTTACTAAGATAAACAATACATTATCTCATCGTTGTGCAACATAGTCAAGTACACTTTGTAGTATCAAGATAACTCAACCCTTCCTTAGGTGCTATTGTTACCAACCTTTCCTAGCCCCTTAGCAACACTCAAATAGATATAGTACTTGCCTAAGTAGCAACAGTCTTACCAATTAAGGTTTGACATCAATGACAATACAAAAATTGTTTCAATTGTAGTTTCCAACACTCTCATGCTAAAAATAAAGATTATACTCTCAAGCAAGATCATGTTAATGTTGAACCTTTGTCTTGTGGTGGTTCCCTTCCATCCCCTACTTCCTCCAATACCCATACATTTTCTAAAGCTTCCAAGTCTTTCAAATCTTTCACAAATCCTTCATTCGACAAAAATCCTAATACTTTTTGTGTGGTTCCCTATAGTTATCCTCAGGGTCTACCTCTTAAAGAAACTCAAGCTAACCTTCACTTGGATGCAAATACTTTCAATAATGCTAAACCTAAAGAGCCTAAGCCTTTATACACTATAATGCCTACTCCAGCTAGTCCTTCACCATCTCTTCCAAAGTCTTCCATACAATTCCAACATGCTTCCTTGTCCTTAGAAGTGGATCCATGTCAAGAGGACTCTAAAAATGATAAAGAAAAAAACATAAAGAAAGATCAAGATCAAGAAACCTCCATGTCATCCACTCCTTTTCATGATGTCTCTTATATGCTTCAAGGTTCTTTTGATCCTACACACCCTTTCTCATTCATTCCACCATGTCTTAAGTCTTCTCCTAAGCAATATCATGCTACTACTTACACTGTTGAGCTTATTGACAATCAAAATAACCTTACTACACTTGCACTTTCCAAAGATGATACTTCCATTAAGGTTGGTAAAAATGTTGTTGTTACTTCCAATGTTAAGCCTATTGAAAATCAAGAGAAAAATTATGCGCTTGTGCTATCCAAAGATCCTTGTCAAGATCAAAGTCTTCCATCTTCTTATTCTACCACTGCATGTTCGTTTCCACTTTCTACTCTTCCTAAGTCTTTGCAAGCTTTGAACAATCCTATCAAAGAAGGTACTCATATTCAAGATGTCCATGATCTTATTGAAAATCCTAATGCTCACTCTAAAAGTGCTAATGTCCTTGGTTGTCATATAAATGTTGATGAACTTGTTGATTATCCTTTTGCATCTTCCACTTCCATCCTTGGACCTCTTCCACCACTATAAAGGGCTTCATGTTTGCCTTCCATCTTGGGTCCTTATGTCCCTTAACTTTCCCCTCATGACTCTCCTAATTTTCCATCCATCTTGGGTCCTTACATCCCTCCATCTCCCATCTTTCCTCAAGATCAACATAGATGAATACCCTTGATTCCTTTTCATCCACCCACCCATCTAAACCAGTCATATCCTCCTTCTTCTTCCATAAGTCCCAAGTTTTTTTGAAGTAACTTGAATGTTCAATATAAGAAAAAGAAGCAATACAAGAATCCATAAAAAAAAAAGATCACCATGTCTCCTATAATCAACATGGAGGCATAAAGTCAAAATAGATATCTAAGAAAAAAACTACAAGACAAGTATGGGTTCCAAAATCTATCATTAAAGATATTCTCTCTAGATCATCAAAAAGAAATGAAAAGCCTACGGCTATATGGATTCCAAAGTCTGATGCAGTGCAAGGTAGGAGAATCCCCGATGGAGATGTCCTAGCCCCCAGCAAATAACCACACACAAGAATATAATAACAATACAAAGATATAGATCCACACAATGCCAATACTCATAATAGAATCATTATATTTTCATCCAACATGCCCAGCTGTAAGGCCTTCCGGGTTACGGCCAAATACAATGCAATTACAATAGAAACTCCACAAGATCTCACAAGATCCAAACCAAACCCTAGCTAGCCCAGATCCACACACTGGTAGGAACCCCCAAGGAAGATCTAAACTTGTGCTCGCAAGCCCACCAAGCAATCTCCTTGTTTCCCAAGCCGCAGCTACTAGCTCTCCTCAAAACTCGCTCCACATCCACCTCCTCTTCTCCCAAGTGGATGAATGAATGCCTAAAGACTTCCCCCACAACCCCTACTTATACCAATCTAAGCCACAGGTCGGCCCTGAAAATAAATTAAATACAAATACCGAAATTAAATGCCACAAGTCGGCCAACAACAATAATTAAATTCCCAAAATAGATGTCTAGTAAAATTGCGATATCTCCTAGCTCCGGATGAATTAGAACTCGTGCTTCGAACCATAGGAAGAAATGTAGGCCCTCTTCAATCCTTGAAATTTTTAGCCTCTAACTCTTTGTGGAAAATTACTTATATAGCCTGAAATAGGCACAAAATTCCTAAGCAAGACCGAGCTCCATCTAGGCCATGCTGAGCAACCAAGACCATGCCAAGTTCCATAACCAATTACCAAAGACCCAAGTAAGTTTATCCAACTCTACCAAACCCCTCACACATGAAAATAAGTCCACAAAACTCCATCAAATCTTCCAAACATGCAGGATAGCCAACTACCCTGGGATGCTCCTGCATCAGACTCCCTAGGTGCGAAAAGAAGTATGCCTCATACTTTGATGCCAGATGAAATATCAGAAACCATCTTCATCTTCACCAAAGGATTCCACTTTAATAGGGACAATAGAACCAACATGCAAATCATCCAAATCTGCATCCATCTGTCAACCACTAGAATCTCAACCATCCAATCAACATGCTCACTGCCAAGAACAAACTGAACATAATGCCTCACCAACATTCTCTGTAGCTGATCACTACCAACAACAACAATATCCTCAAACATGAAATCCATGTCACCAACATGTAGGCTCAAATCCACAATAGGAGCAACATGTAAATCCTCAACCATGTCAACCACCAACAGGTCCACATCAGGAACATACAGATCTGTAGTATCATGTAGATCCTCAACCACATCAACAACTAGTGAATCCACACCAGCAACATCCATATAACCAACATATGGATCATCACCCTTATCAAACTGATTATCCATGACCAAGTGCTCCATAATTTCCATGTCAGACTCAACCAACTGATCATGAAAACCAACCTCAATCATAGCATCAACAAGGTTAGGAAGCTCCATAGAAACATCCACAAGTTTCTCCACAGGTTCCGCATCAGCCTCCACACACTGATCAACAAAACCAACTTCCATCTCGACCTTGCTATGCCCTCTTCTCTCTCGAACAAGTCTTCTAACCGGCCACACAACTCACTTCCTGATCGGTAGACTCCAGCTCCATGGATTCAAGATCTCTCGAACTCTCTTACAAAATTTATCCAAAGATGGATCACTCTCAACCATCCCTTCCTTAACTTGATTAGTCAATCTAGCTTCCAACTGAGCACAAGTCTTTGAAATATTCTTCTCCACCACATCATGGATTTTTGCAATCATCTCAGGGTCCAATCTTCTTAGAGCCATCTTCTAAGATCTTCGCAAACCCCTTGCAATGAATCACCAACTAGATCCAACCTTCAACCAGGTTCTAGTGCAAATTGCCTCACATTCGGCGCTCTGTCCACACACTCAGGAACAACCTTCACTCTAAAAAACTCCACCCAAGGTCCTGGTGTAAACTACCTCACATTCGGCGCTCTGTCCACACACTCAGGAACAACTGTGCTCTGATACCACTTGATGCAGTGCAAGGCAGGAGAATCCCCGATGGAGATGTCCTAGCCCCCAGCAAATAACCACACACAAGAATATAATAACAATACAAAGATATAGATCCACACAATGCCAATACTCATAATAGAATCATTATATTTTCATCCAACATGCCCGGCTCTAAGGCCTTCCGGGTTACGGCCAAATACAATGCAATTACAATAGAAACTCCATAAGATCTCGCAAGATCCAAACCAAACCCTAGCTAGCCCAGATCCACACACTGGTAGGAACCCCCAAGGAAGATCTAAACTTGTGCTCGCAAGCCCACCAAGCAATCTCCTTGTTTCCCAAGCCGCAGCTACTAGCTCTCCTCAAAAATCGCTCCACATCCACCTCCTCTTCTCCCAAGTGGATGAATGAATGCCTAAAGACTTCCCCCACAACCCCTACTTATACCAATCTAAGCCACAGGTCGGCCCTGAAAATAAATTAAATACAAATACCGAAATTAAATGCCACAAGTCGGCCAACAACAATAATTAAATTCCCAAAATAGATGTCTTAGTAAAATTGCGATATCTCCTAGCTCCGGATGAATTAGAACTCGTGCTTCGAACCATAGGAAGAAATATAGGCCCTCTTCAATCCTTGAAATTTTTAGCCTCTAAATATTTGTGGAAAATTACTTATATATCCTGAAATAGGCACCAAATTCCTAAGCAAGACCGAGCTCCATCTAGGCCATGCTGAGCAACCAAGACCATGCCAAGTTCCATAACCAATTACCAAAGACCCAAGTAAGTTTATCCAACTCTACCAAACCCCTCACACATGAAAATAAGTCCAAAAAACTCCATCAAATCTTCCAAACATGCAGGATAGCCAACTACCCTGGGATGCTCCTGCATCAAAGTCTCTCTTGAAAGAGTTTGGTGTTGAGAAAAAAGTGAAGTTGACACTCAAGCTTCCAAAGGCTTCCACTTCATGTTCTTCCAAAAATATTCTTCCATTCCATGCGCCTAAATCACAACCTCTACTATCCATTCACTATATTCCTTCACATATTCTTTCATTCACATTTCCTCCATCCTCTCGCCACCCTTCAAGGTGTGTGTTGATGTTGATCTTGCCTTCCTTTTCATCTACCCTTTCACAATCATTTCATTCATTATCCTTCTACCTTCTATCCTTTTTTCTCACTTGCCTATTCCTCCTATTTTCTAACCTCACTCGCTTTACATAAAACGTTATCCTCCATTTTTCTCTTCCATCTTCCTTTCCCTATCAACATCTTTGAGCATATCATTTTGAATCCTTGGCATATCATGGTTTATCCTTTCAAAGAGCATTATCTAAAAAGCTTGCCTTCTTCTGAAAAAAAATAAAAATAAAAATAAAAAATTGAAAATGTGCCTTGGTGAAAACCTGGAAACAGGTGCCTTGGTAGCAAAAGTAAAGAGAAGTAAAATTTGTCCTATGGTGAAAACCACTTCCTTGTGGTGCCTTGGATAAGTATCGTGATGAAAACCTGGTAATCAGGCATCATGTGTAGTTCTTCTACATATTTCATCCATTCCATCTTCTCTCTTTGATCTTGACAATGTTGATCTATACATGAACATTTGGCTATCTTGTGAGCTATCTTACGATGATCTTGCTTTCATTCCATTCATGTTTAGCCTTCATATTTATTTTCCTCCATTCATTCTAGCCTTTCTCTATCCTTTCCCCTTTGGTCTTGATCTTATAAAAAAAGAGTAGAACACAATGCTTTGAAACCTCTTGACATGTCTACTCCTTTGGACTACATCTTTTCCTTCTTTGGCATTACACTTTTGCAACTTATCCTATGCTGGCCTTTCATTGCTTGTCCAAATGTTCTTTACATGAAAATTTTTCCCTAGCTTGGGTACCCTTGAGGAGTTTTCCCTTGAGGATTTCTTCCCTTCATTCTCCTTCATTCTCTTGTCTTCCATCTCTTCCACTAGCTTGCTAATCCCTCTTGTTCTCCACCTTGCTAGACATTGGGACTACATGATGTGATCTTGCTTGGGAGTTTGATGCCCATTATATCTTGGGACATCTTTTGTACATACTGATTGGTACTACCTATTCAGGTTGAAATACCATCACTAAGAATCAAAATACATGGTCTAGTAACTAATGATGACTACAGAGTGTCTAGGTTGCAAGAACTTGAACTACTATATGAGTGTAGACAAGCAACATATGATCATCTCAGAGTGTATCAAAAAAGAATGTCTAGAGGCTACAACAAGAAAGTTAGACACAAAAAATTTCAAGTTGGCGATCTAGTCTTGAGAGAGAATCCTAAAACTCAATCACATCAAGAACACAAGGGGAAGTTTGAACCTACAACAATTTGCCTAAGGCAGAGAATAAAAGCCAAGATCTAGAAGCTCAAGAGATAGCACAAGAGAGATAGGAAAAATAATCAAATAATTGATTATAGCTAATTGAATAGATTACAAAGTAGGAGTGCCTGAATATATAGGCAATGCAATAAGACTACATGATAAGGAGATGATGAGATATCACCCACGCTAGGTGGAATCACAAGTCCACCAAAGGTGGATCATCCTCCATTATACTTGAAAGTATGAGAAACATGTGTAACAATGAGAGGATGATAATGTGATAAGAGCACTAAAGGTGTTTCTCACACACAAAGAGGTATGTGATGACAACTATCACACATAAAGTGGAAATTCTCCTAACCATGTGCTAAAATGAAATGCAAACTCCTAGGTGTCACAATGACAACTAATATACAAATGCATTATCCTAAGTAAACTTAAGTAAAGTGTAATTAGTAAATACTTAATTACACCAACACCCCCCTTAAGTGCAACTTAGGGGAATGCACTTAAGCTCACAATGCAAGATGGGTCCTAGCTACTAGGCCATTTTAGGTACTCATGTACAATATGCAAGACCAATAGATAATGCAATCTCTCATAAACTGGAGAAAGAGGGAAAACCTCATGGGAAAAACCCTCCCCCCAAAAAAGAGATGATTACAATAATAGAATATGATAGAGAAGACCTCATGTGAGGAAAATATCCCCCCCATAAGATAGAAGTAGTGGAAGAGAGACCAAGTAGCCCCCCTTAATGTAGAATGAACACCAATGGTAGATGCTCTAGGCTCGATGTAGAAACTACTCCATGAGTGTAGAACAACATTCCTACCCTTAGGAAGAAACAAGACCAAAGGTGTATATATGAAGCCTCCTCCCCAATCTTTAGGAAGAAACCTCAAAAAAGATGGAGTCTTTGAAACCTGCTCAAGTGTCCCCATGCCAAAGCTGAAAGGTGCCTCCTCCAAATCATGTGTACTAAGCCACTCTGCTGAAAAAGACAAATCAGGATCAACTAAGGATGAATGTAGAACATGTACCAAAGACCCAAGTATCTCCTCTAAAGAGAAAGTGACCTCCTCCAACTACTGTATCAAAGTATCCACAATCATGTCACCCTCGAAAGAATGATCAAGTAGAGAATGAAGATGAGGGTTAGCATGGTCCCTCACAACAATGGAAGAAGGATCATCTTCACCAAAGAGAAGATGAATGTCATCAATAAAGTCTCCCAAATCTAAAATGTAGGACTCCACAAACAAACCTTCAATGTCTATCAAGTAGTCATCCCATGGAACTATAACTGGAAGACAAAGAATATCTTGCTGCACTAAATCACAAGAACCCATGGTTGAGTGAATGCAAGCATCATCAGGAGCAAGAGTAGTAGTCTCAATAGGAGGAGAAGGAGCTGCAACTGGAGGTTCTAGACATTTTGGAAGTGGAGGAATATGTGGATCTCCATACATTTTCCAAATAATAGTCCAAAGATTATTCATTGTTTCATCTTCATAATCATCAAGGGAATCCATAACATCCATATCCTTATTCAAATAGATAACCTTAATAACTTCTGAGTAAGAGTCACAATTGTAAGGACTTTTAGGTCTATACTCATACAAATAGGACAATAGGTTATGCTCACTAAGATGAGAAAGAACCAATTCACTCCATTGCTTATAGTTCCCTCTTGTCAACTTAATTAAACCATCCATGATGCACTTTTCAAATGAAATAATGAAACCAAAAAATTAATGTACCCCTCAAAATGCAATGAGCCAAAGAACCCCCCAAAATAGATGATTTTGGCACTTTATATATAGTGCGTGTACAATTGCCACTTGCCAAAATGAACCAAAGTGGACTTTTGATTTTGATAATTACAACAGAAAATATGAAGCTATAGTAGACTCAAAAAAATAAGACACAAGATCTCTCAAGGATCTAACAAATTACAAGTGCCAAAAATAGGCCAAAATAGACCAAATTTTGAAAGTACTATGTCCACTCAGAATTTTTCCAAACTGATACCAGATTTGGAAAGTAGACAAAAAATCATGAACTTTAAAAAAAAATAGCACCTAAAAATGTGTCCATATGAGCCTGAACGAAGCCTCTAAAGTTGTAAAAATTAAGATTTTTGATTTTCAGAAAACATTAGAAACAAAGATCAGAAATCACCTGCACCATTGTGTAGATCGTGAAATTCTACCCCCCAAAAAAATAAATTGCTTGCAAAAAGGACTCCGAATGACTGAGATATCACTGTTTGAAACTCGCCTCTGAAATTATTTTTTCTGAATCGTCGCCGCCGAACCTTGAAAATTCAAATGGCTCTAGATTTGGCTTCAGATGTCTGATTTGGATGAAACAAAATTTGATTTAGGGGTTTTTAGACCTCCTCAATGTGATGCCAACCTCTGATTTGCACCAGCAAGCTCCAATTTTGACCTGCAATAAAAATCTCTTAAAATAGGCTATACAATGAAACTCCTATGACTCTGATACCATGTAAGAATTTTCCTAAGGCAAAGAATAAAAGCCAAGATCTAGAAGCTCAAGAGATAGCATAAGAGAGATAGGAAAAATAATCAAATAATTGATTATAGCTAATTGAATTGATTACAAAGTAGGAGTGCCTGAATATATAGGCAATGCAATAAGACTACATGATAAGGAGATGATGAGATATCACCCACACTAGGTGGAATCACAAGTCCACCAAAGGTGGATCATGCTCCATTGTACATGAAAGTATGAGAAACATGTGTAACAATGAAAGGATGATAATGTGATAAGAGCACTAAAGGTGGATCTCACACATAAAGAGGTATGTGATGACAACTATCACACCTAAAGTGAAAATTCTCCTAACCATGTGCTAAAATGAAATGCAAACTCCTAGGTGTCACAATGACAACTAATATGAAAATGCATTATCCTAAGTAAACCTAAGTAAAGTATAATTAGTAAATACTTAATTACACCAACATAACCCAATTGGCTAGGTCCCTTTGTTATCACTACTACTTTTGGCTCTGAAGCCTATCAACTCTCAACGATTGAAGGAAAATAGCTCCGAGAACCAATCAACATTCTCCATTTGAAGAAATTCTATGCCTAAGGCATTCAGTATATGGTAAAATGTCCTAAAAAAATCTTAAAAATTTGGAAAAGTCCTGAAAAAATGAACATCTTGGTGAAAACCTAGCAATAGATGCCTTGATGATTCACAAAAAAATTGAAAAAAATATAAAAAATAACAAAAAAAATTAGAAAAATGAAAAATACAAAAAATAAGAAAAAGAAAAAGTGCCTTGGTGAAAACCTGGAAATAGGCACCTTGGTAGCAAAAATAAAATCTCTGCCAAGATGGGTAAAATCCAGAAAATGGGTGCCACTTGTTCAAAATACTCCATCTATCAGCACAATCTTGGTCTTTCCCAGCTTTCAGTCTTGCTTTAGTTTGTACATATTTCTTGGTTTGTTTCTGCATTCCTATTTTCAATAAGTCAGTCTGTACACCAATCAGCTCAAGCATATGTATCCTACCAATGCTTAACACTTGGGGCCAATCAATGTCATATCTTATAGTCTCTAGTATACTTTAGACGTGTCATATCCAGTTAGAGTCCTTTGAAGCTTCATCCAAGTCAGTCAGTCAGTCTCCTCTCGAGAAAGGATTTTGCATCTACAACAACGCAATCAAACATCAACACAAATTGAAAACAATCTATGCTTTTTACATGCTTTTATCTCCTTGTATGTGTATTGATTCACATTGAGATTTTTGCATATTGTGTCCTTTGAGATCTTCGATGATGTCCTTTATAGGATTTAGAGAGTGATGACTGGGGGCATAATCTTTTCTTTGTTTTTTGCTTGTATGTGAAAATCTAACAACTTTGAAAATTTTGGATTGAAATGGTGTCCGTCTTTAAGAGGCTCTATCTCAAATTGGATGGCCATGCGTACCTTGACCATTGATACCTAGAAAATTCAAGGAAGTTTGATCTCACTATTGTCTTTTTGAGAAAGTTCTTACTCCTAGTGTGGAACGCGATCTTACCTAAGGATGTGAATGATAAAGGGTCACTACGGGTAATTCACACTGGATTTAGAATGATCTCTTGACTGTTTGATGTGTTTGACTGCAATGCGTATTCTAGTCATCACGACGTCTGTGTTTTGATTCTTATAAAAATTGCTATATCAAAATGGACATGATATTCAGGTCATCCTGGCATTTGTGCCTTCGTGCTTATATCTAATCTGACATTCTAAAAATAAAATCAATATTCATATGTCCATGGTTTCCTAACCAGTGGGTGTTGTATTGATTCTTGCACATACAAATCGATATTCATATGTCTATGGTTTCATAACTAGTGGGCATTGTATTGATTTATCTGATTACCTAAAAGTTTAATGATGACAACAAATCGACACATGATCAGTGACTAGGTCCTAGGTCCTAGGTTTGCATTTCATTCTGCATTTCATTTTGCACTTTGCATGCTCTCACAAATTGCTTGAACACTTAAACGATTCTTCAAAACCAAAAATGCTAAACATGACACAAGCACTAAGCATTGTATGAAGGTTCCTCCAACGAAACAACAAGTAGAATCTTTTTTGGGGATCAAAATCAAAATTTGAGATCATTTATATTATCTGAATGCTTGCATAATCAACCTTCAATCATCATAGAAATCCATTTTTTAACTTAACTGATTATCTTACATCAAAGTATCAAAATTTCAACTTGGTCAACTATGGTCAACTCATGGTTTAACCTAGTTAAACTTCATCTCCAAGACCTCTAAATGATGTAGAATGCGGTCCTGGACGTGTATAACCACTTATCAAATCAATTAACATGCTTCTAAACTATAACATTATCTTTTCTTGTTAGATTTCAATTTTAATCCCAAAGGGGGCATGGTATTGCACATCATTCAAGTCTGTAAATCTAAATCTGTAATCAATCTTTCCTCAGTAATCAAGACAAAAACCACGTCTAATTGCTGACTCATCAAAAGTCCTCGTCACTTGGGGCTAATCTATCATCTCTTGGGGTATATCAGATTCATCTTGATCCATATCAATCTGGTATCCTAATCTATCTTGTAAACTGTATTAGCTTTTCGTAACCATTGATTCATTAGTGTTATTTCCTTGGTTCTTCATAACTAATGGGTTCAGGATGTGATACTAATATGATTCATACAAGGACATTGAGGTCTGGAATTGGTCACTCACTTCTTCACAATCATAAGGTTCAGAATCAGGCATTTTGACACTTTTTCATAATCACCGGTTCATTGTTGATATAGCTAGCATCATCTCGATTCCTAGTCATTTTGGGCCTAGGTCAGTATCTCTTTATTTAAATCTTTGAATCGGTTTCTGTCTTGGAATCGGTTCATCTTTCAAATCTTTCAAATCAATCTCAAACATCTTTATCATACACATACTATTCTTTGAACCACTGCGCTTTGCACAATAATTCAAAGAGGGGCAAAATGTAATACCCCAAAAATGGGCTACAAGTTCATTAACCTTCTACATCTTCAATTCAAACAAAATCGACATCAAAGTCCTAACCTAAGGCACATCTGCACATTATCGAATCTTAATTGATTTTATCCTAAATTCTGCATTGAGGAATATTCCTAGCAATATTCCTATTTATCCTAATTATCTTTAATTTAATAATTATTTTGTGATAAATCTTATTTATCCTAAAGTTTGATTAATTGAATATTCTAAATATTTAATTAATTATATTTAATACTGCCACTTAATTGTTTAATTAAATTTAATTAAAGTATTCTTAAGTTGTATTATTTAATTTTGACAATAAATAAAAAATCTTATGACTAATTGATTAAATTCCCATTTAATTAATTAAACTCAGTTGTCAATATTTAATAATATAGTTTTTGAATAAAAGTTTGATTTAATAATTGATTAACCCATAAATCAATTGTTTTAATTTCAAAAATTAGTTAAGTTGAGAATAAATCACTTTATTTTTAATTAATTTATAATTAAATCATGCATAATTAGAAAATCAGGCAACTAGAAAATTAACAATCAATTTTAAAATTGAAACTCAACATCTGATGATGAGTTGAAAAAGAGAGCTAAAGCTCTATTTTGAGATAAAAACTACTTTTGCATGATTTTATGAGTTTATTTATTCTTAATTTCTTGTTAACTCAAAAATCAACTTGAGTTTATCAAGAGTGATTTATGGCTTTTCTCTTCCATTCTCAAAGCCCTAGATTTCTATAAAATCGAGGCTCAGCTCTTCACAAAAAAGGAGACCTCAAAATTGCATTCTCACTCTGGTGAATTTATGACTGAAGAATCAATCTTTTGCGAATCAAGGCTATTGTGAGATTTTCATTTATTGTTTTGAGCATTCATAGTTTCATATCATATATTTTTATATTCATTCGTAGCATTTCTTAGATTAAATCTACATTCAAACTCAATTTCATACATTCTAGCTTAGATTCATACAGTTTCTCATTCTTATTGCATATAAAATATAAAAATATAGATTAAATATGCATTCATATAGTTTTTCAATTCTTTGCATTCAAATCCTTCATTTAGGTGTTGCATTGTCACTGATCTCGATTCCAATATGAGAACATCATACTCGCACCTACTAGAAGGCAGTAAATTGCCTGGTTAGCATAGTTTTAATTACTTGCAGATTTTGGTTTTTGCTAACCTCCAATGTTTTATTGAAGTGTTGTGTCTACAACTAGGTACAAAATTCAAAAATAATAAAAAAAATTGGAAAAATGAAAAATACAAAAAAATGAGAAAAAGAAAAAGGTGCCTTGGTGAAAACCTGGAAACAGGCGCCTTGGTAGAAAAAATAGAATCTCTGCCAAGATGGTGAAAACCCAGCAAACGGGTGCCACTTGTTTCAAAATCCTCCATCTATCAGTGCAATCTTGATCTTTCTCAGCTTTTAGTCTTGCTTTAGTTTGTACATATTTCCTAGTTTATCTCTGCATTCCTGTTTTCAATAAGTCGGTCTGTACACCAATTAGCTCAAGTGTATGTATCCTATCAATGCTTAACACTTGGGGGAAATCAATGTCATATCCTATGGTCTCCAGTATACTTTAGACGTGTCATATCTAGTCAGAGTCCTTTGAAGCTTCATTCGAGTCAGTCAGTCAGTCTCCTCTCGAGAAAGGATTTTGCATCTACAACAACGCAATCAAACATCAACACAAATTGAAAACAATCTATGCTTTTTACATGCTTTTATCTCCTTGTATGCTTACTGATTCGCATTGAGATTTTTTCATATTGTGTCCTTTGAGATCTTCGATAATTTCCTTTATAGGATTTAGAGAGTGATGATTGGGGGCATAATCTTTTCTTTGTTTTCTGCTTGTATGTGAAAATCTAACAACTTTGGAAATTTTGGATTGAAATGGTGTCCGTCTTTAAGAGGCTTTATCTCGAATTGGATGGCCATGCGTACCTTGACCATTGATACCTAGAAAATTCAAGGAAGTTTGATCTCACTATTGTCTTTTTGAGAAAGTTCTTACTCCTAGTGTGGAACGCGATCTTACCTGAGGATGTGAACGATAAAGGGTCACTACAGGTAATTCACACTGGATTTAGAATGATCTCTTGACTATTTGATGTGTTTGACTGCAATGCGTATCCTAGTCATCACAACGTCTATGTTTTGATTCTTATACAAATTGCTATATCAAAATGGACATGATATTCAAGTCATGATGGCGTTTGTGCCTTGGTGCTTATATCTAATTTGACATTCTGAAAATAAAATCAATATTCATGTCCATGGTTGTCTAGCCAGTGGGCATTATATTGACTTTTGAGCATACAAATCGATATTCATATGTCTATGGTTTCATAACTAGTGGGCATTGTATTGATTTATCCAGTTACCTAAAAGTTCAATGATGACAATAAATCGACACATGATCAGTGACTAGGTCCTAGGTCCTAGGTTTGCATTTCATTCTACATTTCATTTTGCACTTTGCATGATCTAACAAATTGCTTGAACACTTAAACGATTCTTCAAAACCAAAAATGCTAAACATGACACAAGGACTGAGCATTGTATGAAGGTTCCTCCAATGAAACAACAAGTAGAATCCTTTTTCAGGATCAAAATCAAAATCTGAGATCATTTATATTGTTTGACTGCTTGCATAATCAACCTTCAATCATCATAGAAATCCATTTTTCAACTTAACTGATTATCTTACATCAAAGTATCAAAATTTCAACTTGGTCAACTATGGTCAACTCATGGTTTAACCTAGTCAAAATTGGCCTCCAAGACCTCTAAAAAATGCAGAACACAATCCTGGATGTGTATAACCACTTATCAAATCAATTAACATGCTTCTAAACTATAATGCTGACTTTTCTTGTCAGATTTCAATTTTAATCCTGAAGGGGGCATGGTATTGCACATCATTCAAGTCTGTAAATCTAAATCTATAATCAATCTTTCCTTAGTAACCAAGACAACAACCATGTCTAGTTGTTGACTCATCAAAAGTCCTCATCGCTTGGGGCAAATCTATCATCTCTTGGGGCATATCAGATTCATCTTGATCCATATCAATCTAGTATCCTAATCTATCTTGTAAACTGTATTAGCTTTTCGTAACCATCAGTTCATTATTGTTATTTCCTTGGTTCTTCGTAACTGATGGGTTCAAGATGTGATACTAATATGATTCATACAAGGACATTCAGGTCTGGAATTAGTCACTCACTTCTTCGCAATCATAAGGTTCAGAATTAGGCATTTTGACACTTTTTCATAATCACCGGTTCATTGTTGCTATAGTTAACATTATCTCTGGTCATTCAAGACCTAAATCTCAAATCTTGAATCTTTAAATCTTTAAATCGATTTCTATCTTGGAATTGGTTAATCTTTCAAATTAGTCTCATACATCTTTATCATACACAGACTATCTTTGAACCACTGTGCTTTGCACAGTAATTCAAAGAGGGGAAAAATGTAATACCCCAAAAATGGGCTATAGGTTCATTAACCTCCTACATCTTCAAATCAAATGAAATCGATACAAAAGTCCTAACCTAAGGCACATCTACACATTATCAAATTTAATTGATTTTATCCTAAACTCTGCATTGGGGAATATTCCTAGCAATATTCCTATTTATCCTAATTATCTTTAATTTAATAATTATTTGGCGATAGATCTTATTTATCCTAAAGTTTGATTAATTGAATATTTTAAATATTTAACTAATTATATTTAATACTGCCACTTAATTGTTTAATTAAATTATTCTTAAGTTGTATTATTTAATTTTGATAATAAATCAAAAATCTTATGACTAATTGATTAAATTCTCATTTAATTAATTAAAGTTAGTTTTCAATATTTAATAATATAGTTTTTGAATAAAAGTTTGATTTAATAATTGATTAACCCATAAATCAATTGTTTTAATTTAAAAAATTAGTTAAGTTGAGAATAAATCACTTTATTTTTAATTAATTTATAATTAAATCATGCACAATCAGAAAAGCAGGCAACTAGAAATTGACAATCAATTTTAAAATTGTAACTCAACATCTGATGATGAGTTGAAAAAGAGAACTAAAGCTCTATTTTGAGATAAAAACTACTTTTGCATGATTTTATGAATTTATTTATTCTTAATTTCTTGTTAACTCAAAAATCAACCCGAGTTTATCAAGAGTGATTTATGGCTTTTCTCTTGCATCCTCAAAGCCCTGGATTTATATAAAATCAAGGCTCAGCTCTTCACAAGGAGACCTCGAAATTGCATCCTCACTCTGGCGAATTTATGACTGAAGAATCAATCTTTTGCGAATCAAGGCTATTGTGAGATTTTCATTTATTGTTTTGAGCATTCATAGTTTCATATCATAGATTTTTATATTCATTCATAGCATTTCTTAGATTAAATTTGCATTCAAACTCAATTTCATACATTCTAGCTTAGATTCATACAGTTTATCATTCTTATTGCATAGAAAATACAAAAATATATATTAAATCTGCATTCATATAGTTTTTTAATTCTTTGCATTCAAATCCTTCGTTTAGGTGTTGCATTGTCATTGATCTCGATTCCAATCTGAGAACATCATACTCGCACCTACTAGAAGGCAGTAAATCGCCTGGTTAGCATAGTTTCAATTACTTGCAGATTTTGGTTTTTGCTAACCTCTAATGTTTTACTGAAGTGTTGTGTGAATTTTGTACCTAGCTGTAGAAACAAGACTTCAGTAAAACATTAGAGGTTAGCAAAAACCAAAATTTGCAAGTAATTGAAACTATGCTAACCAGGCCATTTATTGCCTTCTAGGTGGGAGTATGCTGTTCTCAGATTGGAATCAAGATCGGTGACAATGCAACACCTAAACGAAGGATTTGAATGCAAAGAATTGAAAAACTATATGAATGTAGATTTAATCTATATTTTTGTATTTTCTATGCAATAAGAATGAGAAACTGTATGAATCTAAGCTAGAATGTATGAAATTGAGTTTGAATGCAGATTTAATCTAAGAAATGCTATGAATGAATATAAAAATCTATGATATGAAACTATGAATGCTCAAAACAATAAATGAAAATCTCACAATAGCCTTGATTCGCAAAAGATTTATTCTTCAGTCATAAATTCGCCAGAGTGAGGATGCAATTTTGAGGTCTCCTTTTTTGTGAAGAGCTGAGCCTTGATTTTGATTTTATAGAAATCCAGGGCTTTGAGAATGCAAGAGAAAAGCCATAAATCACTCTTGATAAACTTAGGTTGATTTTTGAGTTAACAAGAAATTAAGAATAAATAAACTCATAAAATCATGCAAAAGTAGTTTTTATCTCAAAATAGAGCTTTAGTTCTCTTTTTCAACTCATCATCAGATGTTGAGTTTCAATTTTAAAATTGATTGTTAATTTCTAGTTGTCTTCTTTTCTGATTGTGCATGATTTAATTATAAATTAATTAAAAATAAAGTGATTTATTCTCAACTTAACTGATTTTTGAAATTAAAACAATTGATTTATGGGTTAATCAATTATTAAATCAAACTTTTATTTGAAAACTATATTATTAAATATTGACAACTGAGTTTAATTAATTAAATGGGAATTTAATCAATTAGTCATAAGATTTTTGATTTATTGTCAAAATTAAATAATACAACTTAAGAATAATTTAATTAAATTTAATTAAACAATTAAGTGGAAGTATTAAATTTAATTAATTAAATATTAAGAATATTCAATTAATCATACTTTAGGATAAATAAGATTTATCACCAAATAATTATTAAATTAAAGATAATTAGGATAAATAGGAATATTGCTAGGAATATTCCCCGATGCAAAATTTAGGATAAAATCAATTAGGATTCGATAATGTGCAGATGTGCCTTAGGTTAGGACTTTGATGTCGATTTCATTTGAATTGAAGATGTAGAAGGTTAATGAACCTGTAGCCCATTTTTGGGGTATTACAACCATGATGGGAAAAACAAATACCAAGATTACGAGTAAAAGGCCAAGTTAGATAACATAGTTTCATAATCTGGTTAAAACACTAGCTTTCACCGATGAATTCCTTGATATTTATGATCATGTTATCCATGGAAATTGGGAATAATGTAAATTAGATTTGCACTTGAAAATAAGTGGAATGATCCAAAGAAGGATTCAAAATTTTATGCATTTAATAGAATGGTAAAGGCAAGGACAAATAAAATTGCACCGTGGGTTGTAATGCAAGGGCATCCAAGGTTAAGGCAGGGGTATTCTATGTCCTTGGTAAAATGCATGGAGTGTTTGTGTTTTGGCTAATTTTACTTGGTTGTAGCCTTGACTAATGGTCTCGGTCATTGAAGGAGGCTCGGTCACTAAAGGAACTCAGTAGTCTCTGGCACTTAGTGAAAGTGTTTCTCGGTCATGCCTATGGTGCTCGGTTGATAATAGTGCTCGGTGATGCCTGACGTGCTCGGTAATTTTATTGTCGCTCGGTAGATCTGACTTATCGATTGGAGTTCTAAGTGATTTGTTGAGTTGACTTGGTGAATTAATTGTTGGTAGCCATTGTCTTGGGCCGACATGCAGAATTAAATGTTTGTATACATTTGTAAGCCGACTTGTATGGCATTTAATTATTATTTTGGGGAGTTAAGGGTTTCATCCAGCTGACTTGTGGCTGATGATTAGCATTTAAGGAGGGTTTGGGTAGATGTTTAGGAAGAGATTTTGAGATAGATTGGAGAGATTAGAACTTGGAAGACTTAGCAGATCTGGAATTCAGATGTGAAGCTTGAGAGTGAAGTTGTAGAAAAGTTCTTGATGTTCTTGCAGATCAGATGGTAATCTGATAGTCCTTTATAGTAGAGCTAGGGGTTTGCATACTTGGGAACAAGGAGATTTCTTGGAGGCTTGTGCGCTCAAGTTTAGATCTGCCTTAGGTTTTCCATCAGCTTTTGATTGTCTTCAGAGCTGAACTAGCTGGGATTGTATTAGATCTGGTTGTGGATCTTGCAGAATTGTTTTCTGATTGTAATTGGCCCTAACCTGAAAGGCCTTACAACCGGGCATGTTAATGAAAATTAGTGTTAAACAATTACTTTGTGTTGCATTGTTGATTAATCCACTATGTAATTCTTTTGGTTGCAAGGTTTGGACTGTCCTTCATTGGATCCACCATCCTTGACTGCATGAGATGGTATCAGAGTGAAGTTTGTTCCTGTTGGAGAGAAAGTTGATCTTATTGAAGTAGAGATTGTGCACAATTTGGATTATAGATCTAAAGCACTGAACTTGTGAAATTGTGCCCTAGTTGTTTACAAGATTGCAAGTTGAGATTTGACTTGTTGCAACTTGGAGATTGTCACAAGGTGGTCAGTGAGGGTTTTGTTGCAGAGGGTTTCTCTTATCTTTAAGGATGCCTCTAAGAAGATTGGACCCTACAGTTATTTTTGATCTTTGTGATACTATTGAATCCTAGATCACAAAGAAGGTGAAATTAGATTTCAGATCTGAGATGGAATTGATGAAGAATGATATGGTCACCAAGATCATGAGAACTATTGTTGATATACCTTGGAATGTTGGTACTGAGGATGGCTATGAAGAAGCTGCTGAAGAATTTGAAACTACTAGATCTAGTGGTGATGACCAGAGGAACAGATCTGGTGAAGACAGAACTGCTCGGTTGCCTAGACCTACTGCTTAGTTTAGTAATTATCGAATTGAAGTTTCTACTTTCTCTGGTACTTTGAAGCCTAACAATCTAATTGATTGGATTGGTGAACTTGAAGATTTATTTGAGCTAGAAGAAATTGAAGATCCTCTTTAGGTGAGATTAGCACAGACAAAGTTGAAAGGACATGTTGTTCTTTGGTGGAAGGAACTACAAAGAGATCGAGAAGATGAAGGTGAAACAAAGATCAATCGGTGGAGATTGATGGTGACTAAGTTGAAAGCTAAGTTCATACCGGCTGACTATGAGCTTGACTTGTTTAAGAAGTTGCAGAATCTGAAATAGAAGGATTTGTCTATTGAAGATTATACTGAGGAGTTCTAAAAAGCTACTATTTAGTCTAGACACCGAGAGCTTGGTAAGGAAAAGGTAGCTCGGTATGTAAATGGTCTGAGATTCAATATTCAAGATGAGATTGGTATGCTGAAGATTGATTCTATTGAAGATGCTTATTAGTATGCTTTGAAGGTAGAAGATAAGTTGAAGAGGAAACAACCTAGTAACTCTTGAGGGAAAGAAAAGGTTGATCACTCGGTGAAGGATAAGTCAACTGATGCAGAAGGTGAACAAAAACCTATGGAACCAAAGAAGAAGATAGGTAGAGTTATCTTTAAGGGTACTTGCTATAACTATGGAGAGGAAGGACACCATTCTTTTGAATGCACACAAAAGAAGGTTGACCAATGAAAAATTGTGATGAATGAGAGCATTCATAATGAACTTGAATCATAGAACTTGCTACTTCAGTGAACATTGCTCAGTACAAAGGATGAACCTTGTCAGAGGAGTAAATTTTTTAGGACTAGATGCAAGACTGAAGGTAAACTTTGTGATGTTATTGTTGATAGTGGTAGTACTGATAACCTTGTTGCTGAGGACCTGGTTCAGAAAATTGGTTTGAAGAGAATGAAAAATCCTTGTCCTTATAGGCTTGGCTGGTTACAAGATGTTCATGCTTTGGAAGTTAGAGAACAATGCTTCATTGATGTTTAGATTGGCTAGTACAAGGATCTTGTACTTTGTGATATTGTGAAGATGAATAGTTGTGATATATTGCTCTGTAGACCTTGACAATATGATTGCAGAGCTATTTATGATTGTGTAAAGAATGTGTTTACTATTGAGAAGAATGACAGGAAGTTTTTACTTATGCCTTTGATGGATGCAATGCTCGGTAGGAGAAGCCTGAGTATCGATAGCCAAGTTGAGATTGTAGATCCAGAGAAAACAAATGATCAGTATGAAGAACTGACTTGTACATTGTCAAGAAAAGACTTGAAGAGACAGAGGAAACTGAAGTGGAAGACTTTACAAGCAGAAAAGGTGGAGGACTTGTATGTGAGGAACCAATTTGGGATTTATGTGTTGAGTCCTGAAAGATGTTCTTCTCACATATGAACATCTTTTGGAACCTGGGGTATCTAATGCAGGGGCATCCAAGGTTAAGGTAGGGGAATTGTGTGTCCTCGGTAAACTACATGGAGTGTTTGTGTTTTGGCTAGTTTTACTCGGTTGCAGCCTTGAATGACAGTCTCAGTGATTGAAGGAGGCTTGGTCACTGAAGGAACTCGGTAGTCTCTAGTGCTTGGTGAAAGTGTTTCTCAGTCATGCCTATGGTGCTCAGTCAATACTGGTGCTCGACGATGCTTGGTGTGCTTGGTAATTTTACTATCGCTCAGTAGATCTAACTTACCGACTGGAGTTCTGAGTGATTTGTTGAGTCGACTTGGTGAATTAATTATTGGTAGCCATTGTCTTGGGCCGACATGTAGAATTAAATGTTTTTATACATTTTTAAGCCAACTTGTATGGCATTTAATTATTGTTTTGGGGAGTTAAGGGTTTCATCTAGTTGACTTGTGGCTGATGATTAGTATTTAAGGAGGGTTTGGGTAGATGTTTAGGAAGAGATTTTGAGACAGATTGGAGAGATCAGAACTTGGAAGACTTAGCAGATCTAGAATTCAGATGTGAAGCTTGAGAGTGAAGTTGTGGAAAAGTTCTTGATGTTCTTGCAGATCAGATGGTAATTTGATAGTCCTTTGTAGCAGAGCTAGGGGTTTGCATACTTGGGAACAAGGAGATTGCTTGGAGGCTTGTGAGCTCAAGTTTAGATTTGCCTTAGGGTTTCCATCAGCTTTTGATTGTCTTTAGAGATGAACTAGCTGGGATTATATTGGATCTAGTTGTGGATCTTGAAAAATTGTTTTTTGATTGTAATTGACCCTAACCCGAAAGGCCTTACAACCGGGCATGTTAATGAAAATTAGTGTTGAACAATTAATTTGTGTTGCATTATTGAGTAATCCACTGTGTAATTATTTTGGCTGCAAGGTTTGGACTGTCCTTCATTGGATCCACCATCCTTGACTACATAAGCTTGTTGGGTTAGCATGCATGGCGTTACCTCAAGTATTCCCTTGCCCATAAATTGTCATGGTCCACACCAAAAATTATGATGAAAATAGAAGAGCAATTGTGAATAAAAATACTCACGTGTAAATTTTGTCCATAACTAAGAGTGAATTTGCTAGTCTATTGGACCTAGGGTTTGAACAACAAATTTCAAACGTGCACATTGACTTGGGAAAGGTGGTAGAGGATTATGAAAAAATAGATGCAACACAGAAAGATTCATATATCAGAGGAATAACAAGCGATTCTAGTCTGAATCCAAATCATAAGCCTCCTTATGATTATGATATTTTAGTGCAATGGGTTCAAGATAGTATTTCCTTAATAGAATTTTGTTTGGGATTAGATAGTCAAAGAAGTGGGTGCCAACATTCTTGAAATCATTTTTCATATTGATTGTGACAATGAACCAGTAAAATATAGTTTATTGAGCACATTGTTCATTGCATGTAAGTGTATTGTCTTAAAATGGAAGCACTTCCATGTTAAGAGCATTTAGCCCTCTGAGTAAGTGGTTTGGGGTCATGTCAAACGCCTTGAATCGGTCTTTTCATGGATCTGGCTTTTTTCCCCTATTCATGCTTCTCTCTCCACCCATTTCCAACCTTTTTTTGGCACCTGGTCCTAAGAATTTGAAATCTATCACCTTAGGGTCAAAGTTGACCTCTTGGGTCAAGGTCGACCTTGACTTTGACCTAGGATAGAGTCAACCTCAACTATAAGCTAGGTTAGAGTCAACCTCACCCTTGACCTTGGGTCCAATTTTCAAGTTCCAGAGGTTTCAGGATATCGAGCTTCAAAAAGTTTTATTTTCTTGTTTTTGGGTCGGCTGTTTCAGATTTAAGAATGGTAAACTCTTAAATTGCATTTAATCTAGGTCCATTTCTAGGGGTTAAGGTTAATTGGGATTTAATTCTCTAATGTCAGCCTCTCTAGAAGTTTGTGCCCTAGATCACTATAAAAGGAAGCCTTCCTCTCTCATTTTCTCCATCTCTTTTTGCCATCAAGCATCCACAATCAAGTAATCAAGTTTTGAGATCAAGTCTTCTCCCAAGAAAATCAAGTGAGCAAGCATTCAAGTTCTCCATTGAAGATCAAGAATTCAAGCCTTTGAAGGGATTTGGTTCAAGCATTCAAGATTCATCATTCAAACCCTAGATCTATCCATCATGGTGGTGTGATCTTCCTTCAAGATCCTTTGTTCATCTTCAAGATCCATTCATTCTTCCCTCAAGGTGGATTCCAAGCATACAATCATGGAGGTTTTGATTTACATTTGTTAATATTGTGTTCAAGCTTTCATATCAATATAATTGTTTACATTTCAAATATAATTGCATATCTATTGAATATCATAGCTTCATTGTTAGATCTACTTCTACTACTTGCTAGCATTCTCTATTTCAATTCCATTATTAAGGTTGATTCCAAACCAGGGTTTGACTAAGGCAAACCTCTCATCCAAACAAAAAAAACCATTTTTCTTGTAGGTACATATACAGGACATCAAATTGAAGTTTAGATCTGAATACCCTTTTCGACGAACTTCCAGGATTCGCTAACAGAATTTTCATTGGAGATGTTTCACATCAAAGTCAACCTTCAGTGGGGTGTAGGATTGTGCCCCAATTCTGAGGTCAAATTCAACCTAGCTCCAAAAGATTAAAAATTTTCTGGGTTTTCTCGGTCCCTACATTTTTAGTCTGGGGCAGGTTGCAGAATCTCTCAAAATTGAACATAGACATCAGAAAATAGTGATTTCTGTATGAGCCTTCTTTCAAGATAAGTATTCCTATTTTATGTCCATAGCATTTTCCATCATATATTTACACTTTTTTATCACATACTTTTCATAGAAAAATATAAGATTCTCTCCCTCATTCACACTCTCCATAGATTGATTCTTTTGTGCATTAAACTTATTGGTTGATCAATTTGGATCTCTCTTTTGGAAGTTTTGATTTAGGGGTGGATCTTGTATTTCCCATCAACCCCCCCACACACACCACATGATATAAAAATATATCTTAGACCTAGATATATTTTTGTATCTTACATTTTGGTGAACCCGCGATAGACAATTCCTTCTTTTTGGTGTTAGATCTTTTCTTTTCTTGCATCAAGATTATATTTCTTTTATGCTCTTGCATTTTAAATTCAAAAATACAAAAAAATCTATATATTCAACAAAATCCAAAAAAATATTTCTTGCATTTCATTTACTATGAAAATTTCAAAGATGCTTTGGTGTGTGATTATGTTCTTTATTACCCTTCTTTTAGAATCTCTTTACCATACCTATGATGTTTATGAGAGTATCATTCACTTAATTATGTTGACGACTCTTCATTTTTCACTCACCTATGCCTTTGTGAAATTGACCGATACTAGTCTTCCTACTTTCAAAACTTTCATTACAAATTCATGTGGTAGACTTATTGCTCTTTTAGATTATGTGAATAATTTGGTAGATGATACACCATTTGTTAATCTTCCTAATCCTAATCTTATCATTCCTAATTTGATTCCTAACCTTCCTATTCCTAATCTGATGCCTAAATCTCCATTTGTTAATCCTGGTTCTTCCCATCCTTATGATGGGATTCAAGCTATAGTTTAGGATGCAGATGTGCAAGAGTTCTTTGATTTACCTTCTCCTCTGATTCATGATGATATTAAAGGAAAGGGTAAAAAATTTTCTTCAAAACCTATTATTTCATCTTATACAACCTTTACTGATGAGCATGATAAAAAATCACCTCCTGTAGAAGCTTTACATGATATGTACACTATAGGATTCAATATGACGACTAAACAAGGTTATAGAGGTTTAGGGCTTGGAGTTAATGAGCATGGTATCAAGTATCTAGTTCATATACCCCCAAATAAGATATTCATGGTGTTGGTTTTTCAAAATCTCAATTCAAGGTAGGTGATGTTGATCGTCATCCTCCTCTTCATGTTCTTCTCCCTACACCTAAATTAGATAACCTTGATACTCGTCAAGATGTAGCTAAGAGGGTGTACATTCAGTTGATGAATTCCAAGAAAAATCTTTAAACCTATGCCAAAAGATGCTTTATCCAAGTACAAATGTCATTTTCATTATAGTAATACACATTTACTTGCTGATTGTAAGATTTTCAAGTTATATGTTAGGGAAAGAGCTGCTTTAGGAATTATATCTCACTCTCGTGTAGTTTTACAATTCCTTCATAATTTTTATATTTGGGATACCCCTCATTCTGATATAATATAGATTTCTTCTCCTCTTTTCTCTGGACTGGGGGGCAAGAGGTGTATTTTCATCCAATCTCCTAGGATCCATTAGGCTTTTAACATATATTGTGCCTTGAGCTTAATTGACATTCTTTCTATCCTATCTCTTTATGGTTTTGTATTGTGTTTTTATTCAAGATATCTTTTCTAAGACATTTTTTTTCCAATGGTATCCCTTGCTTTCATCCTTGGGGGGCAAGGTTCTCCCTTCTTTTTCTTTGTCTAGGGAACTATTTTCCTTAGCTTAGTAGCATTTTTTTATTGGGCAACATTATTTCATTATACTGATAGATGTTTTGACCATGGATATCCTTTTATGCAAGAGGTTTTTGTCCTAGGTCATCACCTCATCTTTATTTTGTAAATGATATTCTTTATAAACTCTTACCCTTTCTTTGGTGTTAGAGTTATTTCCCTCATTCTAGAGATTCCTATTCCTCTTCGTTACAGGAGGATTGATGCTTGAATCTTTGTTCCCGCTTGGTTTATCTTTGAAAGATGATATTTTTTATAAAGCACTCCTCTACAGTGGGGGTCTTGTTGATAAGATCTCTTTCTATTTGAGGATCCTTTTTCCATAAGTGACATATCCTTTTCATGATTATCTATACTCTTGGATGTAGGGGTCAATACCCTTCGCTAGGACTATAGTGTACATTGTTGTTAACAAGATATCTCCTTACATTGTGAGGTAGGTATCCTCTTCCTCTTCCTTATCATGTCTAGTAGAAAACCATGATAAGGAGGGCGAATATATAGGGTCTCCCTTGTACTATAGTTTTTCATTTATATGCTAAATCTTCTAAAGGTAACACACATAAGTTGCTAAATCCAGAGGAGACACACATTTTTCAATTTTCAATATGATAAATCTTCTGAAGGTAATGCACATAAGTTGCTAAATCTTGAGGAGACACACATTTGTTTTCAATTTTCAATATTCTAAATCTTCCGAAGGTAACACACATAAGTTGCTAAATCTTGAGGAGACACGCATTTTTAAATTTTCAATATGCTAAATCTTCTGAAGGTAACACACATAAGTTGCTAAATCCTAAGGAGACATGCATTTAATATTCATAGTGATACAAGAAGGTGGATCTATGGGTATTCTAGAAGCCATCAAAAGATGCATTACAATTACAAAGTGTAGTTTATGGGTGAACTATCAGGTTTGGCCACTTGTTGGGCTCTCCCTCTAGGGTGATTCACGGTAAGATGGACATCTTATTGGGTGAGGTAATCACTTTCTCTCTTCTCTCTTTTTGCTTTCATGCTAGTAGGAATGGATCATGAAGCTATGTTATTTATAGTGTTTCTTTTGTCTTTCTTATGTAATCATTTATGCTTTTATGGTATGTTTCCAAACATGATATTAGTATAGGAAATATTTATTAGCAAGGTTTCCTCTACTTGTTGATTTGGATTGGTTTTAGTACTAACCCCTATTTTTTTGGTTTTCTTTTTTTTTTCACACCCTCATGCATGTATGTTGGAGTTATAATCCTTAGCTTGGGGGCTTGTTTCCTTAGCTAAGTGTTATTTTATCTTGTTATGAATCCACTTGGATCTCTTCTTTCTTCTCCTTTACCAAGAGTTTGCATCCAGTCCATACTCTTGCTAAAGTGGGGGCTTAATGTATCATCTTAAAATGGAAGCACTTCCATGTTAAGAGAATTTAGCCCTCTGAGTAAGTGGTTTGGGGTCATGTCAAGCACCTTGAATTGGTCTTTGCATGGATCTAGATTTTTCCCTCTTTTTTGCTTCTCTCTCCACCCATTTCCAGCCTTTTTCTAGCACCTGGTCTTGAGAATTTGAAATCTATCACCTCAAGGTCAAAGTCGATCTCTTATGTCAAGGTCAAACTTGAATTTGACCTAGGGTAGAGTTGACCTTGACTCTGACCTAGGTCATATTTGACCTCACCCTTGACCCTGGGTCCAATTTTCAAGTTCTTGAGGTTTCGGGATATCGGGCTTCAAAAAATTTTATTTTCTCGTTCTAAGTTGGCTGTTTCAGATATCAGAATGGTAAAATCTTAAATTTCATTTAATCTAGGTCCATTTTTAGGGGTTAAGGTTAATTGGTATTTAATTCTCCAATGTCAGCCTCTCTAGAAGTTTGTGCCCTAGATCACTCTAAAAGGAAGCCTTCCTCTCTCATTTTCTCCATCTCTTTTTGCCATCAAGCATCCAAGATCAAGTAATCAAGTCTTCTCCCAAGAAAATAAAGTGAGAAAGCATTCAAGTTCTCCATTAAAGATCAAGGATTCAAGCATTCAAGCCTTTGAAGGGATTTGGTTCAAGCATTCAAGATTCATCATTCAAACCCTAGATCTATCCATTATGGTGGTGTGATCTTCCTTCAAGATCCTTTGTTCATTTTCAAGATCCATTCATTCTTCCCTCAAGGTGGATTCCAAGCATACAATCATGGAGGTTTTGATTTAAATTTTTTAATGTTGTGTTCAAGCTTTCATATCAATATAATTGTTTACATTTCAAATACAATTGCATATCTATTGAATATCATAGCTTTATTGTTAGATCTACTTCTACTACTTGCTAGCATTCTCTATTTCAATTCCATTATTAAGGTTGATTCCAAACCAGGGTTCGAATAAGGAAAACCCCTCATCCAAACAAAAAAAACATTTTTCTTGTAGGTACAGGTACATGACATCGAATTGAAGTTCAGATCTGGATACCCTTTCCGATGAACTTCCAGGATCCGCGAACAAAATTTCTGTCGGAGTTGTTTCAGGTCAAAGTCAATCTTTAGTGGGGGGTAAGATTGTGCCTCATAATGAGGTCAAAGTCAACCTGGCTCTGAAAGACAAAAATTCTTCTGGGTTTTCTCCATCTCTGCATTTCTAGTTTGGGGTAGGTTGCTGAATCTCCCGAAACTGAACACAAAGATCAGAAAATAGTGAATTCCGCATCAGCCTTCTTTCAAGATAAGTATTCCTATTTTATGTCCATAGTATTTTCCATCATATATTTACACTTTTTTATCACATACTTTTCATAGAAAAATATAAGATTCTCTCCCTCATTCACATTCTCCATAGATTGATTCATTTGTGCATTAACCTTTTTGGTTGATCAATTTGGATCTCTCTTTTGGAAGTTTGGATTTAGGGGTGGATCTTGTATTTCCCATCAACCCCCACACACACACCACATGATATAAAAATATATCTTAGACCTAGATATATTTTTGTATCTTACAACAAGAACAATTGCTAATGATTAAAAGAGGTTCATAGAAGACATTTAGATTCATAACCTACTTATGCTATCTTCTCTTAACAAAGCATCATGCAATATTTTAGACAAACAAGCTTCACAGTTATGTCCACAATCCAATATATGAATGAACACCTAAGATAAGGATGATTGATAATAGAAGGAGCTACAACAATTTTGTAGACTTCTTTTTGGCACCAATGTATCATAAAAATATAGGCACTCCAATGCCTATATTTCATGTTTCTTGTAGAGATCGCATTCAACTCAGAACTCAAATACAATTGGTTGACTGGTACTTTATGGAAGAGTACATTGTGTTAAGGTTTTACGGTTCAGTGGTAAAACCCTACAAACTTCCAATACATATGACAAAGAGGGTAATTGCATTGGAATATGTACAACAGATGGAGATCACATATGTACTCTTTAATGGTCAGCAAATGAAAATGATATTTCCTTCCTTGCCTTTCTCATTTGGAGGGTTCACATTTGAGAGAAGAGGATTCAAAGTGGCACATGCTTTTTTTTAAATTTTTCGCTTTGATTTTGTTAGTCACTAGCAGTATGATCGACTTAACATAATTGGAACAAAGCTTAGAGAGAATGGGAACTCTGCAAGCAAATGTCAACATGAGAGTATGTCATTGATAGAAAAATTTAAAAACATGGAGTCCTAGGACAAGGTCAAAAAAGAGATGGAGAAATACGCCGCCGAAAATAATATTTCAATATAGGAATTGTCATCACAAATTATGGCATGGCACAAACAAAAAGAAAAAGTGCAGCCTATGACATCATACAATTTTTTCTGAAAGCTTTTCAACCATATAGAAAATCTATTCCCAAATACCTAGTGGATGAATGTAAAGATGGTAATTGGACTTGAACCAAAATTTCTGATTTTTGGGAAATGAGGAAGAATCTCGGTGAGCCAAAGACCTCTTAGATCTTTATGAAGTGGAAGAGGATAAAATATTTAGCAATTTGTGGAATAAGGAACATCCAGCTGAAGTATATCACAATGATGATGATCATCTAGATAATGAGTATGAGTAGGATTTTGTGAATCCTACATCCACTAATGTATATCAATTAGTAGTGGAGTTGATGTGTCCACAAAAGAAAAATATACCAAAGGGGTAGATATTGTAGAAAAAATGGGCTATCCAGGTTGGGGTGGTCTGGGTCCCAAAGGATGAGGGCCTTGATTTCCACTTGTCCCATCAATTACACCAAAATATGGTGAGAAACTAGTCCTTGGAGTTGAATCATCAGATTCATAAAAAAAATTACTACTCAGTCTTATACCCTTTCACTTTCATTTGTTCTAGTTTCAAATCCAGTTCCACTTGTTCCAAGAACTCAGATTCAATTTGAATCAAGTGCCACTCCCACTTGTGTGGATATCATGGGTAGTACGAGTGGTCTGAAAAGGACATTACAAGTGGACATGGGATTAGTGGATCCTAGAGATCAAGGCAGAGTAAAGAAGGAAAAGGTTATGACGAGTACAACAATGGTAATGGTGACTATACACCATGAACACTAAAATTTATGTGCAAACCCAAGATGGAAAAAGTAATAGAGAAACTAATTCTCATGAATAAAAAATTTGGTTAAGGTGACACCGGTAAAGGTGATTTTTACAAAGGATCACTATCAGTTTCACTTATTACAGGTAAGACTCACTACTAATAGGGATCACTACCCAGAAGTAATGAGGCTCACTAGCAATGGAAAAAAACTCATTGCCAGAAGAAGAACAATGAAAGGAATCCACCACTCAAATGAATATCACCAACAATAGCACTAGAAGAATCTCATTGTCTTCTATCTCCAGTCACACACATTCACATGCTTCACAATATTAGGATTTATTATTTTTTATATTTTAATTTATCATACTCACATCTATGTCGTCAAACAAAAAATAATCTTTTACTTATACCATGTCATGCCAAAAAATTCTAAGTTGTCCAAACATAATTTAAAATAGGTCACCAAAAAACATTCTTGTGGTGGAAAGGAGTGAAACGTGGACCAAAAAAATCCTCCTTTCTCAAATCAACATGCTACATAATTACCATAATACCTAGGACCAAAGAAATAGGATATACATGTTAAATGAAAACATTGTTCTGGAGCACAATAACCAACTTTTGGATCAGTTTGTACCCAAAGGAGTGTACCACATTATGTTTCAATATAAATGGGACTAGGAGAAACATACCCAAAGATAGATCAATACAACATATCATTTAGAGCACAATAACCCGAATCACCAAAGCATTAGATCATTATCCAAACAAAAAAGATATGCTGACATCAATGATAACCATTTATGAAAAAAATAATAACAGACTCAACATCACATTCAAACATTGTGTTCCTTAAGGTTTGGGCTTAAATTTGAAATGGGGAACCACCTTGGTAATTAAGTGGGGTATTTGGATTTATGGTCAGTCTTCTGATTTTTAACCCCTGATATGTTGTGAGAGGTATATAAACACCATATCTCTCCTCATTTTGGCATCAAGTTTATAAGGTAATATATCATATCTACTCTCAAGCATTATCAAGAAATCAAGATCAATGTTTTAAGGAAAGATTCCAAGCTTTCAATATCTAGAGTTATTCTCAAGTATTCAAGGTGTTATTGTTAGGATTAGGTAACACTGAAAGGGGGGGTGAATTAGTATTACTGAACTTTAATTTCAACATTAACCAATTATAAATAAACCATAGTAATGCAGAAATGAAAAGAACATATAATCACAACACATTACTCATGACACCATGAATTGTTCTTGAGGAAACCCTGGCCAGGGAAAAACCCCGGTGGGGATGGTACCCACAAATATGTGCTAAAATATAGTATCCCTATTAGGAGATCTAGCCCTATTAGGAGCTGAGTATTACATATCACATTTCCTTGTTAGAGGAATAGAAAACCCTGTTAGGGGTATACAAAACACCTGGTTAAAGGTGGTGAGTAAACTGCTCTTACAATCAAAACTGTCTCCAAAGAGTTCTCCAAAAATGAATAGTACAAGCACTTATCGTGCTTATATAGTTCTAGTTATAGCTCTATCTATTAATAATCTTGCATCAGATCTCTGCTCTTAGATTCACAACCTTGCTTCATCATCATAATCACAATACATATCACTTTCATAAAAGCACTCTATACTTATACAAAAACTGCCATCCAGTCGACTTCACAAATATCATACAAAACATAATAAATAATTATGTAAAGGATAAGTATGAAGTCGAAGATCATATATTACCCAAGTGTTGACAATATAATCCATTCACCTGACTTAGCATGTTACCATATCTGCTAACCTTGCCTTAATCTTCACAACTGCTCATATGCCCTGTTATACTGATTTTACTATCTTTTCATACCTTCCAAACATTGTATCTCACTTATCTAATCACCAAAACTTATGTGCTCTTAACTGAATCATATACATATACCAAAAAGCCTTCTATCAACTTTGCAAGCCATAATACCTTATATATCTTCATCACTAACCAAAATTGTAATATTGTACCCTATTACCCTGATTTTGGACTTAGTCATTTTCATGACTCTGACTCCAGTACTGAACTTCTCATTATGTGATCACTCCAACATAAGTTTTTCCATGAATGAAAACCCTTAAGTGATCCCTAGTGCTCCATAACACCACTTTCCAACAATCTCTCCCTTTGGCATTGATTGTAACACTTAGAAAAATGACTAAGTGTTAAAATACAACTCACTTCTTTTCATTTTCTCTTTTCTACTTTTTTTTTTATACATCTTTTTCTTCTTACTATTTTTTTTCTCTTTACTCTTTACATTTTTCATCTTTATCTTCCTCTCCCTTTGACATCAATGGCAAAGGTTCATTTCAAAATTTAAAAAACTTAAGCACAAAAAGCTTTAGTGCTTACTCACTAGTTTTAAGACATCTTGGAAGGAGTTTTCTAAGGTCTTTATTTCCTCAACCCATGACTTTATCAATAGCTCACTGGCATGGATTAGTCCATTCAGTGCATATGATGTGGTCTCCACTGCCTTAAGTTTAGTAGGTGTAGACAAAGTCATTAATCCTTCAACCTTTTCCATCTTTGAAAGATGAGTCTCAAGCATTGAAAGCTTAGGGGTCGATAGGCTTCTTAATAAGCCAAATCTATCTGCAACTCTCCCTTTCTCCATTTCCAGTACACTTATCTTGTCTAGCAGTCTGGATGTCTCTTTATCCATTTCACCCACAGTTAGTGAAGATGATTCACAACTGTCCATTAGATAGTCAAGAGTAGTCCTATCCTTGGCTAAAATCTCCTCAATATTATTTACATGCCTACAAGGGTTTTTGTAGTAGCTGAAAATCTTCCTACCTTGTGCTACACAACTCTTGGCCTTAAGAGTATTAGCCTTGAGAATGTCTAAGTCCCATGAAATGGACTGACAGACTTCTCTCAACTTCTTCTCTATCTTGTCTTCTAAAGTTTTTAACAATGAGTCAAAGTGACTCTCAAAGCTATCTAGTACTGTACCAAGGTTCTCAGCTTCATCCTTTTCCTAAAAGATAACCAGTGAGGGAAGTAGTTTGTTCACTATTTCTACAGCCCTAGCCATTACCTTCATTCTTTTGTCCCCTTTCTATACTAATCTTTCTTTAGCCTTGGTGAAGGCCATGAAGGATAGCCTCATAAGCTCATCCTCATCCATACTGTCTACATCTGAACTTATCGGTTTCACCATACTTGCAAACAATAAGGAGGTGCCCATTTTAACCTCAACACCTTTTTTTGTTCTGATTTCTTCTTCCTTCTTTTCTTCCTGTTGTATTTCCTTCTCCTGTACTTTCTCTTCTTGTTTCTCCTCCATTTTCTCTTCCTTTGTCTCTTCTTGTTCTCCAACTTCCATCACACTATCCATATTATCCAAAAATGGATCATTAACATCATGCAAAGTGTCAAGGGTCACAGGCACACCAGAGACAAAGAAATTTGGTTGCATGCTATCTTGAACACTTTCATCCACTGCCTAGGAACTTTCTCCTAATCCAAAAAGGCGTAGGCTTAGAAACCTTGGGAGGTGAGGTCCTCTTTGGCATATCACTCATTAGGATTTGATCTAATGCCTTTTTAGTGTCCTCAATCACTTCATCATACTTTCTAGCCTTGATTTTGACTAGTCTGGCCTTTGTCCTTAACAGGGGTTTCAACGCATTTATTATTCTATCTCTTTCCTATATTGAAACAAAAAGTAACATGTCCTCAATAGCCTTATTTCTTATGTTTTCATCCTTTGAATGAGCCAATTTTTTTCTGATATCTAACTTAGTGTAAAGCTCCTTAGAAATGCTCCCTTAAATTTCAAACAGATTCTTCTTGAAAGCTAATAGATACTTAATGATAGTATCTTCAATGATCACTTCTTCCTCAGAACCATATCTCTCATAGTACCTGTCCACTATCTTAGATTCCCATCTTTTATCACTCTCTTCTACAATGATTTAAGGTCTGGTTTCGACAAGATTTGTGGATTCTTTTGTACTGATTTCTCTTCAACTTTTTCAACTACCTTTTCCTCTTTCTTCTTCCTTTTCACTTCTATCTCTTTTTCTTTAGGACTATCCTACTTAGTTGATCTTGTAGATCTCCTAGGGATGATCACAGACACAACTTCTTATGCTAGCTCTTCTTAGGTAATCGGCAAGTCAACAATATCAATACTAGGACTTACTATTTTCTCTACCTCCGAAGGAATAGGTGCATCAATAGAAATGCTAGAAGATGCCTCTATCTTATTTCTCATGTCTATCAACTGCTCCCTTATAATTTCTACCTTCACAGTGATATCTTGAACAATTTTGCTGACTTTCCTTTTCCTTGTTACCTTCTCTTGGTCTTCTATGACTTTTTCATACTTCTCCCTATATGTTCCCCATCTTTCTTGGGTAGGGTCTATTTCTACTACCAGTACATGCTCTACCTGCATGATTAGAATCTCAACACTTACTTCATATCCCATAGGATAACACCATTTCATTCTTGGTTCTAGTGCCTCAAAGAAAACACAATCAATTTCAACCATGAAATAGATGGTGTCCTCATACTTCTCAACTATGTTTTTTGGTATCATATAGCTCTCTTTCATCTACCTTTATAGTATCTTTGTCATGGAAAATAGTTCACCATAAACCCAATTCTTATCTTGTCTTTGGTAGTATTCTAAAATCTGAATTCTAGTGGGTACACTGTCCATCCATGCCATAGGGTGAATACCAGGAAACTTGTGAATGATATAAATATATATATGAACTAACAATGATCCAAACCTAAATGCTTTAGATTTGTCTTTCTTTATACCCTTAACATTTTCTAGAAACTGTTGTGCTAGGACTTCATAAAGGTTATATTTTTTGTTTTCTTTCACCATTCTGTATGCCATCATGATGACCCCAATAGATATAGAATTTTTTTTGCTACCATAAAATAACTTGTAACCTAACAAAATTGCTACCAACCTAACATCTTGCTGAAAGATGTCATTGACTGTCATCGCCCTCTTATCCCACTTGGAATGGGTTAGGGTTTCTACCTATTTCCTTAGGTTATTTTATGCTACAGGTAGGGATCCTTCATTATCAAGACCTGTGATCTCATGAATCATCTATGCACAAATCTTTACTGGTTGTTCTCCAATCCAAACAAATTGATCATGAACTCTGCTAAGGATTATTTTGAGCCATTCTATTTTTGTGAATTCTATGAGTAGGGCTAGTTTTATAATAGATTAGTCTCTTATATTTTTGAATTCTTCTACCATAGATCCATCTACTTCTATCATGTTATCCAACTCACTATAGATGTTTACATCCCCAATGATCTCATACTTGCAGTGTATGTATGCCCTAATATCTTCTATGTGCAATACGCCTGTAGGGGTTTGTGAAAATGCTTCCTCCGAATCATCCTCACAAGATTTGAAAGGATGTCTCTTAAATGTATACCTATGTCTATCCAAAACATCATAAACCACTGGTGCATCCATAACTTCTTTATGAGATTAGGTCTAAACACCTTAAACACACTTGAATCAGGCACTGTGCTTCATGCAATACAAAATCTCTCTGCTAGATCATTGCAATACTTCACAATTCTGCTCTCCTTAGTCGCTGATAGTCAAATAGTGTAGAAATGATATCTTCCAAGCCATTTTATCCTTTGCAAGTTGAGTGAGTGCACTAAACACAAGTAGCTCAACTTTGCATCTTGTCCAGTCAACATAAAACTCATGAACTTGCAGAATGAATCTCCAAGTGTTGCACTCTCATACACAGAGTTGAAAGTGTCTGCACCCACCATACCTAAGCTCGCATGAGTTTACTCCACAAATACAGGGGCTAGATATATTCTATTTTCTACATCCAATGCTCCCCTTAAGGCCATGCGACCTTGTAGCTAGTTCAATGCCTCAAAGAACTCATCATGTGAAGACACATTATCATCTACTGTCCCTCCCTAAAATGATGCCTTGTTAAAAAATTTTACTTGCCATATCTTGTCATCCTCCTTGCTCTCTGATTTCTTGAAATGATTCTCAAATTCATTCATGTACTCATTAAGACTCTTACCACTGTCACCAACATTCTTTCTTATAACCACAGGAGGTGGTCCTCTTGGTTCAATTGATCTTCTTGATCCTCTTTTGTTGTCCTCTCCATTGTATCTGCAAAACTTTACAATGTGTCCAAGGTTGTTGAATTTGTAACATGTAGGATGTCTCTTTCTATCCTGATTCACTTGTAGTTTATAATACCTCGCAGTGTGTCTGAAGTTATTGCATTTTTGACATGTGATCTTGGCTGCTGGTTCTTCTCTAACATAGTCTTTCTTGTACCTAGACTGATCTAGTTTTTTGCAATCTGCTTTCTTGTGTCCATACTCATAATAGTTAAAATAGTAGATGGTAAAGGGTTTAGAAGTACCTTTACTTCTACAATCTCTTTTCATGTGTCCAACTTTGTTGCATCCAAAGCATCTACCTTTGAAAGGTCTGATCTGTTCTTTAGGTTCTCCATGAATAGGTCTTTCTTCATGTGTAGGTATCTTCATGTGTAGGTATTTCTTCATTCTTTTCTTTACTTGCTTCTTCATTGGTTTTAGAATTCTTTACTTCATTGAATCCAACTCTAGTCATGTCTCCTTTGGGTTTTTGTCTTGCTCTTTTCTCATCAATTTTTTCACTGCTCATGTGCAACTTCTCAATGTGTAATTTGGCTTGAGTGAGTTCACCTTTAATGATATGATTATATTTTTCCAATTCTTGATACTTATCTTTGTATTGGTCAAGTTCAGTCTTCATTTGTCCTATCTGCTCATTTGCTTCTTTTAGTGATTCTTCAACTTTGTTCCTTGCATCATTTTCATGTTGAATCTCTTTTATCATCAAAAGATTGATTTCTTCTTTTTCTTGCTCCAACCGCTTTACTTTATTTGATGTATCATTGACTGATTCTTCACTGATTTTATCCATAAGATCTTGTTTCTGACATCTTGAAGTTTCAAGTTGTTCTTTTAGTTTCCTGATGCAACCTTATGCTCTTCTTAATTTTAATTTTAATATTCCATTCTCAGCCTTCTCTTTGTCGAGATCTTCAAGTGCTACATCAAAGTTCTCTTGCAAAATTTTGAAATCCATTCTGATCTCCCTTAAGATGTTAGGCTTTCTCTCCAAGGGCCAATAGCTCTGATACTGTAATACCCCAAAAATGGGCTATAGGTTCATTAACCTCTTACATCATCAAATCGAATGAAATCGATACCAAAGTCCTAACCTAAGGCACATCTATGCATCAGTTTATCAAAAATTGATTATCTTAATTCTGCATCGAGGAATATTCCAATTTATCGGGGAATAAATCCTATTTATCCTAAAATTTGATTAATTGAATATTCTGAATATTTAATTAATTAAGTTTAGTTTTGCCACTTGATTATTTAATTAGATTTAATTCTAATTATTCCTAATTATATTATTTAATTTTGACAATAAATAAAAAATCATATGAATAATTGATTAAATTCTTATTTAATTAGTTAAAATGAGTTATCAATATTTAGTAATATAGTTTTGAATAAAAGTTTTATTAAATAATTGATTAACCCATAAATCAGTTATTTTTAAATTTAAAATTAGTTAAGTTGAGAATAAATCACTTTATTTTTAAAATTAATTCATATTAAATCATGCACAATCTAAAAAGAAGTCAACTTTAAATCAATTTTTAATTTCAAATTGATAACTTTCTAAACTCAACATCTGATTGTGAGTTGAAAAGGTGAACTAAACTCTATTTTGAGATAAAAAGTACTTTTGCATGATTTTTTATGAGTTAATTAATTCTGATTTCTTGTTAACTCAAAAATCAACCTAAGTTTATCAAGAGTGATTTATGGATTTTCTCAATGCATCCTCAAGCCCTGGATTTCTATAAAATCAAGGCTCAATTCTTCACAAAACATCTGTCGAATTTGCACAATTACTCTGGCGAAATTGCATCTCAAGAATCAAGCTCTTGTGAATAGGTGATTTGTGAGATCTTTCATTGTTTTTCATAGCTTTGCATCCATTTTCATATCATACCACATCATTGTTAGAATAATCTTCATATCATTTCCATTCAATTCTAGATTAGATTCATACAATTTTTCATAAAATTGCACAGAAAATACAAAAAGATAGATTAATTTGCATTCATTCTACATTCATCTTTTAGCATTAAATCCTTCATTTAGGTGTTGCATTGTCATTGATCTTAGTTTGAATCTAAGAATACCATACTCACACCTACTAGAAGGTAGTAAATCACCTGATTAGCTTAGTTTCATTTATTTATAGATTTCTCGATTTGCTAACCTCTAATGCTTTACTGAAGTGTTGTGTCCGTAGCTAGGTACAATTTTCACACACCCATTTCTGGCGCCCATTGTGGGGCCCTAAAATGGGTTTCCACTCTTTGTAATCAATTTTCTATTATTTTCTATCAAAACTACAATTTTTATATTCCGTCTGTACATTTTTCGTATGACATTTGCCAGATTGTCATATCAGGACTCCTTGTCTATCGTACGACAGATGACAATATGAATTTTGATGTCGACTATATGTGGATTGTCATACAAGGATTTGAATAGTTGTGTGTACTGACCCATTGTTGTTTTGTGCCTAAATTGTCATACGATTAGAAGTCCACTGTCATACGAGTTTTGATACTAGAATTTCAATTTTCATAACAAAATTGCAAAAAAATAGTCATTTCAAATTTGATTTCAAATTTTGGTCGCTAACCCTAATGATTGACACTTGTTGTTTCTAATCTCTTTGCTCATGGGATTGTTCAACAAAGCTAAAAATTAGGTAAAATATACTAAGCACATCGCATGGGAACTCAGGTATTCTACTACAATCTGATAACATTTCAATTTGGGACATAAAATGAAGCTCTCACGTGTCTAGCTTGAGTACCTTTCTAGCTTTCATAATTCCCACTTCAGTTTTGGGCTATAAAATGAACATAGATTTGCTTTTTGCATATCTGTTACACATAGTAAATATGCCAGAGCTAACCCATACTCGTACAAGCCTGGAGAAACTCGTATCAAAATTTTGCAAAGTTTCCAAAAATCTCCAGAATTTGTTAGAAATCCAAATTTTATACCCTACTTCCAGATTCTATCAACAAATTCACTATGTTAGGAATAAAGTAGATACCAAAAAGAATCCAATCATTTTCCAAAAGTGGTCTCTTGAGTTTTGATTCATCCTTCTGATCTATTGATTTGAATCTCGTTCATCTTGTGTCAAAACCTTATCAAAATCATCCTCAATTCAATCTCCAACAAAATGACTAAGTGTTGCAAGCTCGTGTTTGCCATCTTTTGGAATCTACCCATACATCTAGGGCACAATATCCTTCATTTACATCTAGATCAATCTTCAACCAATCCAATCTTGACAAGGTTGCATCATTCGGTCTTCTTGAATCAAGTCATTCTTCAGTTGTCTTAATCTTTCTCTTTTGCTTCACTCGAAGTTAATGGTGAAAACTAGAGCTTCCTCACAAAGAAAACAAGGAGAACAACCCAAATTATCCTCAACAACATCTTCTATGATTGCTCAGACATTTCGTCAACCTTACAACACAACTAAATTTAGAGAAGACACTCTCGGTAATCTATTTTTGAAAGGTTGTTACGTCACCCCTCCTGCATCAATTCACGCAGGTGCTCAAAAAACTCCACATCAATCAATCCTTGGTAGTTCTCATCACAATACAATGTCTTAAGGAGGAGCAAAACAAGGCTCCCAAGGACATCAGTCTCAACATGGTGCAGATCAAGAACCCACACCTTCTGAAATTGCCCAATATCAAAATGATGATAACTTGAAGAAAATGATGAGGCTTCTTGCGTGAAGAGAAAGAGGCATATTTCCTAGATCTAGCTCGACAAGGAGCCAAACTTCCTCCAAACTTTAATGTTGAATATATTGTCACTCAAGAGGAAGAAACTCCCATCACAACTATGATAAAATAGATGCATGCTATGCAACTCAAGCTCAACAAACTAGAAAAAGAGAAGGAACCTAAAGATTTCTCCATGGAGGCTCTATGCCCTTTTCCATTTGATAAAGACTTGTACATACCACCATTCCCAAAAAGAGTGGAGATACCAAAATATGATAAGTATGACTGAAACTCTGATGCCCAAGATCATGTTAGAGAATTTTGTACTCAATCTATGGAGTTCATGCATGAACCAACCTATCTAATGCATCTTTTCCCTCGATCTCTGGGAGGGTCAGCCATTCATTGGTTCTCTAAAATGCCTCCAACAATCAAAATTTTTGAGGATTTGATCAAATTGTTTTATCAACAATACTCCTACAACATTCAACATCCGATCACCATGATCGATATCTGCAATCTGAAGTAAAACTCAGGAGAACCCTTCCCAAATTTCCTCAAGTGATAGAGGAAGAATTTTTCACTCTATGCTCAACCTATTCTAGAAACTGAAAAACTTGAAATCTTCATCAACAATTTGGTTCTAGAACTCAATTATCCCTTGCAAATGCAAAATTATACATCCTTCGATAAAATGGTAGAGAATGCCATCAAGATTGAGAATGTGCTTGTTAAAAAGGGAGACATATCGCTTCATAAGGAAAACAAGTATGAATTTGGTTCTAGTTCCAACAACAAGGACAAAGGTAAATTATGGAGCAAGAACAAGAATGTTGTAATAGATGGCATTTTTTATCACGTCAGTGTCCCATCAAAGGCACCATCATTCAATCTCACCATGGGCACTCAAGCCATAAAAGCTTCTAAACAAAAGGCATCTGAACCTTCTCAAAAGTTGAAAAACTATAAACCTTGGGTTACAACACCAAAATGCGAGTTCACTCCTTTGGGTGAGTCCTTAGAATCTACCATGAAAACTCTCTTGGCAAAAAAAATCATCTCATTACCTGAGATAAAAGTATTTGATCCTGAACCTAAACCAAAATGGTGGAAAGAGACCGATTGATGTGACTTCCATTGAAACAAGGGTCATAAAACCAATAACTGCATATGCTTGAAACATCTCATACAAGAAAAAATTGATAATGGAGAAATTGTAATTGACAATCACAAAACCAACAATGATCATACAACATTCACAGAACCATTTCCAAAACATGGTCAAGGAGATTCATCTTCTCAGCCTAACATGGGTGCTAAAGTCAATTATGCCTACTCTGGAAACAATGCTGTCATAAATATGGTTGAACCATACCTATCTGAACATTGAAATGTCATCACAATTGTAAGAAATGATAGAGATAATCAATTAGAAAATGCAGTAACTTGATCACAAGCTCAGACACATCTACAAGGACAAAAATTGAATTCATCCAATACCCCTAAGGTGCCTTTTAATCTTTCATCTGCTTCTAAATAGAGGGCTGTCTCAAAATCATCAAATCCTAAAGAAACCAAGCCTACATCATACAGTATTGTCCAACAACTCCAGCACACCAATGTAAAAATATCCATGTTTGAGTTGCTTCAGATATCTTCTACACACAGAGCCATTCTGGATAAAGCTCTGCTCAGTTCCAATGTTCTTGACAATCTTGATCTAGATAGATTCTAGACTATGGTTGGTCATCTAACATCCCCCCAGTATATCTCCTTTTTAGAGGAAGATGACAATTCACTGATTCATCCGCATAACCAGCCCTTGCACATTGAAGTCTTGATCCAAAACCATCATGTCAAATGCATGTTGATAGATGGAGGTGCTGGTCTAAATATCCGTTCTTACAAATTGATCAGCCAACTGGGATTATTAGAAGATGTTATTGATCCTAAAAAGAAGATAACTATAAAAGCATATGATGAGCAAGAAAGATCTTCCAAAGGAACAATTGTCCTACCTATCAGAACAAGACCAGTTATCAAAGACATAATAGAGAATCTTTCACCAAGCAACTAGACATTGCATCTACATCCAATATGGAAGACATTGCCAAAGAAGTCAAAATTAAAGACACAGGCATGGGAGAATACATAATGGAACCAATCTTATCTCTCACATCTCTCTCATTGTCCCCAAAATCTTATGGACAACTGTCAGACAAAGTGAAACCTATTGCTAAAGAACCTCAGGTCATATTTAATGGAAGTTTTATCCCAGAAAAAGTGTCCAAGCAAGAATCTGATGAAGAAGAAGCTATACTAGCATGGTTATACAAAGACGAGTCTCAATCCTAGATAGTTCATAAATGTGACTCTAAAACACCCAAAACCCCTATTAAATCTTATGGACCAGGTCATAAACTCATGCCTAAAATGGGGTACACTCGAAAAGGACCTCTAGGAACAAGAGACAAAGGAATTGTAAAACTAGTTGAACATTGTGGAAGGATGACCAAAGATACTACAGGCTTGGGATATCAAAAGAAGCCTTTTTATCTTAGAAAAAACTCTCCACATGTCTTAGAGCAAATTGAACCATCAACATAAATTCAGCTAAAAGAAGAGACAACAATTTGATAGTGAGGATTTAGACACCACTGATGAGCTTATTCCTTATGAGCGCTTGCCTAAGAAATACTAGACCTCCTTAAAGATGAAGAGAAACCTAAGGAGAATATCAACGTAGTAGACACACAAGAACCTACTATGGGACAAAAGGTAGTTGCACCACAAGAACTGACTGATCTTGAAGAAAACCAAACAGACAAGGAGGAAGGTGGTAGTTATTCTGAGATAGATTCCCATGAGTATGAATTCAAATCAAAATCTGAAGGTAACCCTTCTTAGGGTATCCATCCCGACTTTACACATGTTCTCAGATTTCCCAAAGGTCTAGATGAAGAATCAGAGGATGAATCAAATGACTATGAATGGGGAGTTATTCCAAAAGAAGATGAACTTATCACTGAGAAAAACATTAATGTGATTCACCAATATTCACCTAAATCTGACATAATTCTAGAATGAAATGATGAACCTAACGAGTTTGATCCACCTACTGCCGAAGTGGAATCCAATAATGACATTGAGACTGTTCACGAATTAAACATTTTGAGAAGTAATATCATCTTTGAATTTGAGAGTTGGGTTAGGACCAATGATGACAACACCATATGTGTGAACTCCATTTCCCAATCCTTCCCTACATTGACTATCCAACATCTAGAACTTATTGACCAAACTTCTACTGATCCAAGCCAAGATATCTATACTTTTCAAAATGACTATGCCCTTGCTTGCTACTTCAATGTAGTGGAACCAATGACAACTTCCATTAGTGAACTAAGCATTAGCATAATAGAGTTGGATATCAAATATCTCAGTTAGAAAAATAAAAGCAAAAAGAAAAGGAGTTCTGAGGGTGAAAACCACTTTGTGGCAGTCTCAAAACCTAAAATAGTAAAAAAATAAAAGACATATCCAAAGGTGAAAACCTCTTTGAGGTGCCTAAGGATGAGGTATTTGATGTCCTTCCAAGTCATTTATAGGATAGATCTCCAGTATTGATAGAGCCCACTCAATCTATCAACTTGGGTACAATGGAGGAACCACAACTGATTCATGTAGCACAATCTCTTTTAGAAGAAGAAAAAAAGGCATTCACCACTTTCTTAACAGAAAAGAAGATCAATTTTGCATGGAAGTATTTAGATATGCCAGGGTTAGATTTGAAATTAATAATGCATCATCTTTCTATCGCTCTAGGAGTCAAGCCTGTTAAATAGAAGTTGTAGAAGATGCATCCACATGTTGTACTCTTTGTCAAAGCTGAGTTAGAAAAGTTACTAAAAGCCAGATTTATCCGAGTTATAGATTATGCAGAGTGGATCTCCAACATTGTTCTTGTTTCAAAACCAGATAAATCAATCAGAGTGTGCACATATTTCAGAGATGTAAACAAAGCATGCCCTAAGGATGAATATCCACTGCCTAACATTGACATGATAGTGGATATGACTGCGGGCTTTGAGATGTATTCTTTGATGGATGGTTTCTTTGGATACAACCAAATCAAAATTGCTCCAGGAGATCAAGAGAAAACAAATTTCACATGTGCATGGGTTACTTTCTGTTGGAATGTCATGCCATTTGGTCTTAAGAATGCTGGTGCTACATATCAATGTGCTATGACATCTATCTTTCACAATATGATGCATCAAACTATGGAAGACTATGTTGATGAAACCTTAGCTAAATCAATGATAATATCTAAACATTTGAGTGACTTAAGAAAAATACTAGATAGAATGGAGATGTTTAGTCTCAGATTGACCCCTAAGAAGTGCACTTTGGTGTCACTTCTAGAAAGCTCCTAGGCTACATTGTTTCAAAGAAAGGCATTAAAGTAGATCCTTCTAAGGTCAAAGCTATCATAGAGATGCAACCTCCTAAGAATATCAGTCAAATGAGAACCTTACAAGGAAGAGTGCAATCAATCAGGTGTTTCATATCTCAGCTAGCTGACATATCACAACCTTTCAAAAAGACATTACATAAAGGTGTGACCTTCTCATTGAAAGAGGAATGTGAAAAGAATTTCAATCATATCAAACAATATCTATCAAATCCTCCTATTTTTATGCCTCCTATTCAAGGGAAGCCATTGATCCTATATGTCTCCACTATAGATACATCACTAGGGGTATTACTAGCACAACATGATGAGAATAACAAAGAGAGAGCTATCTATTACATCAATAGAAAACTGGTATCTTATGAGAAGAACTATTCCATGATTGAGAAAGCTTGTCTAGGTGTGATCTTTGCATCAAAAAAACTGAGATACTACATGTTAGCTCATACAACACAATTGATATCTAAGATTGATCCACTAAAGTACCTACTATGAAAAGCTGCCCTCACAAGTAGATTAGCTAAATGGGTGATGCTATTGAGAAAATTTGACATAGAATATGTTGAAAGGAAAGCTATCAAAGGCCAAGTCATTGCAGATCAACTGGATAATGCCCCACTATTTGATGATATACGATTACAGATGGAATTTCTTGATTCATCCATCATGAACATATCTTCTAGGACTTGGCATCTTTTCTTTGATGGATCTTACACACATAATGGATCTAGAGCAGGCATATTATTCATAACACCACAAGGTTACTCAATACCTAAAGCATTCCGACTAAAATTTCCTTGCACAAACAATATTGCTGAATATGAAGCTCTACTTAATGGTATGAAGATAACAATAGAAAGGCAGGTGACAAAGTTACACATTCATGAAGACTCACAACTAGTCATTCACAAGGTTAATGATGTGTACCAGACAAAAGATGAGAAACTTGTTCCATACAAACGTATGGTAGATGAATTAAAGAAATATTTCATATCTATCATGTTTGAGCAAATTCCTAGAATTGAGAACAAGGCTGTTGACGCTATGGAAACACTACCATCTCTACTACAACAACCCAAACCCGAGCTACGTTATGAGTTCCTGGTGGAAGCATTGTTGTTCCCTGCATATGATTCCCCCAAAACCCACATGATATGCACTATTGTTGGTCATGATTCTTCCAGATACAAAAACCTTTTCTCCTACCTTCAAGATCAAATCATTCCCGATTCCTTCAACCACCATGAGAAATGATACCTTATCTGAAATGCATCCCAATATGTCATCATTGGTAATGATCTATACAAATGGAGTCTAGATGGTACACTTCTTAGGTTTAACACTAGCTCAAAACTTATTAGGGCTGGTTATTATTGGCCTAAAATGGAGAAGGAGGCTATCAAATTTGCTAAGAATTGTCAAAAGTGTCAAGTCCATGGTAAGTTGAATCATGCACCAGGGAGATATCTTATTCCCTTTAATACACAATGACCTTGTCAACAATGGGCCTTTGATCTAATAGTTTCTATTTATCCACATTATTCTAATGGACATACCTATATAATTATAGCTACAGACTATTTCACAAAATAGGTAGAAGTAGTCCCTTTGACTCAAGCAACCGACAAGTAAATCTCTATGTTTATTCTGAACTACATCATATGTCGGTATGGAATCCCACATTTAATGGTCATAGATAATGGTGGCCAATTCAATAACAAGGACTTAGATTCCTTATGCTCAAAATTCAAGATCACACAATATTGGTCATCCATATATTATCCTCAAGCAAATGGACAAGCAAAGGCATCAAACAAGAACCTGTTGAAAATCTTGCATCACATAGTTAATAAAACAGGAAGAGATTGGCATCTCATGATCAATCCAGCTCTTTGGGCCTACATAACAAGTATCAAAATACCCACTGGGGATACACCATTCACTTTAGTTTATGGGTCTGAAGCGGTACTACCTATTGAGGTTGAAATCCCATCATTAAGAATTAGAATGCATGGTCTAGTAACTGATGATGACTATAGAGTGTCTAGGTTACAAGAACTTGAACTACTAGATGAGCATAGACAAGCAACATATGATCATCTCAGAGTATATCAAGAAATAATGTCTAGAGGATACAACAAGAAAGTCAGACACAGAGAATTTTAGGTTGGCGATCTAGTCTTGAGAGAAAATCCTAAAAATCAATCACATAGAGAACGCAAGGGGAAGTTTGAACCCAACTGGCTAGGTCCCTTTGTTATCACTGCTACTTTTGGCTTTGGAGCCTATCAACTCTCAATGACTAAAGGAGAATAGCTTAGAGAACCAATCAACATTCTCCATTTGAAGAAATTCTATGCCTAAAGCATTCAGTATTAAAAAATGTCCTAAAAAAATCATAAAAATCAGAAAAAGTCCTGAAAAAATGAACATCTTGGTGAAAACCTAGCAATAGGAGCCTTGATGATTCACAAAAAAATAAAAAAATGAAAAAGTACAATTTTTTTTTATAAGATAAAAATACAAATAAAGAAGACAAAGAAAAAAGTGCCTTGGTGAAAACCTGGAATCAGGCGCCTTGGTAGCAAAAATAGAATGTCTACCAAGATGGTGAAAACCCAATAAATAGGTGCCACTTGTTCCAAAACTCTCCATCTATCAGCGTAATCTTGGTCTTTCCCATCTTCCAGTCTTGCTTTAGTTTGTACATATCTCTTGGTGTGTTTTCGCAGTCCTATTTTCAATAAAGTCGGTCCCTACACCAATCAGCTCAAATGTCTGTATCCTATCAATGTTCAAACTTGGGGGAAATCAATGTCATATCCTATGGTCTCTAGTATACCTCAGATGAGTCATATCTAGTTAGAGTCCTTTGAAGCTACATCCGAGTCAGTCAGTCTATCTCCTTACCAAAAAGGATTTTGCAATCAAACACAAACAAACTGGAAACATTCTATGCTTCACATGCTTTTAAATCCTTGTATGCTTACTGATTCACATTGAGACTTTTGCATATTGTGTCCTTTTGAGCTCTTCGATGATGTCCTTTACAAGATTTAGAGAGTGATTAATGAGGGCATAATATTTTCTTTGTTTTCTACTTTGAGTGAAAATCTAACAACTTTGGAAAATTTGGATTGAAATGGTGTCCATCTGTAAGAGCCTCCATCTCGTATTGGATGGCCATGAGTACCTCGACCATTAATACTTAGAAAATTCAAGGATGTTTGATCTAACTATTTTCTTTTTGAGTGAGTTCTTACTCCTATTGTGAAACCCGATCTTACCTAAGGATGTGAACAATAAAGGGTTACTACGAGTAATTCACATTGGATTTAGAGTGATCTCTTGATTGTTTGATGTGTTTGAATTGCAATGCATATTCAGGTCATCACAATGTTTATGTTTTGATGCTTATACAAATTTCTATATCAAAATGGACATGATATTCAGGTCATCCTGGTGTTTGTGCCTTGGTACTTATATCTAATCCGACATTCTAAAAACAAAATTAGTATTCATATGTCTATAGTTTCCTAACTAGTGGATGTTGTATTGATTTATCCGGTTACCTAAACATTCAGTGATGAAAAGGATCGACACATGATCAATGACTAGGTCCTAGGTCTTAGGTTTGCATTTCATTCTGCACTTTTCATGATTGGATGATCTCATGATTGCCAACTCAAACTTCAATGCTTAAATGATTCTTCAAACCTAATCCAAAACATCTCACAAGAGCTAAGTCTCAAATGAAGGTTTCTTCACAGATCTGCAAGTAGTCACCATCTTAGGTTAAACATCCTTTTTGACAAATGACCGAGTACTTGTGTTCATCCATACTTGTAAAATACATCATGTGTATCATTGCATTTACATTGCATATTTCATAATCATTCAATTCATTACATTACATACATGTACATCCATAAGCATAAGAAAATCATACATTTCCATAATCCATAATCAATTGCATTGCATAATCCATACATTTGAAAGAAATCAATTGCATTGCATATTTCATACATTCTACAATACTCAAAGCATTTACATCACATGATATATCATCATACACAAATTGACAAGTACAAATGAAGTCATAACCAAAAATTGATCTCATATATATCATAAAGCGTCAGAATAGTCAGGGGTGTACTAATGGCATAGTATACAAAATAATGAGCTCATCTGAGCTATTAGATTAGATCAATATCTATGGACAAAATGACAAAAATGATCAGAGAACTAAGACAGATTAGCTATCTTCCTACTCCTTCGCATCTGGTGGGGGTGGTGGTGGTGCATCTGGCGGTGGCTCAGCCCGCGGTGCTCTCGCTCCCTCTGAAGCAATCATATACTGAGAGTATTTAGGTACTCTCTATGCAACATGAACTACAACATAGTATGCAAAGACATAGTAGGCACTCCATGCAGTCTAATGAGTAACCTCTACCTGCAATCGTCTGTTCTCTGCCTACTACTCTAAATGCTACCTCTCAGACTCCTTGAGCTATACGTCAAGTCTCTCACTTTGCAATCTCAGGTCTCTGATTTGTAACCTAAGTCACCTAATAACCTCCTAAGGAGTCTGCACTAATCCAAGATCTACATCTACAGCTAGCATATATGAGTCCTCAATAGGCTGATCAACAGCCTCTATTCTACGCGCTTTGCGATGTCTAACCTCATCTCCCAAATCAAAATTAGCATAAGCCTGTGTGGAATTAGTATCACCACCTACATCCTATTGTGCACCCAGTACCTCATTTGCACTACCTATGCTACCCAAAGTACCATCCTCTCCTCTAGAAGATCTCTTGTGCAAAACTGTAGGCCTGTGTGCTATAGAACTAGGAGGATGAGGTGGTCTCATATGTCCAGCTGGTCTTTGTGTAGGGGAAACTCCTCTAGACCTCAGAGGTGTAGGCTACACAATATGAATCTACACATCTCGGCACCTCTGGCCTCTACCCATCAGTGCACCTGTAACATATATGACCTCCTCCATAGTGGGGATCAGCTCTATAGGATCAAAGAATCTGTGCATGGGATGATCTGCTAGCCAAGCAATGAAAGCATCAGTAACCCCAACATCAACTACCTGTGGCCTGTAGTCCCGATCTTTGGGAAGATATCTTGTATACTCCTAATCACAAAGAGAATAAGATAATCGAGCACTCCATCCCAATTCCAGATCTTGGACTAATCATGCATATGTAGCATACTCCTGTGGTGCATCTTGAATAAGGCCATACTGTCTCCACACTCGTGTAATAAGAAAATGCTCAAGAATAGTGATGGATCTACCTATTAGTACCCGACTATGACAGAAGTAACTAAACTGAGCACGCGTAGTTGGCCACGCCTCAACCTATAAATATGGTCTCCAAATGACAAAGGTCATGTCATCCAAGACACACCTCCAATACTTGGTAATCCCCATGCAAATCTATGTCACATATCCATAATATACATAAATTATGGGCTCCTGCGACTGTCTTTGTGTCTGACATACCAATTGGCATATCGGGATGTGATCCCATGCCCAAATCTATAGAACTAATGCACCAGAAGAAAAAGATTTTCTCTCTTGATACACTATCTCGTGCATCTCAAAGAACATGTATGCAAGCATACACTATCCCCATATGAGCTCAGTAGGATGAGCCATCAGTCGAGCTACCATAGGGGCCCATCCCATCAGAAGACCATTCTGCTGATGGTCAGACATGATGATCCCACCGATCATCCCTGCTATGATGCACTCTAATCTATGGGTCTGCTCATATATCTGAACTAAATTCTCCCATGAGATAGATTGAGTCAACTGAGTATCATCACTAAATACTCTCTGAAAGGCAAGAAGACCAGCATTCCCTGAACTGACATAATCAAGATGAGGGCCATGAAATGGAATCCGCAATATCCTATACACATCCTCCGGTGTAACTGTAATCTCTCTAGTGGGTAGGTGGAAAGTCTATGTCTTAGAATGAAATCACTCTATCAATGTAGTTAGCAATCCATGGTTCACCAGAATCTCAGGCAACCGTATAAGATACTCAAATCCACATGAGGCAAGGTGCACTCTCATTGGATCAGGCAGTGACACTCACAGTCTCTGGGTCACCAGGTGAGAAATCTGTACGTGAACATCAGGATAGATGACTTATACATCATATAAATAGGGTACCCTATTAGTAACTTGGTCAAAAATCAGGCTGTACGTATAAAAATTGAAAAGTTGAATACTTTATAAGGTACATTAAATGCGAAGGAATTAGCCTATGAAATCAGAAAAATAAAAAATTTGACCTAAGGATGTGAAAAACACTCACTGTTTTCCATATGAGTTTTCAGACTGGTGTCAAAACTCGTACAAGTTTCTACTGGTTCCCGAATGACATTCCATGAGTACACAACAATATATAGGTTCTCGTATGACAATTGAGGGACCTGACGAAATGTTGTATGACACATGGGTCCCTCTCATACAAGTTTCAAGTAGTTCTAGGATGACTATCAAAGTGAAATTGAAAACTCGTACGAGCCCAAGTGGACTGTCGTATGACTTTTCATGGTGCAAAAATTCAAAAAGATAAAAACGTATGAAAATGATCCTAAAATGCTAAAAACATGCAAAATTTGAATTCACAGAGAGGCACAGAGGTCCACTTACCAGGTTCTCATACTGGGGAGGTCATTGGTATCGCCGGCTATGCTCAAATCAGTGAGAGAAGACAGGTACCTTGTCCATTTTCTCAGAGGGCTCCACAAGGCTCACAAAAGACAAAAGTGAATAATGAATTGAAAATGACCCTTCCGAGCCTTATATAGGTTTTGACCTAATTTTTTAAAGTGCTCCATTTTCCATGAAAATTGCACCCCTGGTTAATTTTGACGTTTTGAATCCATTTTCGGGATCAAAATTGAAATATGAGATCATTTACATTGCCAAAATCATGATTTAAAATTTTTGGACTCAGGACAACCGACTGCTTGCATAATCAACCTTCGATCATCATAGAAATCCTATTTTCAACTTAACTAATTATCTTACATCAAAATATTGAAATTTTAAATTGGTTAACCATGGTCAACTCATGGTCAAACCTAGTCAAACTTGGTCTTCAGGACCTCCAAATGATGTAGAACGCATTTTTGGACATGTATAACCAATTCTCAAATCAATTAACATGCTTCTAAACTATATAGCACTAGTTTTTCTTGCCAGATTTTGATTTTCATCCCGAAGGGGGCACGATATTGCACATTAATCAAATCTGTCAAATCAAATCTTTCTTTCAGTAATCAAGACAACAACCACGTCTAGTTGTTGATTCATCAAAAGTCCTCATGGCTTGGGGCATATCAGATTCATCGAGATCCATATTAATCTAATATTGTCTCTTTTAAATCTTGCGATATGTATTAGCTCTTTGTAACCATCAGTTCAGTCGTGTTATTTCCTTGGTTCTTCATAACTGAAGGGTTTAGATTTGGCATCCTTTCGATTCTTTTGGACGATTAGGTCTGGAGTCAGGACAATCACTTCTTTGTAATCATAGGTTTAGAATCAGACATTTTGACACTTCTTCGTAATCACCTGTTCATTGTTGATATAGTTAGCATCATCTTGATTCTTTGGTCAATCAGGACCTGAATCACCAACATCTTCAAATCTTTCAATCGGTTTCTATCTCAAAATCGGTTAATCTTTTAGGATCATTTTCTCCACCACATAACTAAGTCTGCATCATCATCAAAAATAGATTAATCTTTGAACCATTGCGCTTTGCATAGTAATTCAAAGAGGGGCAAAATGTAATACCCCAAAAATGGGCTATAGGTTCATTAACCTATTACATCATCAAATCGAACAAAATCGATACCAAAGTCCCAACCTAAGGCACATCTGTGCATTAGTTTATCAAAAATTGATTATCTTAATTCTGCATCGGGGAATATTATTTGAATATTCCTATTTATCCTAATTATCTTTAGTTAAATATTATTTGGCGATAAATCCTATTTATCCTAAAATTTGATTAATTGAATATTTTGAATATTTAATTAATTAAGTTTAATTTTTCCACTTGATTATTTAATTAGATTTAATTCTAATTATTCCTAATTATATTATTTAATTTTGACAATAAATCAAAAATCCTATCAATAATTGATTAAATTCTGATTTAATTAGTTAAAACTAGTTGTCAATATTTAATAATATAGTTTTGAATAAAAGGTTGATTAAATAATTGACAAACCCATAAATCAGTTGTTTTTAAATTTAAAATCAGTTAAGTTGAGAATAAATCACTTTATTTTTGAAAATTAATTCATATTAAATCATGCACAATCTGAAAAACAGTCAAATTTAAATCAATTTTCAATTTCAAATTGTTAACTTTCTAAACTCAACATCTAATTGTGAGTTGAAAAGGTGAACTAAACTCTATTTTGAGATAAAAAGTACTTTTGCATGATTTTTTATGAGTTAATTATTTCTGATTTCTTGTTAACTCAAAAATCAACCTGAGTTTATCAAGAGTGATTTATGGCTTTTCTCAATGCATCCTCAAGCCCTAGATTTCTATAAAATCAAGGCTTAGCTCTTCACAAAATAGCTCTCAAATTTGCACAATTACTCTGGCGAAATTGCATTTGAAGAATCAAGCTCTTGTGAATAGGTGATTTGTGAGATCTTTCATTGTTTTTCATAGCTTTGCATCTATTTTCATATCATACCACATCATTGTTAGAATAATCTGCATATCATTTCCATTCAATTCTAGATTAGATTCATGTAGTTTTTCATAAAATTGCATAGAAAATACAAAAAGATAGATTAATCTGCATTCATTCTACACTAATCTTTTAGCATTAAATCCTTTGTTTAGGTGTTGCATCATCACTGATCTTAGTCTAAATCTGAGAATACCATACTTGCACCTATTAAAAGGTAGTAAATCAACTAGTTAGCTCAGTTTCATTTATTTACAGATTTCTCGATTTGCTAACCTCTAATCTTTTACTGAAGTGTTGTGTCCGCAGCTAGGTACAATTTTCACACACACAAATACCAATTGTTAGAATTAGGTAATATTGAGATGGGGGCTGAATTAGTATTACTAATCAACTTTAATTTCAACTTTAACCAATTATAAATAAACCATAGTAATGCATAAATAAAAAGAACATATAAGCACAACACATTACTCATGACACCATGATTTGTTCTTGAGGAAACCCTGGCCAAGGGAAAACCCCGGTGGGGATAGTACCCACAAATATGTACTAAAATATAGTATCCCTGTTAGGAGATCTAGCCCCGTTAGGAGCTGAGTATTACATAGTACATTTCCTTGGTAGAGGAATACAAAACCCTGTTAGGGGTATATAAAACACCTAATTAAAGGTGTTGAGAAAACTGCTCTTACAATCAAAATTGTCTCAAAAGAGTTCTCCAAAAATGAACAGTACAAGCACTTATCTTTCTTAGATAGTTCCAATTATAGCTCTATTTATTATTGATCTTGCATCTGATCTCTTCTCTTAGATTTGTAACCTTCCTTCATCATCATAATCACAATACATATTGCTTTCATAAAAGCACTCTATACTTATACAAAAACTGCCATCTAGTCAGCTTCACAAATATCATACAAAACATAATAAATAATTATGTAAAGGATAAGTATGAAGTTGATGATCATATATTACCTAAGTGTTAGCAATATACTCCATTCACCTGACTTAGCACATTACCATATCTAACCTTGCCTTAATCTTCACAACTTCTCATATGCCCTGTTATATTGATTTTGCTATCTTCACATACCTTCTGAACACTATATCTCACTTATCTGATCACCAAAACTTATGCACTCTTAATTGAAGCATATACATATACCAAAAATCCTTGTGTCAACTTCACAAGCCATAAAACCTTATATATCTTCATCGCTAACCAAAACTGTAACATTGTACCCTATTACCCTGATTTTGGACTTAGTCATTTTCATGATTGTGACTCCAGTACTGAAATTATCATCATGCGATCATTCTAGCATAAGTGTTTCCATGAATGAAAACCCTTAAGTGATCCCTAGTGCTCCATAACACCACTTGCCAATAGTTATTCATCATGGATCAGCATTCTTTCCCTCATTGAAGGATAAGTAAAGGAGTTTCCTATCAAGGAAGGAGATACACACACATCTATATTCATCCAAGTCTTCTTTCTTCTTCACAATCAACCATTGTAGTGAACTATAACCTCCATTACAAATTTTATTTCATGATTTCCTTTCTGATTTTTGGGTTAAGTAAAAGCTATTGCATCCACATACTTGATCACATTCAAAGAAGCATTTTCATTTCCAAGCTATGACATACTTCATTTTTTGTATCTAGCTTCTTCTATATGATAGAACACTTTCATTTCCTTTATTTAATTTCAAGGTTGATTCCAAATAGGGGGTTAACCAAGGAAAACCCCTTTATCCAACTTTCATCCTTATTTTTCTTTATGCAGGTAAGGTGGAAAACACATTGAGACTTAATCTAAAAATTATAAAATCTGACAGACTATCCTAACAAGTTTCAAGTAGAATAACTAGCAAGACAACACACTTGGAATTTTGTTCCTAGGAATAGAGTGCCTTGTTAATTCTATACCAAGAAAATCAGCTCCAAATTCAGACTATAGGTGAGTACAATCTTCTATTTTTTTTGTTTTAGTTCATTATAGGTGTCTCTCTATTTTCCATCAATTTGTATTTCCCAAATCTTGTCAATTTTTTTTATTTATCCTTCTATCTTGCATCATTATACGACTTCCCATCAAATACAATTCATCCTGATCATTCTAACTCATTTATGAGAAAAGGATAATTGACTCACTTAGAGCTTAAGTCCTACTTGAGCCTATTGAGACATCTTCATTTCGATAGTGTATTAGGGAAAGGTGGACAATTTATTACATTTAATTGCTTCCCTTTTTTTATTATGCACATGTGAATGTTACACTATCACATTTTCAAGTCCCCAATAGCTCAGTGGTTTAAGTTGTGAATTACTATTTGTTGACAATGAGGCTAAGTGCTGGTTTTGATCAAGAGAATGCTCCACATTACTCCATAATGTTCTTTTTGGTTGTGTAGCCTGGTGGAAATTTTAAAAAGGTTTGTGTAATGTTCCAGCTCAAAATTCATGTGTTGCTTTTCTCTACAAGTGAATATATATTATTATTTTTATTTGACATTATTGTTTGTACTGATTTTTGATCGACTCATTGAACTATCTTAATTGAATTATGATCTTTCAATCTGGATATGCATTTAAGGTTGAGCTAAGAGATTTTTTTGGGTTTTACTATGTTGTGTGGAGATCTACATTGAGTTATGTGCATTAGAGGATGTTTTTGGGCCAACTAGTTAGCATGCCTTAATGCTTTTCTACACATTACATTTGATGCCAAATTTGGAGGATTTTGTATTATGTGCATTTAATTTAAATAAATTGAGGAAGGTATGTTATAATATATTTAGGTCCCCTTTATCTCTTGAGGTGGACCACATTGAGCATAATTATTCATGGTGGTTGAACTTGTATAAATATTTTTTATTTCTACCATGGCTAACCTAGTTGAGGGTCTTAGTGATCAAGTTGATGTATATAGATGTGCTGATTTTTGAGTTGAGTATGGATTGAAAATGATTTGGGAATAGAAGAAAAAGTGGAAGAGTATAAGTGTAGTTGTGATGTGCTTTATTGATAATATCTTTGAGTGTGACAAAGTTTGATGTAGTGAATCTATGAGTTGTGTTTGGAATGATGTTTCTCATTTGACAAATTGGTTGATCAATATTTCATTTTTAGGTATCTGTTTTCATTTTAATTTATCAAATATCTATGTCTATTAGAAGATAGTGAGTCCTTTTGGAATATTATTCAAATCTATACTCTCCTTGGAGTTGTGAGCTTTAGTTTGCAAGTTCATTTGTATCTTGCCTTGAGATTATGTGTCTTAGTCTTACAAGTCCCTTTTACCTTTCCATATGGTTGTGTGCCTCAGCCTGCATGTATAAATAATGAGCATAGAGTTTCCTTGGCCTCTAGCCTAAAAAATTGTATTAATGTTATTCATATACTAAATGTGATTCTTGTTCTATGTTTTTCCCCACATTTTCCACATAAAAATATCATGTTCATGTGTTTGGTGCTTATTGTTCTATCTTTAATTGGTGATTAGATGGATAAATATCATTAATATATGTTTGTGATGAAAAAGATTTAAGGAATTGTTCAAGATTGATTCACCTCCCCCCCCTTTGAGTCTTGTGGTGTGTTTAAAAAGGGTTATAAAGAGGAATGATATAAAAGTAGAAAGAGATCAAGGATAAGTTGAGTAAGTTTTCAAATCCTGCATTTGATGATACACAAAATATTTCAACAAGATCCTAACTACAAAAGATAAAAACCTTCTTTAAATTCAATCCTTCGAAGGAGAAGGATGCTATTAAATATGAAACCTTACATCTCAAAGATATAAATTATGGCTAGTGGTAGATCATGGTATGACTACTCAAGGACATAACTAGGTAAATAGTTCTGATGAGTTTAGTCAAAGATTAATAGATGGATTTGAACTGAAGGGTGAGGAAGAGTACTTTGAATAGTTTTCAAAGCTGAAGAAAACTAAATCTATCAATGAGTATATAGAGGATTTATCTAGAAAGTTTCTATTATTTTACCTAACATGTCAAACGATATACCAAATCCAAAAAATAAGAAGGTAGATGAAGAAACACTGGATGAGTGTTAGTATATACTATCAGGTCCAAGATTAATGAGAGGGGGGTGGGGGCTGAATAAATAATCTAATAATTAAACTTCTTCATAAATCATTCAACAACTTACATTAATTATCTTCCATTTCATGAATACAAAACCACTAAAGATAAACATGGACAATCATGCAACAAAATAACACCAATATTTTTTCTCGTGGAAACCCAACTAGGAAAAACCATGTGTGAGGATGGCACCCACAAATAATTCTGCACTCTTCTGAAGTATGTCCGGTTAAGAGCTTAGAACTATTAAAAGATTACAAATACTCGGTTAAGAGCAAGACCCTGTTAGGAGCCACCTCGATAAGGGATTTACCTCTAGGCCTATTAGGAGATTTACCCTATTAGGAGTAACCCTGTTAAGAGATTTCAAACCTTAGTTAAAAATTCACATGGTTAAAGGATTTCAAATCAGACCTGTTAGAGTCTACCTAAATAAGGGATTTTCTTGTAGAAACTATTAGGAATCAACAAGTACAATGATATGAGAAAATAACACTCCTCCTCTACTAGTATAGATCAAGTTAAAGCTCAATCTTTGTTTCACATGCATGACACCCAAACCCTATAATCGTTTATCTACATTTGTGATCTTTCTCCCCCACTATTTCTCATAATACATCAAAAAGATATAAATACATTTTTACTAACTAGGTTGGCCAAGACCTAATTACATTTTAATTTCATCATTACAATTCATTTACACTCAATCTTAAATTTTTTTACCAATTATCAATTAAATTTTCAAGTTCATGTTAGCCTCTAGATCTATCACATAATTGATTTGAAAAAGAATAGTCAAACCACATCACATTCTCCAATATTCTTGCACAAATCCAAAAGATTCGATCATCACAATCTTGAAAATGCCAACTCATCATTCCATATCCATCTTCCATGTCACTATGATCCCTGAAACACAATAACCTTTTATCGCAACATGGTGCAACATCACTCATTAAGGATCTCACCAATTGTTCTAAGAATTTCTTTTCCTTTTCACTAAGTGATCTTTTGTCCAATGAAACTTTGTCTTTCAATCACCAATAATGATTCATTCACAAAAGAAACCTCATAATATAGTCAAGATAACATATCCTTAATCACAAAAATTGAGTCAAAACATATTTGATACAATCATCAAATCATTCCTCCTTGGCTTCATCTTGTTCTTCATGTTGACATGTCAACCTTCAATCAACCATAAGTCACAACATACGTATTCTAAACCTGTGTAGTCATATATATATATATATATATAGCATCTAGATATGTCACTGAGGCTTCCATTATGATCACACACTCAAACTCTTACTACAAATTGTTGGTTCCTCTTTCTTCTTGCAGATTTTCAACCCTTTGTGACAACTTAATGTCCCTGGATCTTTATACCCAATTCAAATATGACAAGAAAAATGACCAATTAACAAGGACTAAGAACTTATTCCTCCTACACTTTGAGCCTTAATGCTCCAGCGGGTGTACCTTAGAATTCTCTTCTTAAAAGAATCAGTAAAACTTATTTGCATTTATCCAATACAAATATTAAGCATTAGTATCTTTGATAACATTAATTGAAAGATTTTATCATTTATAATTTGATTGATGATGAAGAAATGCCACTTAAGAATAGACCAGTGCCTTATCCTAGGGCATAGAGCCAAATGAAACATACATTTATAGAAAAATCTAACTCAAACTCACCCAGAACCCTAAATAAATGCTTTGCATATGATTCTTCTCACTCTAACACTTAGACATCAAATTCTCATAAGAACTATGAATTCTCTAAAATTATCCCTAAGAATTACCCCTCCCTTGAAAGGAACTCAAAAACCATTTCACAATCTACTTTGTAAACCATACATTAAATTGCTTTGAAAATTTAATATATAAAAACTCAAGATCAAAACAATAAGACATTCACAAATATGAGAAGGAATTCCATTGTATTCTCATTAAAAATTTATGTATCAGTACATTTAAAGTGACAAAATTCCAAAACCAAAACTCTATATCCAAAATTATCTGTCTATTCAGTTACAAATTTCACCAACCTCAAAACAATATAAAGCCCTACTACATATAGTATTCACTAGCCATCTTGGAATCCTGGAAAAATTAGGATGTAACAAGCTTAAGATGGCTAGGAAAAGAGAGACACTAGAAGACAAAAAGAAGTTACAATGATTACATAAGGTGGAGAACAAACTAGAGAATTATCTTTTCAATCATTTCAAATCTTCAACAGGTGGCACCTCTGTCTGCATGTGTTCAAGGTATCTTCTAAAAGTGGTTTCATTGACAATGACCACCAGTCAGCTAACATACATTAGCCTTTTTGTGATAACTACCCTCCCTATTCTCAATGATCAGGTGTGAGGTGTTTCTTAGTCCTCCTCCATTACTTCCAATTCTACTACAGTTGGCTTCTTTTTCTTTGGTTTTGTACTCTTATCGCATGCTGCTACCTCATCCTCTATTGGCCATGTGAAGCTATTCAGGCTCTATAGTTTCTTCATCTGCCTTTCCCACCTAGAGTCTAGAATAGCCTTGGTGTCAGCCACAAACCTAGTACAGTTAGTTTCTACCTTGAACATATCATCCAAGACATGATTAAACTTTTCCATGTGCAAGGTACCATCTTCATTTAGGAAAGATATTTTCCCTATCAACAAAGCATTTAGATCAATCTTCTACTCTTCAACACTTTTATTTAACTATCCTCTTTGTGAATTGGAGGCATGTACTTGCTGTAGTTAGGACCAAACATGTTCACCTTTGACTTTACCTAGTTTTCTTTTCCTTTAAAGAATGATAGAGTGGCACCAATAAACTCTATCATCTCTCCCACTTGGCTTATTGACTTTGGGATATCCTTCCTATGAGGTTGCAACACCTCCAACTTCTCAAAAAATGGGCCCCTACAAGAACAGATGCTGAATAATGGCTCCAAAATAGCCATTGCAACCTTAACATCATTACTTATTTTCTGCAACATGCTGAAAGAAACATGGACTGAATCCATTTTCCCTTTTATCACTTCATATATATGTTGCAAAATATTGGCCAAAGCACCAAGTACAACCTCATTCTTCTCTTTGTTAGACTTCTCAACTAACACATTAGGTTCCTCTATCACTAGAGGTGCATGAGCTTCAATTTCAAGGACTGGAGGGGAAGCAACCTTAGATGTTTCTTCTAGTTTGACCTTAAGGTCCTCAATTTCTTCCTCCAAAACCTTAATCTTCATTAGGAATTTCTCTCTATCCTTTTCCAGTATAATAGTCTCATCAAACAATTTTCCATATCTATTAGACAACTGTGTAATTTTAGCCTCATTGAAATGGGTGAAGTGTGTAACAACCATAGAGACTTCAAGGTCACTTGAATTCTTCATAGTCCAAATGATCTTGTCTCCATCCATTTTCTTAAAAAAAATGACAAGAGATGGCTTTTGTGTCCTTGGAGCCAAAGGCCACATATCTAATATTTGGGCTCTTGGATCATATCCACATCCCCTGATCATTTCTCCAATCTGTGTCTCATGGGACAATTGAGCCTCTGGCTACTTCCTAATTTGATCAATGATAAAATTCGAAGCCAAATCCCATCCTGGAACAAGAAACATCCCACTTTATTTTACCAATTTCTTAGCCTCATCCATAGTTATGCTCTTTGAGATGGGATCATATGTGGCTAGAGCTTGTAGGGCCTCACTATTAGGATCAATCCCAGTTAGGAATAGTCCCAAGAGATAACTGAGAGGGGGGGGGGGGTGAATCGGTTATCTACAAGTTTCAATTATTTATCCAATTAAGTATACTTAAGCATAAAGCATAAACACAATGAAATAACACTTGAACACAACACCGATATTTTGGTTACGGAGAAACCCAAATAGGTAAAAACACCGGTTGGAATTAACACCCACTAATAATCTGCACTAGTGTTTTATGATCCTTGTTAGAAGATCCTTAACCTTGTTAGGAGTTTCTTTACAATATATTTAGTATAGTGACTTGGTCAAGGGTCGGAACCTATTAGGATTCTTTTACAATTAACCCTATTAGGGGTGAGGATGCACTATCTGAGAGCACACTGCTCAAAGGGGTGAAGGATACAACCTTATGAATAACAAATACACACTATATCTAGATCTTGGTGAACTTCACTTTGACCTGCTATCTGGATCAGTTCCAATGTATAGCACAAACTCTTTACTTGGTCACATAGACCTTCTACTGATGGCTCAACACTTCGCACTCTCTGCTCTGCTCTTCACAAACAACTCTGAACCATTCTTTAGCAATCACAAATGATTGCTTATAAATATCTTTCCTCTAAATGATATAATCAAGTTGGCCTTTTAGAACCACCTTGAAATCATATTAGATAAACCATAACATACTCCAATAATAATTCTATCAGATCTACTAAGCATGCAACACAATCTGGGGCCTGTCCAATATTAATAAATGTAGACGCACGCTACACACTGTCAGCTCTACCAAAGTAACTGAAACTTTCTCCTCAAGATGAATTACATCATGTGATCTTAACTAAAAATTCTTAACTCTTCTCCAATCCATAATCCAAGGGCGCATACCGAAATGATAAGCGCAACTTATGAACCAATACAATCTCTAGTCGGGTCTTCTGAATAAACACATGAAACTATTGTTGGTGAATAACGATTTCATAAATTCACTTCTACTAATCATAAGATGTTGTGTCCATGATTGTAACATCACTAAAATGTCTCCATCACATATCCAAAGGTGCAAGGCTCCATGATGAATGTACAAACAATCATAACATAACACTACCTGTAACTCTGTCAGGAACACTGTTGACACAAGCTGCTGCATAACTGTCTGTACTAACAGTTAACCTCTGCATCCATGATATCATGCTGATAACATGTCCATGCTACATATACTCAAATCTTACTAAATAAGTCTTCAATGTATGCTACTTATCATATGTTTTCATCAATGACAAACATACAATCAGCATTGGCTTGCTGGCAAATCTCCAACAATCTCCCCCTTTGGCATTGATGGAAACATATGGAATGAAAAAAACCACCAACCCAAATGAGAAATTCTTTTATAACATTCTCCATTTCCTCATCAAAACTCCCCCAAGGATGAATCCTCCATCTGCTGCAATATATTTTTTTTCAATATTCTCCATTTCCTCTACTGAACTACTTCCATGGCTGAATACTGCACCCCCTTAGTATATTACTCCTTCTTTGATTCTATTTTTCATGACTCTATATATTACTCCCCCTTTGACATCAATGGAAAAGGGCCCAAACTCTTTTAAGAACCAGTACTACTCCTGAAGTAGAGTAGTCAACCATCCATCAGGCCCTGAGGACTGATGCTCTCTCTTCTTTCTTCTAAGAACAATCAGGGAAGGGAATTACTCCCAACTTCTCCCTGAGATATTCAAAAGTATCCTTTGGCAAGGGCTTTGTGAATATGTTTGCTAATTGATATTTAGTACTCACATAGTCCAACTTGATTTCTTTCTCTGCCAATTTCTCTCTTAGGAAGTGATACTTGATCTCAATGTGTTTTGTCTTTGCATGCATCACAGGGTTCTTTGACATATTGATAGTGCTAGTGTTATCACAATGAAAAAAAATAGGATAGTCAATCTGAATTCCAAAATCCTTTATCATTTTCTTTATCCAAACAATTGTAGAATAATTGAGGGCTGCTGCAACATACTCCGCTTCTATTGTTGACTGAGAGATATAATTTTGCTTCTTACTTGTCCAAGTGACAAGTCTGTCACCAAGAAACACTGCTCCTCCTGATGTACTCTTTCTATCATCAACACATCTTGCCCAATCTGCATCAGTGTATACATGAAGCTCAACATTTTTTGAATTAGGATACCATAGACCATAATCTTTAGTGCCTTACAAGTATCTAAATATTCTTTTTATTGCCATGAGGTGACTTTGTTTAGGCTCTGCTGCAAATCTTCCAACTATGCCAACTGCATTGGAAATATCTAGTTTGGTTTGAGTAAGATAAATAAGTTTTCCAATCATAGACTTGTACAATGTTATATCTACTTCTTGTGAATCATCTTCTTTTGTAAGCTTACATCCTGTTATCATAGGTGTACCCACTGGCTTGCAATCATCCATCTTGAATTTCTTTAATATCTCTTTCACATATTTTTACTGATTAATGAAAATACCTTTTTCTATCTGCTACACATTTAATCCCAACAAGTATTTGATAGGTCTAATCATGCTCATCTCAAACTCACTCTGTATCTCCTTAGAAAATTAAGCACTAAGTTTGTCATTACCTCCAAAGATAATGTCATCAACAAATATAGCTACAAGTAGTAGTCCTTCAAATGTCTCTCTTATGAATAGATTACAATCTGCTGCTCCTTTCTTGAATCCAATTTTAGTTAGATATCCATCAAGTCTTTCATACCATGCTCTAGGGGCTTGCCTAAGTCCATAGTGGGCCTTCTTCAATCTGCATACTATATTAGGTCTATCTGATAGGGTGAATCCTTGTGGCTGTTCAATATATACTTCTTCTTTTAACTCTCCATTCAAGAATGCTAACTTGACATCCATCTGATAAAATTTGAAGTTTTTGACTATTGCATAAGCTAGAAACAACTCAATAGCTTCTAATCTTCTCACAGGTGAAAATGTGTCTAAATAATCAATGCCTTTTCTTTGTGTATATCCCTTACATACTAACCTTACTTTATTTCTTACTACTATACCATCTTCATTCATCTTGTTTCTCAATATCCATTTTGTTCCAATCACATTCTTATCACTAGGTCTTGGGACTAGTTCCCAAGTATCATTCTTGATAATCTGATTTAGTTCTTCTTTCATAGCATCATGCCAATCTGAATCATTACATGCATCTTCAACACTTAAAGGTTCAATCTGAGATAGTAAACATACCACCTCATTGCTTGCTGAATTCTTGGCTTGTGATCTTGTTGTGACTTTGCCGCTCTAATCTCCAATGATGTCATTCTTGGAATGGTATCTAGATGTAAACTTTGGAACTTTGGGTGATACTGTCTCATCTTCCTTCTAATTTTCTTCTTCACTTTTTTCAAGGTCATTGAGCAATACATTAATACTATCAAACATCTCTTCAACAACTATCTCACTAGTGGAAGGTCTAAATTCTTCTTCAATCATAGGTGAGTAATCATGATATCTTTCTTGAACCATAAACTTTTCATCAATCTTAACATGAGAACTTTCAATGATTTTCTTCAATCTCAAGTTAAAACATCTATAAGCTTTACTTTTAGTAGAGTAACCAAGAAAAATACCTTCATCACTTCTTGCATTAAAATTGCATATTGCTTCATCCCTCTTGATGTAGCACTTGCTTCCAAAGATTTTGAAGTATTTCACTGTGGGAATATTACCAAACCATAGATCATAAGGTGTCTTTTCTTTGCTAGGCCTTAATTGTATTCTATTGATTGTATAGACTATTGTATTAACCACATCTCTCCAATAGGTGTGTGTAACTTTTCCTTTAATCATGATGGTGTGTGCTGTATAAGGGATGATCCTATTTCTTCTCTCTGCAATCCTATTTTGCTGAGGGGTTCTAGGTGCACTCAACTATCTCTTTATGCCATGTTCTTCATAGTACTCATTGAATCTGTCAGAGGTGAATTCTCCTCCTCTATCTGACCTTAAACATTTTATCTTTAGTCCAGATTCATTCTCAACCTTAGCTTTGAATATTTTGAACTTCTCAAATGGTTCTAACTTATCTTTCAAGAATGCAACCCACATCATTCTAGAATAATCATCTACAAACAAAATGAAATACCTTTCACCATAGTATGATTTGGTTTGAGTTGGTCCACATAGTTCTATATGAATAAGATCCAACTTGTTCTCTGCTGAATTATGCTTGCTCCTGAATGAATTCCTCACATGCTTTCCCATTACACATTCCTTGTAGATGGTATCAACTAGCCTTGCTATGCTAGGTAGGTCTCTAACTACCTTAACATTACTGATCTTTACTATGTTATCAAAATTGATATGACATATTCTTTTGTGCCATAGCCAACTTTCATCTACTTTAGCAACAAAATAACTTGCTTTTGGATTAAGCTAAAAAACATTACCTTTAGTCTTTGATCCTGATGAAATCATTTCTCCTTGCTTGTTGTTAATGATGCACTTGTTTCCATTGAACTCCAACCTGTAACCTTTGTCAAGCAATTGCCCAACACTTAGTAGGTTATGTTTCAAACCATCAACATAAAGAACACCATCAGTGGTGTTCTTTCCATCCAAGGTGATGGATCCTCTACCAATGATGGGTTTAGGAGTGTTATCTCTAAATCTAACCATTCCTCCTTTGTATCTATCCAAATGAACAAATCTATCTTTGTCACCTGTCATGTGATGTGAGCAATGATTGTCAATGATCCAATCTATCTTGATGTCAACTTGTGAAATCAGTGACAACTCTTGTGAATTCTTTTCATCTTAAAGAGAAATGAATCCAATCTCCTCTTCTGTTGATTCTTCATCTAATACTCCATCTCCAGTATAGTAGCATTCCTTTGTATACTTAGGCTTGTAGTTATTCTTGAACTTTTAAACTCTTGTAGGACACTTAGATGTAAAGTGACCAATCTTATTACATGAAAAACATTTGAATGGTAATTGACCTTCATATTTTCCTTTTCCTTTCTTTTCTCTTTTAGCAATCATAACAATGAAATTATCTAGGGCTTCTTCTTCATCATCATCATCAAAATTACCAGAGATGTTCAAGGATTTCTTACCATGGACCAAAGCTTTAAAGGCTGTCTCACTTTTAGGCTCTGTCTTCAAAATTGAGATCACAAATGCAACAATCTTGCTGATTAAGGTCTCTCTTTTGAAATTTTCTAAGGATTGCATAATCTCATCAAGGATGTTTATCTTATTCTGATATTCTGGTGTCAAGGTAGTCATAACCTTATCCATGATGTCTTCTTTTGAGATTTCACCACCATTGTTTCTGATTCCAGCAACTGCTTCATTGATCCTTTGGTTGTAGGCTCTTATGTTCTCTTTAGGTAGCATCTCCAATGTATTGTACTTTTTCTTCCATGTCTTTCTGTGCACATTCTTTTCTTGTTTATCTCCTTCAAACATGTCTTCTAGGTGCTTCCATATCTTGTAGGCTGTGTCTACTTTCTTTATCTCTGAAAACTCACTATCAGATAGGGTGATGATAATGGCTTCTTTTGCTATTGCATTCTGATGGAACAAATCCTTCTGCTTGCTAGTAGCATCGTCCTTTGTAAGATCTGCTAGAGAGGGGATCTCAACTTCCTTGATAGCCACTTCAAAAAATTTAAAAGCAATGCACTACAAATGTGTCATCATCTTGTTCTTCCAATCAAGATAATTCTCTCCATCAAACTTAGGACTCTCTTTTCTAAAGAATGCCATCTGATCAACCTCAAGTTGTTAAAATTTCTCTCTGAGGTACTTGGATCTGATACCAATTGTTAGGAATAGTCCCAAGAGATAACTGAGAGGGGGGGTGGGGTGAATTAGTTACCTACAAGTTTCAATTCTTTATCCAATTAAGTATACTTAAACATAAAGCATAAACACAATGAAAGAACACTTGAACACAACACCAATATTTTGGTTATGGGGAAACCCAAATAGGTAAAAACCCTGGTGGGAATTGATACCCACTAATATTCTACACTAGTGTTTTATGATCCTTGTTAGAAGATTGAATTAACCCTGTTAGGAGTTGCTTTACAATATATTTAGTATAGTGACCTGGTCAAGGGTTAGACCCTATTAGGAGTCTTTTAAAATTAACCCTGTTAGCGGTGAGGATGCACTATCCAAGAGCACACTGCTCAAAGGGGTGAAGGCTACAACCTTCCAAATAACAAATACACACTATATCTAGATCTTGGTGAACTGCGCTTTGACCTACTATTTGGATTAGTTCCAATGTATAGCAAAAACTCTTTACTTGGTCACATAGACCTTCTGTTGATGGCTCAACACTTTGCACTCTCTGCTCTGCTCTTCACAAACAACTCTGAACCTTTCTTTAGCAATCACAAATGATTGCCTATAAATATCTTTCCTCTAAATGATATAATCAAGTTGGCCTCTTAGAACCACCTTGAAATCATATTAGATAAACCATAACATACTCCAATAATAATTATGTCAGCTCTGCTAAGCACACAACATAATCTGGGACCTTTCCAATATTAATATATGTAGACACACACTACACACTGTCAGCTCTACCAAAGTAACTGAAACTTTCTCCTCAGGATTAATTACATCATGCACTCTTAACTGAACATTCTTAAATCTTCTCCAATCCATAATCCAAGGGCACATGCCAAAATGATAAGCGCAACTTATGAACCAATACAATCTCTTTTAGATCTTCTACATAAACACATGAAATTGCTGCTGGTGAATAGCGACTGTATAACTTCACTTCTACTGATCATAAGACTCTAAATCCATGATTATAATATCACTAACATGTCTTCATCACATATCCAAAGGTGCAAGGATCCATGATGACTGTACGGACAATCACTCATAGAACACTACCTGTAAATCTGTTAGGAAAAATGCTGACACAAGATACTACATAACTGTATGTACTAATAGTTAACCTCTACATACATGATATCATGCTGATAACATGTCCATGCTACATATACTCAAAGCTTACTACATAAGTCTTCAATGCATGCTACTTATCATATGTTGTCATCAATGACAAACATATAGTCAACACTGGCTTGCTGGAAAATCTCCAACAATCCCATATTTTATTTGGACCTGACTGCCTAACTATTACTACTTTTTCCAGATGAGGAAGTTCTTGAATTCCTCACTCTTGATGAAATCATCATCTTATAGAAAATCCTCTTGGTATAGCTCCCTTTCATCTTTACACATCTAGAGGGGCAACTCCACCTCCTCTTGAGTCTCCCTTTTCTTTCCCTCTCTTATTTGATTTCTCAATTAGTGATGGTAAGTCCTATCACCAGGAATAAGAGTAGCCACTTTGTCAATTCTTTTATCTAATCCCCTTTTCTTAGATGGCTCTCCTACCTCAATTTTCTATCTCTTCTAAGGAGGCTTATTTTTGATGTCTGTATCTGGATCACCTAGTCCTTGTTCTTAAACATGAGGCTCATTCACTTGAGGATGGATATCTTGCTCAAAATATCCCTCACTACCCTCCTTGTACTTAGAAGATGAGTACTCCCTTTTGAATTCTAATTTATCATCCAACGGTGCCTCAAGTTGGTCATAAAGGGTGTCATACATCCCTATCATCCTATTTATTTTTGTAATAAATGAGAGGCCAAGGAAAAATCCTCCAAAGGAAATTCTAGCCTTCTTTAATTAAGCCTCTAAGTCCAAAAGGTAATAGAACTTACCAAGCCTTTTTTCAATCTCTTCCTCATCTAGCAAGTTTCTGATGACATCTTCATCATCCAACCCCTCATGGTCATGGATATTGCTGATACTAGGAATCAACATCTTCTTGACACTTTTGATGAAGTCTTTAGGATCAACATACCTGAATTTGGTTGTGCTCATCTTGAAATGACCCAACCACATGCTAAGTCCAGGCAAAGCCCTTTTCCCAATTGTGAAGTTGGTCACCTTAAACTTTCTAGGGGTGAAATTCCCATTTTTATGTGGATCCATATGCTCCTTATCTATCCAAATTATCTAACAGATAAAATCCATAAGAGAAACCCTTGGTGACACAAATTTTGGGAGTATATGTGGGGGATGGGGGCAACCATAAACTTTGATCAATGTGAAAGTCTTTCCCAAATAGAAGTCTCCCCAATTATGGTCACTAGGCCATTTGTCAACATACTCACAAGGCCTTAGAAGCCTAAGAACCTTAACAAGGACTCTTACAATGTTTGTCCCCATTAAATCAAGAATTGGGTTAACAATCCAATTCTAGAATCCACAAAATTCATGCTCATTAGACGAGTAGTTCCAAACCCTCAACCATAGCTGCATTGGGTTTGGTTGACCATTAACCATTGTCCTAGGTCTAAACATGTTCACATCGAGATGGTTAATATTATGGAACAAAATTAAGTGCATCAACAAAGAATAATGCATGAACCTTGGTGGCTGTCTATCTTCTATAATGCTCACTAAACCCTCATGCATCCTGTCTATTACACACTAGATGTAATCATATTTTTTGTTAACATGTGAGTTCTAGATGTCAAGAATGATCATCAACAACTTTGTAGGCATCCTCTTTGTATCTCCATTAATACCCAACACCCTACACAACCCATATGCTAAATACTTCATGTAGAAATGAAGGTCCTTGAACTCATAGGGTGGATTCATCCTGGTGGGTAGAGGGGCTATGTAATTCCCTATCTTTGGCATAAATTGGGTGATTTGGGACTTCACCAACTTTAACAACTTTCTATACTTCTCCTTTTATTTTCTTACATCAATCTCTATTGAGGAAGAAGCATAGGTACCAAAGGATTTCATGAATGAACCCCAGTCAAGAGTAACCAAGGAAGATTGATCACTTTTCCTAATGATTTTTGAGATAGGGTCATAATTATTGGCCAACTCAATGAATAGGTCTACATCTAAAAACACATCAGGAACAATAATCTTCCCCATGCCTAACTTCCAGGCAGTACACACTGGGAATTATTTAGCATGGTTACTATAAAAATAGTTAAAGAGATGGTAACCAGAACATGACGAAGTGATTGCATCTCTATAATTAGCCATAGAATTAGAATAGGTCTCATCATTTACCTTTTTATTTTGCATTGATCCTAGGAGCAAGATGATGAATTCTTTTGAGAATTTTCACTTTCCTTTCTGTTCATTTCTTGAATCCTTAGCCCCTTCACTTGATGAAACCCTACTCAACTCTGGGTGAATCATTTTGAAAATATTGAATATGCTTAGTCTGCAAATAACAACTGAAATATCACTTCTTAGTGATGCAAATGATCTATCTCTGTTAACAAAGCTCTTCTCAATTGTAGCTCACTGAAACTCTAAAAATTTGTTAAGTGTAAGAAAAGGTAGTGTCTTTTCCTTATATAATTGCGCAATGGATGCGGAGAACTTGACGAAATCACGTAAAATCCTTACACAATCACTTTAGCATTCAGTTCTATGTATAACCAATTTCAAATTAGTTAGCCATGGCATGTGAGGTTGACATATCCATTTAATCATTTGAAAGCAAGAAAAAAGGCTATCATTGTTTCTTTCTATCTTAAACCATCAAAAATTGCTAAAAACCCTTATTGTACACTGATTGGCCATTACTTTTTCCTTTTTCCAACTCAGCCATGTACTTTTACATGTCAGGAACTTAATTTTTCTTTATTGACATGAAAACTAACCACACTTCCTTTTGGAGATTCAACAACTAAAGCATATCTCTCAATCTCCAAACATTTGACCTAACTGGGGTTCCATCACGAGATTAAGCGACAAAAGCTTCCTCATGATCTCTAAGGTTTTAACTTAACTCACATGTAATCATGAGACTCAATGACTAGAGAAATCTCATAGTCTCAGGACACTAGCTATAACCCTATTTTGTTATGAGACCTAGAGATAACATATATCTCTTAATTGCTAAATGTTTCATGCCTTGACCGTGAGATTGTGAAACTTGGAGATTACCTCTTTTTGCCAGGTCACTGAATGTTAAGTAACTAACCATCAATATTGCGAGATCAAGAGATAACTACACACTGTTAAGCCTTTAAACCTCATCACCTGAAACTCTAGATCTATTAAGCCTTCACCGCCACTTTAAGAGAATTAGAGATAACCTTTGTTGTCAAGCCTCTTACCCTTTTCGCCAAATATTTGAATGTTTCATGACTTAACTATTTTCTTACGAGATCTAGAGATAACCTCTGCACCCGATCGCGAGACCAAAGGAACTAACTTCCAAATAATAAGAGACTTGGAGAAAGCTGTGTCGCTGGATCGCTGAAAGTTAAGACATCACCGCCAAACATTATGAGACTTGGAGAAAGCACTTTCGCCAAGTTGCCAGATAAAAACAACTAACTGCCAAGCCATTGGAGATTAAGAGATAACCTCAAAGACATTACTTAGTCGCCCAATCTCCAGATCTTTATACTTAACTTTTGAAGTCTACGAGACTTGGAGAAAAAGGGAAACAATAACCATGTGCAGAATAAAAGACTTAAGTGAAATGGAAAAGTAACGCATAATTAGACGTAGGGTATGATTTTCACACTTAGACAAGGAAAATTTCATAAAACCCTACAAAGAACAAAAGGACCTATTTCTCAAGCTAGGGAATTTTTTTTAGGAAATCTCAAAGACATGAAATCTAACTAATAGTGGCTCTATCTAGGGATGATGGGTAACTTGTGCCCATGTAAGAACTTATAATTTACTAGAAAAGAAGACCACAAAATTGACAATAATGAAAATTGCAGAGAGCGATAGGCAAAAACCTATTTATAGAGGCAAGACCAGACATAAAAAAAAACACCACACCTTTACAAAATTTACAACATATACAAAACCTAACTACCGTTCATGGAAAGAAAATACCTTCAACCGAAGTATTTCTTCAAGAACTGTCCATGAACAAGCAATTCTTGAATGTCACCAGTGATTTCCTTGATAATGTATGAATCTAGTCCCCATTTTTCATGAATCAAATATGGCCCTAACCAGATTGGATTAAATTTTCCATGTTTTCCTGTAATACCCCTCTAACCCTAATATAAGTTTTGTGTTTTTGAAAGAATTAAGATCCTTCGATGTTTTCTTATAGCTTAAGTTGTACACGATACTTGTTTGATCTATTCCTATAGTTGTTTATAATAATTTCATAAGCTAGTACTCAATGATTCTAATATCAGACATACTATCTAAAGGTATCACTTTTGTATGTATTTATCTCCATGTATGTATTGAGTACCTACAAGACCTTTATGAACATAGTTAGGATGTTATATGATATGTACTTGATAGATATATATAAGTGGTTATTTATATTTTCTTCTATTAAGGTTACTTTGGATGAATCTTGTATCTAACTTGATGATTTGATTATGTTGATTTATTATTAGTATTGATAAGAGACTAACACAATGCTTGAGATTCTAACCTTCATTATGATGATGCTACATGCTTTGAGTGTATATATATACATGATGTGTTTTCATGATTCAGGACGAAGTCGTAGTTACTCACATAGCTGAGGTCCACACGATGTATCGATCCTGGTCATCTGTCTGCAATGTTTTCTTTTATACGTATATCCGTGCATATGTATTTCTTCTTTGTGATGCAGGCTTGCAGGTACCGGGCATCGACTTCACTTGGCTTCACAAGTCTGAGCATGCCCTCAAATCCTCGATGGTTGTTGTTATGGAGATAGTACTAAGGCCCCTACATGAGTCTTCCTTTGTCATTATTCCAATTTGGGAATATTAGGGTTCCTTCTTTGTCAGTCAACCTTTGGGTCAAAAACCCAGATCCAACGCACCCGGTTGGGCATGGTTGTAGTTAGTGCCTTGTGACCACTTGAATCCATTTGGTTGTATGATTTGTTTACTCATTTTATTTATTTCTCCTTCTTGGTATGATTCTTAGTTAATCTTTCTATGTTGTGTTTCAGGAGTTTGGCTTGACTTTCCTTGTTGACTTTGGTTGACCTTGTTTGATCTTATAGTTTTCTCAATATGTTTCATAGTTGATTTTTATGGCCTCTTTCGATGATTAGATTTATTTTGAGGCATGTGATTTTATTCTACCTCAGTGTTATATCCTATAGTAATTATAAATAGGTAATAATATTGTGATCTATTACTTCATAATCTTATAGATTATAGTGTTTGGTATTTGGCATGTATCTATATAAATATAAATATAAATATATATATATATATATATATATATATATATATATATATATATATATATATATATATATATATATATGGAAATATATATGGGTGCACACATATATGTATTTATATATATATAATTTATATGTGATAATATGTTAATTATTGTAGATATTGTTGATGGTGTATATTTCAGGATTAATGTAAAGTATAATATTATTAATAATTAAATATTAAATAATGCGAGGTATATTATTCTCAATTGTTAATTATTAATAATGAGGATAGGTTATATATATAGATATTGATGTAATTAATGATGGCATATGCATATATGTTAGGATAATATTACATGTGTGTATGAATGAATACAAATAATCTTTTATTGTATATTTGAGTAATATAGTTGTATGATATTAAGTTATTTTATAATACCCTTTAGTTAAGAGTTAGTTGGGAATTGGTTACTTTTCCTCTCAACCTTTGGAAATCTATTTATATGCACTACTTTCTCATTTGAAGGGAGGAGATTTTGGGGCTGAAGCATTGAGGAGAGGATAGCTTTACTTTTCATAGAGATTTTGGAGAGAAAACTTGGAGATGTGAAGGAGAGTTTGTAAGCATATGTCTTTAAGAATTTTTGGTTATCTTTGCTTTTGGGAGAGAGACATTTTTGTGAGAATTTCAGTAGTTGAGAGAGGGATTCTTTGCTGTGGAATTATTTCTTTCTTTCATGGAGATTTCTGAAAGTGGATAGGGTTTGAAGGATGCATCTCAAGTTTGGATTTGTCTTCTCTTTTGTTTCCTTCCTTCTTCGATTCAACCTTCGTAGGACATGAGGTATGGATTGAATATTTTAGTTACTTGATGTATCTGATAGATTATAGATCTATTTATATATTATCATTATTTATTATATCTGTACTTTTCATTTTTATGGTTATTTTAAAGTTTTGAGTTTTTGTTTGTAAGAATTGGCATGTGTTTGCCTAGGGTTTTTAGCAACCCGTTTTTGGAGATCTATTATTATAACAATCTAAATTGCATCTATGGTTTTACTAAATTGATTTTCTGGAAGTAAAATTCATAGATCTCAAATGGGTATCTCTCTGATTTTATTTTTAGGGTCTAATTAATGCCTTATTTTTGACATTTTGGCAGACTATGCCTGTCCATTCTTGATTCTAAATTTTCTGTCAAATGTATTCGTATGCTACAGGATGATATGATTATATAAAAGTCTAAATTTGATATCAGAGATTCTCTTAAGTCTTATCTTTCATTTCCAATTGGTTTGGTGAATTTTAATTATGTTTTGTGAAAATTACAACCGTTTTAGTGAAGGCAGGTCTGAACCCTAACTAGAATTTTCTGTTTTAAACCAGAAGTCATAACTTTCTTTCCCACCGTTGGATCTTCCTAAAAATAAAATTGAGAGTCCATAATTATGTTATCTAAATCTCCACCAAAGAGATTTCCTTTATTTAATATTTTGTGGAAGATATGGATGACTGTTCTATGATGACTATTCTTTGCATTTAATCCTTGCTTGAAATAATTCAATTTAAGAACATCATTAAGTTTTAAGGTTTCGTATGGTTACCAGAGGCTATTAGAATTTTTTTTGGTTAATTGGATCTATGTATACTCTGAATATGTTTATAATATCACTTGGATGTCTTCTTATATGTTTGGAACATTCTGAATGCCATATTGGGTTTAGGGTTGTCAAGTGGACTAGGGACAACATATGTTTTCCTAAACTCAATCAAATGTTGTTATGGAATTGATATGAATTCTTGATGATGAATCTATTATGTTCTTATGATTTTTATATGTATGTTAGGGAACCTAAGTACACTAGGTGAGTGGCTCATAGTGAGGGGCCGGGGCCCTAAGTGGCTAGTACCAGGATAACCTACTATGAGTTATTTAATCAAGTGATAACCTAAATAAATGAATTGGGAATGGGAGATTATTGGAATGGAAAATTACACATTAATCAAGATTAATTGTGCCTTGCCCATGCCTTTAGTGCTAGTAAAGACTAAGGATGGGAGTGGGAGAAGGTACCTATGCGTAGGTACAACTGAATGACCTTGTCTGTACGAGAGGCATTCGGTTCCGCATGTGCCTACTTGGGGTCCGGGGCCAAGAGTGGCTAGTACCAGGACAACCCAAGGGGTGAGGGCTATGCGATGACACTCACCTAGCTTGTAGCTTAGAGTCTCTATCAAATTTGATCATGCCTCTGGTATTCCTTGTGGTCTTCTTGTCTTTTCCTTTTTGTTGTGACTTTGGGGAACTTTTATCACCACCTTAAGAATTTTCTAGTTGTTACCTCTTGTATGGGCCTTTGGTTCTATCTCCTATCTCGGGGGAGTGGGCCTATTGGTTCCACGTGGTTGGGTGGTTAATATTTATATCGAGGTATTGTTCATGATTCTCTGGATGATCCTAGCACATATTCCTTTCCAGATCTGTAGTTGAAGATTTCTTATTGGATATTTTAATATGTTGAGATGTACTTATGTATTTGAATTCATGTAATTTTTAATCTCCTAAAAGGATTCTTGTAGTATTGATGTAATCTCAATTCAAAGCAATGCATAAGGGAATGGGTAGTTCTAGGTAAAAGAAAGGGAAAATAATGTGGAATATTAGACATGTTACTAGCATTAAAAGAAAGTGTTTATGTTATTTCTCCTATCCTCTTATGTGGTCCATATGTAAAGGAAATAATCTTAAATATAGTTATATATAATGATGTATCACAAAAATAATGTATTCTCTCTGGATGAAAGGATCCAAAGAAATTATTGAGAAATGATAGGTTAGTGATTGGAATTATTAACAATGAATGGTTATGAAACAATGCAATAAAATAGTAACTTGATTATAATGTTAATACTTGGTTCATGTTAATGAAATACCTAGGATAATGCCTACCTTAATGAATATTAATCTCTTACCTAAATTATTAGAGAAAAGTGATATAAAGGATAGTAGATGTAGATGAAATCAATATGAATTTATGGAATGAGTTGATAAAAGGAATAATGATGTTGGATGATTAACCTATGTTTAATAAAAGAAATAAGTTAGGGACATTTAACTTGGTGCATTAAAATGAATGTAGATCTTTTAAGCTCATGATTCTGTGAATATCTTATGCATGTAAATGGTTTATATGATGTTGCTTAGGTAGCGACGTTAGGGAACCCGGGTTACATTCAAGTAGTAGAAAATTATTTCTTCTTTTAGAAATATGAAGTGTAATGATGAATATTATTCTAGTTAAAATAAATAAATTAATTAAAAAAAAATTCACTACTTTCATTTTATAGAGGTTTTATGTCTTGTCCTCTTGGGTTGCCTGGCGGGGCGTTACATTTCCTTTGTCTTCCAATCTAGCATTCCATAGCATTAAAAAATTATTTGACTCAAACTTTCTTTCTACAACCTTTTTGTCATACAAGTTCTTTACTTGTAACTGCATATTAGCATTTATTGAAGCCGATTCTCTCCTAGTTTCATCTGATTTAATCATGTCTTCAATTCTCAATTGCATTTCATCCTCTAAGTCTTCATCATAAAATTGGACAAACTTGTACATCTCTAATAAGTTATTTTGAGGCATCCTTACATGTATCCCATATACCAGATCAAATGGTGCACATCCAATTGCCTTCTCAACAGTCACTCTATTAGCCCATACGACCAATGGAAATTTTGAGTTCCATGTTGTACAATATAAAAATGATAATGTTAATGGGATGTTTGAATGTATAGGATTGGGAAATATAAGATCTTCTTAACCCCAAATTCTCAAAAGAAAGATCCAAATTGATTAACCACAAGAAGATGGTCAATACATAAATGAATCAATTGATGGAGTATATAAAGAAAGGAGAAAAACCTTATGTTTTGTTATGAAAATGAAATACAAAAATATTAATTGAATTGAAGATAAGTACTAACCTCAAAATAGGGCAAATATGAAAAATACTATTTTCTGGTGTTTGTGCTCAGTTTTGGGAAATTCTGCAACCGGATTTGGCCTGGAAACTCAGAAATAGAGAAAACCTAGAAACCTTTTATATTTCTGAGAAAGGTTGACCTTGACCCAAAATAGGGGTAAGATCTTACCCTGGGGCACAATCTTACCCCTTTATGTCGACCTTGACCTGCACTGGCCCGACATAAATTCTGTTTGTGGATCTCGAAAGTTCATCGAAAAGGGTACTCAGATTTGCACTAATATTCACCATCCCACACCTGTACCTACAAGAAAAAGGGTTTTTTTTAATTTGGATGAGGGGTTTGCCTTGGTCAAACCCTAGTTTTGGAATTAACCTTGAAATTTAATTGAAATTACAACAATAAATAAAGTAAATGGAACAATTCACCTTGCTTATGTTGAAATCCTTGTGGAGGATTTGAATCCTTTAATCCACAAGTATGGATGCTCCAAATGAATGTAGAATTGTATGTAGGATGTCTCAAATCAATTTCATTAGATCTTCAACACCAATCTTGAATGGATCTTGGAATAGGAAGAAGCTTGAATGAAAATGGATGGAGAAATCTTCAACAAAGGGGCTCCATAGAGATTGAATCATTCAATGGCTACCAATGGATCTCCTTGATGAATTGGATCTTGAATGCTTGAATGCTTGAAGATGAATGCTTGCATGATTTATCCTTCTTTTCTTCTTGATAATTACTTGAATTTGATGGATGATGGATATGATAGATGAATTGAAATGAGAGAGAAAGGCTTCCTTTTATACTAGTCTAGGGCACAAACTTCTAGAGAGGCCGACATAGGAGAATTAAATTCCCATTTAAACCTTAACCCCTAGAAATGGACCTAGATTAAATATAATTTAAGAGTTTACCATTCCAAAATCTGAAACAATCGACCCGAAAATGGGAAAATAAACTCTCTGAAGCTTGACATCCTGAAACCTTAGGAACTTGAAATCTAGACCCAGGGTCAGGGTCAAGGTTGACCTTGACCTAGGTCGAGGTTGACCTTGACCTTGACCAAGAAGGTTGACCTTGACCCTGAGGTCAAGAATCTCAGTTTCTCAGGACTAGGTGCCAGAAATAGGCTAGAAATAGGTGGAAAGAGAAGCAAAATAGGGGCAAAAAGATAGATCCTAGTCAAAGACCCATTCAAGGCATTTGACATGACCCCATACCACTTACTTGGAGGGCTAAAATGGTCCTAAATGGAAGTGCTTCTATTTTTTGACGATACATTTAGCCCCCATTTTAGCAAGAGTATGGACTTGATGCAAACTCTTTGTAAAGTAGATCACAATGAAAAAGATGATCTTATTGAAATCAAAGGGACAAAGGAATCCTCGATCCCCCAAGGACTCAAGTCTTTGTCAACTCCAAGATTACAATAAGAGAGACATCTCTAGAAAAGAGAGAGAAGAGGGTGTGATTACCTCGCCCAATGAGAACTTATGTCCCATTGTGAACCACACTAGGAAACAGTGCAACTGGAAAGATGGAATTGAACCACCTAGTGAATGTGGCTACTCACTAGTCAACCCATCAAGGATTCACCCTTAGGAATATTCTATTTGAAAAGAGAAAAGCCAAGAACAAAAGAGATCTAGCCTTAAGGACACCTCTACCCTTAAGGGATCAAAATTTTGGAAATTTGAAACTGGAGGGATCAAGAGATCCTATCAAATAAAAATCCATGCTTTAAGGATTAGTCACTAATCCATAAAGGGAGAAAAGTTCCTTAAAAAATATATGTATTGAAAGTTTGTGTGTACAACAGGTGAGTAGAGTGTATGCCCCCACATTAAAGTCATTGCTAACACTTCAACAGGAGCAATGGTTGGAACAGAAACATAAACAACTCCACTAATTACGTTTCCACTATGAGATTCCCCTAGGTGAAGACAAATCAAGGGAAATACCACATAAACATACACAGAACACATAAGGGATGTACCTTCCATGGGGTCAGTATGATCATAAGACAATATATATATGATATTATTGCAAATGAGTTGACATCATTCCCCAAAGAAAGTAGGACTACAATCACAATGGAGAAAATAACACATAAGAGTTACGAAGAAGAGTCTTTTCAAACCATGACATGGAGACCAAAAATAATCAGTGCTACAAAGTCACCAATCCAAGGGAACTACACAAGGAAACATTTACAAACAATAGCATAGGTACACCATAACATGAAAACAACATATAGAAGAATAGAGATACATATAGAGGAATTCTAAAATAGGTTCGATTCCTTTATCACCTTGCACCAACAAAATAACAAGGGTCATATAAAAGAATTCAACAAACATTTAGCAAACACATTATGGAAGAAGCACAGTACAACAGGAAAACATACAACAAGCTACCAAAAAGGACAATCCAATCAAGCATGTTGCCTACTCTCTCCATCTCATTCTATATCATTTTGGGAAGGTGGGAAATGCACAAGAGGGACTATATCCAATGTAGTAGGAATAATAGCCAGTTCCAAACAAGGATCATCTTGAGAATCGTAACGTTTGATACTAGGTATACTTGTCAATTGTGATGAAATCATATTTGGTAAATCAATGTCAATATCAATAGTTTCATATTCATCATTAACATCATTAGTATCATCAAGAGTATCTTCTTCATCTAGATTAATTAAAATAGGATCTAAGATACAAATAGAATCATCATAATCATGCATCTTAACATCATTATTAGTATTAACTTCTTCTAACATATCATGCATAGGCTATTCAAAAGAAGGTAAAAAACTTTGAATAACAAAGGCACGGGCCTTATCTGGAGCCCAACGCTTCTTAAGACATTCATTAGCAGATCAGTTATGTTTTTTCTTGTTTGAAATATGTTGAGAACTAGGAGGGACAACGACCGGTTCCTTCGTAGGTTCTATAGGAGGATCAATAGGATTCTTAGGAGACTAAAAATTAACACTAGGAGCTTGATTAATAGAACTAGAAGCCATGGAAATAGGAGTTATGGAAGGCATAGGAAAAAGACCACTATTAAGATCCATCTGAGGCATACTTAACTCAAGAATCTTATGATGCTTATAGTCTTGATATGATCGAAAAAGATTATCAGGTCAAGAAGGACATGAATTAGGTAATGAAGGACAAAATAAGTCAAGTGTAGCACAATCCCTAAGCCTAGAAGGTTGATATAAACTATGATTAATCATCTTCACTTCTTCATCATGAATGAATTTAAGACACTTATGGATAGGAGAAGCAATGCCATGAATGACATTCAACCAAGGAAAACCTAACTTAACTTGAAACTGATCGGAAGTAGAAACAAAAACAAAGGTAGTATCCACATTCTTACCACAAAGTTCAATAGGTAAGTTAATAGAACCAAATGATGGATAAATAAAACCATTACAAGTTTCATTCCACATATCTGATATATCATAAGAATCACATTGTAAGTTCTTCATAAAAAGATTTTCTTCAGTAATAAAATTGACTAAGGATGTAGGATCAACTAGAAAACCACATGTAGGTATCTTAGAAATCCTAGCATAAATATAAAGGGGACCATTAAGAGCTTTAATATTCTCAGAATCATCAAAGGTAATCAAGAGTTCCCGAGGTCTTTTATTCTTAGGTTATTTTTGAGGTTTAGTTTGAAGTTCAGGTTTAGGTTTAGGTTGAGGTGGAATTTGAAGTTGAGTTTGAGATTGAAGATGCGGTGGAGATATAGATTGAGACAAAACAACATGCTCCACATGATTAACAATGTGATTCAGATCATTCATCTTTAAATCATAAACAATATCCATAGAAGATGGTTGAACAATGGTATTAGTGTCATGTGTAGGTAAAGGATTCGTATAGATTTGGAGATTTTGATTAGGAGGAGAGACAAACTTGTTTCCACTACCATCAAAATTATCAAGAGATAAAGCATTATAATCAATTAAGTCTTGAACCTTATGCTTTAAAGAATAACACTTCTCAGTATCATGGCCATTTTGATGATGGTATTGAAAAAAGGATTTGGAATCAAAGGAATTGGATGCCACCGTAGCAGGTAAAAGAGGTTGAATAGGAGGTAAAGTAATCATATTAGTAGTCAACAATTTATTCATAATGGAATGCAAAGATTCAGAAAGAGGAGTAAATGTATGATTCAAATGAAAAGCAGTGGATGCAGAAGTAGCTTTATTGGATGTAACAATAACTTGATCAGTAACTACATTTTCTTGTTTATTTATCTTGACACAGTTGTTAGGTTTTTGAAAATTGTTTGGATTAGGAACAACATCACTCTTATCAACTAGGACATCAGCCATTGGAGTGTTGCCCTCAAATTGACTCACTTGTAATTGATAATGATGAAGCATTGTACAAAGTCGTTGAAAAGAGGTAAATTTAGTAAGGAGATTCTTATCTCTAATATCCTTTTGTAAATTTGAAATAGACATACATTGAATATCAATATCAAGAATAGGATAGGAAATTTGAGCATGCAAATGCTTAAATCTACAAATAAATTTAGTCAATTTTTCTTTAGTATTTTATTTATAATGCATCAAATTAGTTAAGGACACTTGCGGACCAATTTTATTTTGAAATTGTTGAATAAAGGAATTAGCAAGTTTTGGGAAAGAATCAATAGAATAAGGAGGCAAGGAACAATACCATTGCAAGGCCTTATCATGAAAATTTCTAGCAAACAACTTGGCTAAAATCCTATGGTCATGATCATAGTCACTACAAAGGATTTGAAATATTTTAACATGAGTAACAGGGTCTCCCTTATCATTGTAATTCTCAAGACAAGGCATATCGGCTTGTTGAGGAACAAGAGCATGAATAATGTCTATGGATAAAGGACTTCCCATGTCACATGTAGGAATGGTAAACTTGGATTGAGTTAAAGACAAAAGTTGTTGTTGTAAAGAGGACACAGTTTGAGCCAAATTGATGATTGTTGAATCATTAGATGAAATAGGAGGCATAGACACACTAGAAACACTAGGTAAAGTGTATGAAGTGACATGAATGGAAGACACAACTAGGGGAACACTTGGAACCACTGTTGGAAGAGGATTAGAATAAGTGAAAGGAACGTTATGATAAGAAGGTTTTGAAGTAGGAAGGGACACATGAGGAACACTCATAGGAAGAGAGGGAATTGACGTAGTCACCAAAGGAGGAGTATAAGTAGGAATGCTAGGTAAAGGAATGAAAGAAGGTTCCACACTAGTGATAGGAGGAGTGAATCCTAAATCTTGAGCTTCTTGAGCTAAAGGTTTAACCTTTGAATGCACAAGAAGAGTAATATCACACAAGAGATTAACACCTTGATCACTATCATGAGAGACTTTCTTAAGAGCATCTATAACTTGAATAAAATCTTGATTATGGTTCTCTTGAGTAAGCCAATTTCCCATTTTATCAAGTTCAGTTGACATTTTTTGGACTTGTTCAGGAGGAACTCTTAAAGCATCATCCTCATCATGAGATGAGTGAGAAGAGTTATTCTCCATAGTAGGATTAGAATCATGAATAATCAAATTGTCATCCGGAATTCTAAGAAAATGAGATGAAGATTCAAGATCGAATGCACCCATAAGTCTATGACTTCATCTAACTAGAATATTATAAGTAGGACTAGAGGTAGTAAAGCTCATATACCAATGCAAATGAAAAAATGAACTAAACTAGGAAAACAAAAAGCATAAACAAATAAATGTTTTTGTATTTTTACTTTATATGAAATATAAATGCAAGATCTAACACCGTATAAGAAAGAGTTGTCTATCATGGGTTCACCAAAATGTATAGTATAAAAATGATGATGTTGATGGGATGTGTGAATGTATAGGATTGGGAAATATAAGATCTTCTTCTTAACCCCAAATTCCCAAAAGAAAGATCTAAATTGATTAACCATAAGAAGATGGTCAAGACATAAATAAAATAATCGATGGAGTATATGAAGAAAGGAGAAAAACCTTATGTTTCATTATGAAAAGGAAATACAAAAATCTTAATTGAATTGAAGATAAGTACTAACCTCAAAATAGGGAAAATTTGAAAATACTATTTTCTAGTGTCTGTGCTCATTTTCGGGAAATTCTACAACCAAATTTGGCCTGGAAACTCAGAAATAGAGAAAACCCAGAAACCTTTTGTGTTTCTGAGAAAGATGAACCTTGACCCAAAATAGGGGTAAGATCTTACCCTAGGGCACAATCTTACCCCTTTATGTCGACCTTGACATGCACTACTCTGACAGAAATTCTGTTCACAGATCTTGGAAGTTCATTGAAAAGGGTACTCAGATCTGCACTGATATTCACTGTCCCACACCTATACCTAAAAGAAAAAGGGTTTTATTTGTTGGATGATGGGTTTGCCTTGATCAAACCCTAATTTTCAAATTAACCTTGAAATGTAATTGAAATTGTAGCAATAAACAAAGTAAATGGAACAATTCATCTTGCTTATATTGAAATCCTTGTGGAGGATTCGAATCCTTGAGTCCACAAGTATGGATGCTCCAACTAAATGTAGAATTGTATGTAGGATGTCTCAAATCAATTGCATTAGATCTTCAACACCAATCTTGAATGGATCTTGGAATAAGAAGAAGCTTGAATGAAAATGGATGGAGAAATCTTCAACAAAGGGGCTCCATAGAGATTGAATCCTTAAATGGCTACCAATGGATCTCCTTGATGAATTGGATCTTGAATTCTTGAATGCTTGAATTATTTCTTCTTCTTTCTTGATTGATAATTACTTGAATTTGATGGATGATGGATATGATAGATGAATTGAAATGAGAGAGGAAGGCTTCCTTTTATACTAGTCTAGGGTACAAACTTCTAGAGAGGCTGACATAGGAGAATTAAATTCCCATTTAAACCTTAACCCCTAGAAATGGACCTAGATAAAATATAATTTAAGAGTTTACTGTTCTAAAATCTGAAATAGCCGACCCGAAAGTAGGAAAATAAACTTTTTGAAGCCCGACATCCTGAAACCTTCAGAACTTGAAATTTGGACCCATGGTCACGGTCAAGGTCAACTTTGACCTAGGTTAGGGTCGAGGTTGACCTTGACCCTAAGGTAAAGAATCTCAGTTTCTCAGGACTAGGTGCTAGAAACAAGTTGGAAATAGGTGGAAAGAGAAGTAGAATAGGGGGAAAATCTAGATCCCAGTCAAAGACCCATTAAAGGCATTTGACATGACCCCATACCACTTACTCGAAGGGCTAAACTAGTCCTAAATGGAAATGCTTCATTTTTCCAACGATACACATGCTTTCTTATTATTTTCAAGGATCATCTTGAGAATCTTTATCAGGCTTTTATTTGTTGATTCTGCTTGTCCATTTTCCTGCGGATGATATGGGGATGAGTATGACATTTGAATTCCTAAACTTTCACAGAATTCCTTGTATTCATTTGATTTGAAGCACATTTCATTTTCACACACAATCCTTTCAGGACAACCAAACATAGTAACAATATAATTCAATAAGAAATCAATCACCACCTTGCTAGTTGCATTCCTTGTGGGAATAGCCTCTACCCATTTTGTAAAGTAATTAGTGGCAACTAAGATCCAAGAATTTCCTCCACTTGAATTTTTTGGTATATCTCCTATAAAATCCATTCCCTATTGTTGGAAAGGGGCTTGCACTTCCACTGGGTTCAATAATACATTTCCTAAAAAGTTTAACTTGCCAGAAATCTTTGACAATCATCACAATTTCTCACATGTCTTTTTGCATCTTTGAAAATTGTGGGCCACCAAAACCCTACTCTAAAAACCTTTTGAGCATTAGTTTTACCCATGTAGTATTCACCATAGATCCCTTCATGCATTTCTCTCAGCAAATTATCAACCTAATCTTCATCTACACATTTCAATAAAATGCAATCCAGATTTTTTCTCCACCATTTGGATATGATGATAACATATTTAATTGCTTGTAACTTTAGGGCTCTTTTCTTGCTATCATCCAGTCCTAATGGACACTTCATATTCCTTAAGTAATAAATAATATCTTGATACTAGACACAATCATCCATATCACAGGTGTAATCAATTTCCATCTGATTGATCTGATTTGCATCAAGATTAGACTGAGCCATCAATCTTGATAATCCTTGACCTCTAACCAATTTGGTGATGTGAATATCAATGCTATACTCTTGGATCCTATTTATCCATCTACATCTCCTCCCAAATACTTCTTGTTGTGAAAAGATGCCCTAAACTGCAACACTTGGTATAAAAGAAATCTTTGTTTCTCCCATGAGATATCATCTGAAAGCCTTCACAACCTTTACAAGTGTGTAAGCTTACTTTTCATTAATGTTATACTTTAATTCAACAACTTGTAAGGACTTACTAAAGAAAGCAATAGGTTGTTCAAAACCCTCACTATTTTTTAGTGACAAGACTGCAACAACAATATGAAAAGAAGCAAAAGAGAAAATATGCATTGGAATGTCATAGTCTAGTGCCTTAAGCATAGGTGAATCTTTGATTTCCTATTTGATATTCTTGGAAGATTCATCAGGCTCACCATCCCATTTGATCTCAGACCCCTTCTTTGACATTTTTGATATAGGTCTACTAATCTCAACAAAAATTGTAACCAATATTCTTAAGAAGTTTACCTGGCCAAAGAAGGATTGGATTCCTTTCACATTTTTTGGTTTTTGAATCTTATTAATGGATACTACCCTTTCCAGATCAATTCTTACTCCTTGTTTTCCAACTAGATGGCCCATTAGTTTTCCCTCCATCACACCAAATGCACACTTCCTAGGGTTCATAGAAATACCATACTCTAGGGCTCTTACAAATATCTTCTCTAAATGTAAGCAATGATCTTCTTCCCTTTTGGAATATGCAATCAAATCATCTTGATATACCACAAGAAAATCATTTATGAGCTCAACAAATGCAACATCCATTTCTCTTTGGAAAGTAGGACTAGCATTTATTAAGCCAAATGGCATTCTCACATACACATATGTTCCCCAAGGTGTTGTAAAGGAAGTTTTGAATTGTTTTGATTCCTTTAAAATAAATTTATTATAACCAGAGAAACCATTCATCATGGACATCAGATCAAACCCAGTTACTCTTTGTAGCATTGCCTCCATATTAGGCAAGCAGTAGTTGTCTTTCAAACAAGAGATGTTCAAATTTTTGAAGTCCACACATAATCTTATGTCTCCATTTTTCTTCCTAATAGGGACTAAATTTGATACCCAAGAAAAATGTCTAATAGGGTCTATGATTCCAGCATCTTTCAACTTCATCAATTCTTCTTGCATTTTATGTGCTAAGGTAGGATTGATTGGTATCTATTTTTACCTAAAAGGTTTAGCATCTTTCTTCAAAGGAATGATATGATGAAACAAATCCTCTCTATAAACTTTTAAATCATCATAGGACCATGCAAAAACATGTCTAAATTTTCTCAATAATTCAATCATAGTATGTCTCACCTTTTGAGACATTTCTTTTCCAATGTATACTCTTTTAGGTGTTTCTTTTGTACCAAGATTAATTTCTTTTAAATCCATCTGGTCTCTCTTTTTAGTATCCATTTTGACTCTATCATGACTATCAAACATAGTTTTTAAAACAATAAGTCCCTTAGGAACTTTATTAGTCTTGAGCTGCAACATTTCATTTCCAAGGATAATTTCTTTCCCTTCAGTAGTTTCTACTAAGGTTGAATAGTCCAATTCTTGACCATAATACTTATCCTCATAGTTCATAAACCTTAATATATCTTGGTCATCCTCAAAAACATGCTAGTTCTCAACATTATCTGGTATGCTTGGTCTAGTTTGAATTTCAACTTTAGAGATTCCTGCTAAAGTTAAGTCACTATGATTGATTGCAATATTAGCTAACAAGTCAACCATTTTTTTGTTGCTTCTATCCTTCCATACAATATTGAATGTATCAAAACTTTCAATCAAATCCCAAACTGAATTCCTATATTGTTTCAATCTTTTGTTCTTAGAAGCATAAATTGATCTCACTTGAGACACTACTAATTCAAAATCACCAACTACTTTTACACATTTCATTCCATGTTTGTATACCAATCAAAATCCTATCAATAATGCTTCATATTCTGCTATGTTATTTTTGCAAAGGAAACTTAATATGAAAGAGAACATATAAGTGTTTCCATAAGGAGAAATGAGTAGAATACCTACTCTTGAACCATCTTTACAATTTGCACCATCAAAATAAATCACCCATAACTCACCTTTCTTAGATTTGGAATTTAATTCCACAGTGATGGGAGGTAAGATAGGTTCTTTATCAAGCATAGTGACTTTTTCCCTGAAGGCATTGATGTCAGTATCTATAGAACATGTAATCTCATTATCAATATTTTTCTCAATCATGTGGGTAACTCTTGGCTCCCTTTCAACTTTAATAGATTGATCATCAATCTTGAAAGTTTCATAGGACAAGTCACTTTGAAAACTTCCACCCATATTAGCACTCCATTTCCTAGATAATAACATCCCATAATGAGGTGGGATGTCTACTACCAAGATACTCATAGTCAGTTCCTTGTTCGGATAGGCTGCCAATTTGTGGGGCAGTACATTAATAGTCCCAATAGATGGTACTTCTCTTTGATCCATTGCACAACATTTTCCCTGAACATTTTAACCTTGAGACCCAACCTCTCCATGATTTTAAAAGGCATAACAATGTTTGATGCTCCTGAATTAATCATGCGATTCTTTACTATCATTCCATTTACTATGATACTTAGGAAAAATAGATCTATGTTTCCAAGGCACGCATTGATAGAGTTGTCCAAATACATAGGTGGTATTTGAGACACCACTCCCTAAACTTCCATTTATTTCTTGGCTTCAACTTGGGGCTCATTGGTGTTGCAAGAAACATTATTGTCATGAACATTTTCAACCCATGCTAGAGCTCTATCTTTATGTTCAGGGATTCTTAATAATTTTGATAAGGGAACCTTAACAGTAATATGGGAAAACATTGAAAAGATATCAATAAGAGTAGAAGAAGGAATTTCTATTTTCATTTCTCTAGTATCCTTCTACTTTTCAAATACATCAGTTGTTGTCATCACCTTTTGTTTCTCAATTTTGGCCATTGTATTAATTGGCTTCTCAACTTCCTTTTGGTTGTCACTATTTTAAATAGTTACATATTTATAGCTCCAACCTGTTTTGGTTCCCACTTCTTACCTTTTACATTTTTTACTTTCACTACATAGTCACCTTTTGGTTTAGTTCTAATGGGTTCCTTGGAATTAGTATTCTTTATGAACATAACTGCAACTTTGCCAGTGCTATCATTTGCTATCATGAATCTAGTTTGCACTTGTGCTACCATTTCTGTAGTGATCTTATAAATCTCCTCCTTTGAGGGTCTTCTCAAATTCACTTTCTCTGAAGAAGATGTCATGTTACATGTCCTTTCATCAATGTTCTCATCATTAGAAAAGACTTCTTGATGGAAGAATGCTCTATTATGTCTTTTCAAACACACATCAACTTCCTCATCAGTGTCTGAAGCATCTTCATGTCCCAAATATGAATCAGTAAGATTACAACCAATGTCATCATTATTTTCTTCCTGGTCTAATTCTTCAATACCATCATCTTGGTATGCAGCTAAGGATTGTGCAACCATACAATGTTCTGTAGAATGAGATGACTAACATGCCATATACACCATGGTGTATCTTCTACAACATTCACAGAAGTCTTTTGTAATGGAACAGGGATGACCTTGTCATTATTTCCTTTTGCAGATGGAATAATAGGTTTACCATCCTTCCACTGGGTGTTATAAGGGAAATTTTGCAGCCTATTCTACCTATTGAAATTATTGTTGAAATGGGGCTTTTTTGCAGTAAAAATATTCTCATTTCTATTACTTGGCATTTTCAAGTATTTCAATGCATTTAGCACTTTATCCAACTTGTCTTCTTCTTGCCTCTTGTTTCCAAAAGTCCTTTCATTATCCTTCTTAAAGTTCTTGTTTCCAAACAACTTAGGGTCATCTCTTTTCCCACCCAATTTACCAGATATCTTCATATTGTTTTCAACGTTCACAACAATCCTAAAGGCATCTCTAAGAGTTCTTAGTTCTTTGCATCTTAGTAGGTATCCAACCTTACCATCAAAGGCACTGAAGTATGTTGTCAGAAAAAAATGTCATCTAACCTCATAACTTGAAACCGTTTATGCATACCCTTTTGAAATCTCATGTTAAACTCAGCTGCAGATTCATTCTGATTTTTCCTTATGTTGTTAAATTCATTTAACATGAAACTAGCATTAGGTCTATCACCATATTGTTCATTAAATTTTTTTTCAAAAGCATCCCATGAATCAATACAATGGCCAAGCAGTCTTTGAAACTAATCTCTAGCATCTTCTACCAAAGATTCAACAAACAATTTCATAACTACATCCTCATGTTGTATTTCATAGTCATTGAACATGTCAATAAATAACCTAAGGTGTTCTTCACAACTGATGGCATTATTTCTAGAAAATTTAGTTACCTTATCTCTTATCTCAGTTGGAATAGTATGAGGATAACCTGGTATCCTATCAAAACTAATTTTCCTATACCCTTCTAATTGTATAGGTCTTCTTTGAAAACTTAATCCAATGTTTCCACTACGACCAGCATTATAAACTATACCCCGACCTACTTGTACATTTGACTGTTGTTCAGGGTCAACATTTAACTTGGTAGATGAAGCAAAAAGCAAATTATGAGCATCAACATTACCAAGTGGAGCAATATTAGAAGTTGCAAATGGCATACCCATTTCAACTGTAGATGGTCCAAGAGTGTTTACAGATGAAAGCTTCAAGAGTTGGATCTTCCTTCTTGTTTTTGCAATAGATTCTTCAACTTCAACCTTTTCCAATTCCTTTGCTAGATCATCTCTTTCTTTCTTTCTTTTTTCCATCTCTATATCAAAATTTGAGACAGGTGGTGGGATTTTTGGTCTAACCACAAGCTCATTTATTTTGATCCCAACCATCTTTTGCTTTCCCTTATTGTTATCAATAGCAATAGGTTTGGCATTTTCACTTACATTTTTTTCTTTAGGCTGAGAAGCATAACTTTGTACTTGTCTAATCATAGGGCCTTCTTGTTCAAACTCATGGTCTTGCAATAGGTGCTCTTTCTCACTTCTCAGGGAAACAAGGTCACCAAAGAGATCAGGCTATAGAGATTTAGGAGCAAAATAAATTTTTTTGTTTCTCTCCTTTAGTTCATTAATCTTTCTGAGTAGAGACTCTCTTTCCATTAATGCATTTATAGTCTTAACCTCTCTTTCTTTTTGCAATCTCTTGTATATTGCATCTTGTTCTACTAGCAACAACCTCAATGCACCTAAATCAATTAGGTCTATCATAACATCATCAGAGCTTGATGATACATCCACGTTAGTGATATTTTGATATGAAAAATGGACCCGTCTTGGCTCCATTGGTTGCCTTTTAAGAATAGCTTCATCTTGATGTAGTCTTGGCATGTAACCTTTATTTCCTCCCTTTACATTTTGATTTGCAGGTGGTATGAACTTGTCTTGATATAATACCTCTGAGGTATCATAGAAATTATCTTGAGAGAGACCACTATCAAACTTAGAAATTTTATATAGTGGTTCATTTTCATTAGCAGATGTGTGTAATACTCCATTTTCTACATTATTTTTTTCTCTTATAGGTGCACTACTAGATTCTCCACCTTTTCTAAGCCAGTTTTTCTTTCCTAACCTAGGTAACTCTTCTAGACTAACATCTGGGTGTCTCCTGAAAAAAGGTCTTGTGTTTTTTAATTTTATCGATGGTTTGTAGCTTGTAAACACACTAGTTCTAACCCTTTGAGTCACCACCCAAGTTGATGGGAAATTTTGATAAACAAACCTTGAGAATCTAAAGAAAATCTCAAACAAAACAGGAGAAACATGGGGACCTAGACAAAGATGAAATACCACTCTAGTAATTTGTAACACTAAATAGCCAAAGATTCTTTAAATCTTTTAAGACTTTTCTATGTTAATCTCCCTAGCGAAGTCACCATTTTGTTGGTTCCTCTTTGTTCCTAGAATCCTGGAAAAATCAAGATGCAACAAGCTTCAGATGGCTAGGAAAAGAGAGCACTAGAAGACAAAAAGCTGTTATAATGATTACATAGGGTGGAGAACAAACTGGAGAATTATCTTTTCAATCATAATCCCTTTTTGAATAAATTGCTATTTATTTAAATCCCTCCACATCCTAATATTCTTCTAAGCCTCGATTAATATAAAACCAATTTAAATTAATCTAAATTCCTACCTAAAACCTAGCATACACCCATCATCTCACTTGCTAAACCTACTCTTCACTCCCTTAACCTCACTTAAAAAGTGATTCGTAACCTCATTAGTCCTAATGGGTTGCTCACACATGTGTGAGAAACTCTTCCCAAGGAAGCCCCCAAACTTCCTTAAATGCTCCAACTCCTTACAAATTTGTCTCCCACACTCTTCCCCAAATTTTCTCCCACATGTGTGAGAAACATTAAGCCACTCAAACCTTAAATGCCCATCTTGTCTCAAATTGACCTTTCAAAATAGCTATCCCCTCTAGCCTATGTGTCTCCCATGTGGATCCTATGTGGATGCCACATATGTGCCACCTCATACAAGCCCTCTCTCTCCCTCGAAAAATCTATAAATAGAGGCCCTTCCATGAGCAATTCATCTTTCATTTTTGCATTGTTATCATGTTAGTTTAGCTCTAGAATTTCATAGCATTTTAGTATGTTAGTTTCCTTGTTCTTATTTTTGATCTAGATCACATAGAATAAATTTAATAGCAAATGAATCTTAGTTTACATTGTATTGTAGTTTATTTTCAATCTAAATTACATATCATGTTTAATGGTTAAATAATCTCAGTCTTGCATATCATTTGTATTTTTAATCTTCATCAGTCTCATCATTGGAACCCTTGTTGCAAGCTAGTTCTTCATACTAGTTTTGCACTATTTTGGGATCTCCTTTGGCTTGCATTTAGGATTTAAATAATCTTAGATTGCATTGGGGATCCTCTCATTGTGTTTGGAGAGCACATCCACAATCTCTAAAATGAACAAATTAAATGGGGCTTGGGTTCTTTTGTTTTGGTTCAATCGAAGGTGGTGTGTTTGAATCTTTTTCATATGAGTGCATGCATGTTTTAAAATAATTTTTTCTTATCTATGCGTGGTCCCAATAGGTTATGTTCATTGCATATATATTTTGACATGCCCAGTGGGATACCCACAATGCAAATTTGTTCCTCATTTGAGGATTTTCATCATCCGTTTCTAAAACTTTGACAGTCCTCATAGAAGGCAGTGAGAATAATCGTACGAGTAAACATAATTATGGCCTATTTACTTGTACTTCATGCTAAGTATACTCGTAGAGCATGCTGAGAATAATCATATTGGCTTTAACCCCTCTTTGTCTGCATTCTATCTACTTTCTTTCTAGCCCTATTTTATCATACTGCAACCTGTGTATTCTTGTACTGAGCATGGTATATTCTCATACTAGAACTCTACTTTTTTGTGTGTATAGTCATATGAGTCTGTACACAAAATCTCATTCTTTGTTTACTCGTATTAGAAATAGAGAGCATTTTTGGAGCTTTGGATCTTAATGTTTTTGGATTTTAGTGATTGTTTTGGCTTCATATTGTCCTTGACCTTCTATTTCACAAGTTCTAACATGTTTTTGTAGGTCATTTGATAAATAAATTCTTTCCAAAGTCATCAACATCTCAAACTACTAACATATTTTTGGTTGTAGGATGCTTGCCAAAGAATCATTTCAAAAACTACTAAATCTATCTATCTTGCATGTTTCCTATGAGATATAAACACAAATCATGTCTTCTCATTAATCTCTTTTCTTAGGCATTTTAATGAAATTCCACTTGTAGCATCTTGTTAAGTGATAGGGGAGTATACTTTTGTCTCTTTGAGAAAATAAAAAATCTAGACCCACTTGATTTTATGCTTTAATAGGGACTTTGGAAATGAACAAGTGTGCTTGATGTGTTCGGGATAAAACAACATTGGATAGGAGAGTATGCTCTTTTCCCCTTGAGGGAAAATCAGAAATCTAGACTCCTTTAGTTGAAAATCCATGATTTTAGTTTCATCCTTTAGATGCGCCTGCTGGTTGAGGTAAAAAGCTCCTAGGAATGACCCATGTGAGAATGACATGTAATCCCACCACTCCAACTCACGTTAATAAAAATTTATTCTTGGGGTTAAAGCCTCAGAAGTAGGATAATATTTGAGATTATACTTGGCTCTCACCAAACACATCAGTAGGGCCTCACAATCTAAATCATGATTACGTGACTACCTGTGCCAATGTGCTTTATGGGGATATATGCCTAAATCATGCTTGCACAGACACAAACAGTGTGTTCAAATGAAGAACCTCACTAAAATCCATTAAATAGAAGCTACCTACTTTACCCCCAAAAGTTTGATAATCCAAGTGCAAGGAGGATAGTAACCTCCCCAAGACACTCACCATATTGTGCCTTCCTAAGAATTTTGAGTTGGATAATACGACATCATTATTGGATCCATTGCATGCATGGTGATGACCATATTCTGATTAGATCTTGAAGTGTGCCTAAGTTAGAAAGTGAGGATTTTCACACTCAACCGACTCCTTAAGGTAGTAATTGTGCTTGACTATTTACAACATCAAATCTTTCCCAAGAACACATGCACTTCAAAAATGTTGTCAACTTCATTGTCACTATTTCTTATCTCCCACAAGGTTACTTTTTCCCTTGCCAGATTATTTTCAAGCATGTGACTATTATCTTTTGATTTTAATGCTTGAAATTGGGTCATTTTCTATTGGAGAGAAAAATCAGATTGAAAGCCCAATTGATCAATTTCACCCCAAAATGGTCTTGAACCATCCTTTCAAAATATGATTGATTCTATGAAGTACAAGAAAGAAAAGATACCAATTGCTCATGTTTATCAAGATAAGAGAAGTGAAGAATGTAAACTTAAGGATTGTCAACCTATCATAACTGCATTCAAGGAAGAGATCAAGTATCAAGAAAAGCTCAAAAGAGTAACCTACAATGCAAAAATCATGTAGTTTGGAGCATGTTTCCAGATAAACCATCACTTTTTTACCTTTGAAAGTGAAGACTAGTTGGCTTATCATACGCCACATCCTTTTGAATCCCATGAAACTATCTCAACATCCTTGCATTCTTTCATCATAGATCATCCTTTAGGTACATTTACATCATCCCCTTAGATAGTCTCATTTAGACCAAACCAATCATCCTTAATAAAAAATCCAAACAAAAAAAAGAGAATCAAAATCCAAATCCAAAAATCAATCAAACCATCCAAATATATGCCTAGTGCCTTATCCTTTTGAGTTGCTCACATCCTTATCCTAAATCAAAACCATCTTATAGATTCACCCTTTTGACTAAGCATTGTCTAGGGTAGCTTTTACTTGTCTTTATAGGCATCATCATCTTGATACAAAGATTGGCATGCATTAACAAGGATCCCATATTCCAAAGATCATAAGTCTATCTAAGGTTGACAATCCCATCCAATTTAATCATACACTAGGAAAGGAAACTCATTCCCATTTGGCACTAGGTAATCCTTAGCTCTTAGGACATCCCCATCATCATAATCAAATCACCATGAAAGAATCCATTAGTTCATCCAGGTTCATCTTGAGCCTTATGCTTAGCTCATCCTTAGGACTATCCTATCCTCATCCTTAGTCTCTTTAGAAACACTTTGCATTCATCCATCATCTGCATCTTCATTTCCCCATACTAGGACTTTCATTTCTCATGCCTTCCAAGAAACGATTGAATAACTGAAAGAATATGGATCCCAATCTCGCCACTAGTTTTTCTAACCCTAACAATCCTAATAATGTAATGGTAACATTGTTGGAAACTGTAATTGAAGAAATTTTTGTATTGTCATTGATGTCAAACCTTAATTGGTAAGACAATTTTTATATATGAAAGTACTATATCTATTTATTGGTGAAAAGGATTAGGGCAAGGGAGATAACAATAGCACCTAGGGAAAGGTTGAGTTATTTGATACTTCAATGAGTACTTGATTATTTGGCACTATGATAAGATAATGTATTTTTTTATCTAAGTAAGAAGAAAGATTGAAGAAGTAGGCTTAACCGAGCAAAAGTGAAGAAATATATTTTAAGCTGAGTGATGTTAGTGTCGACCGAGTGCCTGTATATGCTGAGTAACTTTAGTGTTGACCGCACATCAATTTAGGTCAAGCGACAAGAAATTACCAAGAAAAATAGTGTTAGCGAGGAAGACAGTTTGAAGAGATGATCGAGTTATGCAGTGATGACCAAGGAGATGAACACAGTATTGACTGAGCATCAATAATTTACATTTGGAGGAAGAATTTAGATTTCCAGCTGACACAATTGAGTTCTTGGGTTATGTAAATCGTGTTGACTTTATTAATTAATTATATGGAGAATTTAATGCATGGTAAATCTTTTTATGGATTCAATGAGGAGATTGCATATTTTTCTAGAAGGATGGATGAAGAACTTAAATGATGGAAGGATTCGATGAATCTAACCTAACCTAATATATATGGTGGAGATTAAGAGGGAAAATTTAGATCTATCTATTGTAGAGGTATACTAGAAGAAAACCTAAGTGTGAAGTTACACAAGGGCAGAGGAGGCTGAAGTTGTTGATGTTATTGACTGATAAGTCTAAGAAGAAGGCTGAAGGTAAAGGAGTTGATCTGAGTTGTGCTTTCTTGAAGTGAATTCTGAGAAGATCAAAGATGGAGATGGAAATGGTACTCAGTTAGTAAATCAGCATACATGTGTGAATTGGATTTGATAATTGCAAAGTGAGTTGGATGTTTTACAGATAAGATATTACTGCTACTTTCTAACCATTGTATCCTTCTAAATCCTTTAATCAAGGTTGACCTAATAGTCATTGTTAAGTCCTTTAATCAAGGTGGCATTCTAATGGAATGTACTTAAATCCTTTAACCAGGTCACTTTTGACAGAGTGTTTTAAATCCTTTAACAATGTCACACGTAACAGTGTGTTTGTAACCTTTAACAAGGTTGGCTTTTCACAAAGCTCACTTTAGAAGAGTGAAAATATCAGTAACATGTTACAAAGTGGTTTTTCCCATGCTGGGTTTCCACTGTAAATTTGGTGTTATACTTGTGTGAATGATTGTTGTAAATGTTTATATATTCTACAAGTTAATTACTGTTGGATAGTGGACTGCATGTTATATGTTTCTGGTATACATATTCTTTAGAGACCAAGTTGTGTTGGTGATTAGATCTGATATTGTTGAAGTGTTTAAAAACTCAATTGGTACATCTGGACCTAAGAATAACTAATTCACCCCCCCTCTCTATTGTTCTAAATAATATTAACAAACATATGATCTATAACCGACACAAATCAAGAATGTGTGGAAAGATCCAATTGAAGGACCCACCATGGTTTCCATGGAAGCATTTATGAGTTATCCTAGACATGCACAAATGGTCAGTGCAATCATAGCTCAAAATCATCTCACCATCTTGGAAAACTATGTGCAGGAGGGTAATCCCATTCAACCATAACTTCTACCCTTGAATCCTAAAAAACCCATACACATCCCCATTGACACCTACCCCAGTGTCATCCAAAAAATCATCAACCCTAGCTTACAACTATCCTAGGTGGCCTCACTTATCCCTCACCTATTGCAATCTAGTTCCACAAACCCTATTGTAAAAATAATGGCACAATCCACTCCTTTTTCCATCATGGGACCACTACCCCCACCTGTCACATCCAAAACCACTACTTAAGCATAGAGCTCTGCACAAGCACAGTTGCTACCTCCCATGCAAATCTCCAAACAAGAAATACCTCCACCTTTCATGATCCAAACCTCCACATTAGCACCACCCTTCCAGGGGGAATTAAAAGTGCCCCTTCCACCTACCACTCAACTAACCTCTCCACAAGTGTCTCTCCCACCTTTCATCACCAACACACAAGCCCAACAACTATTTTATACAACTAGAATACCTCTAATTGGACCTTAGAATTAGCCACTCACATCAAAAACCCCTGTCACTACACCTACATCACAACCTGTTGCAAGGACTAGATCTTCCTGGGGTTTTAATCAGGTTCAAAGGATCCCCTTAGGGATACAAACACAGTCCAACATCTATATGTTAGGAATAGTCCCAAGAGATAACTGAGAGGGGGGGGGGGGGTGAATCAGTTATGTAAAAGATTCAATTCTTTATCCAATTAAGTATACTTAAACATAAAGCATAAACACAATGAAAGAACACTTGAATACAACACCAATATTTTACTTACGGGGAAACCCAAGTAGGTAAAAACCCCGGTGGCACTTGATACCCACTAATATTCTGTACTAGTGTATAATGATCCTTGTTAGAAGATCCTTTACCCTGTTAGGAGTTTCTTTCCTTTGAATATACTTGAGCATTCAAATGTGTCAAAAAGGGTCATGGGGACTTCTTAGGGGTTCTAATAGGCCTTAATGTGTGTTAGGACCCTTAAGAAGTCCCTGTGACACCTTTTGACACATTGGAATGCTCAAGTGTTTCCTAAGGGGTCCTACGATGCCTTCAGACACAATTGAGCATTCAAATGTGTCAAAAGGGGTCATGGAGACTTCCTAGGGGTCCTAGTACACCTTATCATGTGTTAGGACCTCTTAGAAGTCCCTGTGACCCCTCTCGACACATTAGAAGGCTCAAGTGTGTCCTAAGGGGTCCTACAGCCTCTTCGAACACACTTGAGCATTCAAATGTGTCAAAAGGGATCATATGGACTTCTTAGTGGTCCTAATAGGCCTTATCATGTGTTAGGACCCCTAGGAAGTCCCCGTGACCCCTTTTGACACATCAGAATACTCAAGTGTGTCCTAAGGGGTCCTATGATGCCTTCATACACACTTGAGCATTCAAATGTGTCAAAAGGGGTCATGAGGACTTCCTAGGGGTCCTGGTATGCCTTATCACGTGTTAGGACCCTTAGGAAGTCCTCATGACCTTTGTGGACACATTGGAATGCTCAAGTGTGTCCTAAGGGGCCCAACGGACCCTTTGGACACACTTGAGCATTCAAATGTGTCAAAAGGGGTCATGGGGACTTCCTAGGGGTCACAGTAGGCCTTATCACATGTTAAGACCCCTAGGAAGTCCCCGTGACCCCTATGGACACATTGGAATTGTCAAGTGTGTCATAAGGGATCCTACGGCCCCTTCAAACACACTTGAGCATTCAAATGTGTCAAAAGGGGTCATGGGGACTTCCTAGGGGTCCTAATAGGCCTTATCGCAAGTTAAGACCCCTAGTAATTCCCTGTGTCCCCTATGGACACATTGGAATGCTCAAGTGTGTCCTACAAGGTCCTACGGCCCCTTTGAATAGACTTGAGCATTCAAATGAGTGAAAAGGGGTCACAAGGACTTCCTAGGGGTCCTAATAGGCCTTATCACATGTTATGACCCCTAGGAAGTCCCCTTGACCCCTTTTGACACATTAGAATACTCAAGTGTGTCCTTAGGGGTCCTATGATGCCTTCGAACACACTTGAGCATTCAAATGTGGAAAAAAGGGTCATAAGGACTTCCTAGGGGTCCTAGTAAGCCTTATCATGTGTTAGGACCCCTAGGAAGTCCCTGTGACCCTTGTGGACACATTGGAATGCTCAAGTGTGTCTTAAGGGGTCCTATGGCCCCTTCAGACACACTTGAGCATTCAAATGTGTCAAAAGGGGTCATGGGGACTTCCTAGGGGTCCTAGTATACCTTATCCCATGTTAGGACCCCTAGGAAGTCCTTGTGACCCTTGTGGACACATTGGAATGCTCAAGTGTGTCCTAAGGGTTCCTACGGCCCCTTCAGACACACTTGAATATTCAAATGTGTCAAAAGGGGTTATGGGGACTTCCTAGGGGTGCTAATAGGCCTCATTGCATGTTTGGACCCCTAGGAAGTCCTTGTGACCCCTTTTTACATATTGGAATGCTCAAGTGTTTCCTAAGGGGTCCAACCACACCTTCAGACACACTTGAGCATTCAAATGTGTCAAAAGGGGTCATGGGGACTTCCTAGGGGTCCTAGTATACCTTATCATGCGTTAGGACCCCTTAGAAGTCACCGTGACCCCTGTGGACACATTAGAACACTCAAGTGTGTCCTAAGGGGTCCGATGGCCTCTTCAGATAGACTTGAGCATTCAAATGTGTCAAAAGGGGTCATCCAAACTTCCTAGGGGTCCTAATAGGCCTTGTCACATGTTAGGACCTCTAGGATGTCCCTGTGACCCCTTTTGACACATTAGAACTCTAAAGTGTGTCGTAAGGGGTCCTACAACACCTTCAACCACACTTGAGCATTCAAATGTGTCAAAAGGGGTCATGAGGACTTCCTAAGGTTTCTAGTATGTCTTATCACGTGTTAGGACCCCTAGGCAGTCTCCGTGACCCCTATGGACTCATTGGAATGCTCAAGTGTGTCCTAATGGGTCCAATAGCTTGTTCGAACACACTTGAGCATTCAAATGTGTCAAAAGGGATCATGGGGACTTCCTAGGGGTCATAATGTGCCTTATCACATGTTAAGACCCCTAGGAAGTCCCCCTAACCCCTATGAACACATTGGAATGCTCAAGTGTGTCATAAGGGGTCCTATGGCCCCTTTGGACACACTTGAGCATTCAAATGTGTCAAAAGGGGTCATGGGGACTTCCTAGGGGTCCTAATAGGCCTTATCATGTGTGAATACCCCTAGGGAGTCCCTGTGACCCCTATGGACACATTGGAATGCTCAAGTGTATCCTAAGGGGACCTATGGCCCCTTCAAACACACTTGAGCATTCAAATGTGTTAAAATGGATCACGAGGACTTCTTAGGGGTTCTAATAGGCTTTATCATGCATGAGGACCCCTAGGAAGTCCCCGTGACCCCTTTTGACACATTAGAATGCTCAAGTGTGTCCTAAGTGGTCTTATGATGCCTTCGAACACACTTGAGCATTCAAATATGTCAAAAGGGGTCATGAGGACTTTTTAGGGGTCCTAGTACACTTTATCACACATTAGGAACCCTAGGAAGTCCATATGACCCCTGTGGAAACATTGGAATGCTCAAATGTTTCCTAAGGGGTCCTACGGCCCGTTTGGACACACTTGAGCAATCAAATCTGTGAAAAGGGGTCATGGGGACTTCTTAGGGGTCATAATAGGCCTTATCATGCATTAAGAACCCTAGGAAGTTCCTGTGACCCCTAAGCACACATTGGAACACTCAAGTGTGTCATAAGGGGTCCTACGGCCCCTTCGGACACACTTGAGCATTCAAATGTGTCAAAAGGGGTCATGGGGACTTCCTAGGGGTGTTAGTATGCCTTATCACATGTTAGGACCCTTAAGACATCCTAGTGACCACTATGGACAAATTCAAATCCTCAAGTGTGTCCTAAGGGGTTCTACGGCTCCTTCAAACACACTTGAGCATTCAAATTTGTCAAAAGGGGTCATAGGGACTTACTAAGGGTCCTAATAGGCCTTATCACATGTTAGGACCCCTAGGAAGTCCCTGTGAACCCTATGGACAAATTGGAATGCTCAAGTGTGTTCTAAGGAGTCATATAGCCCCTTCGGACACACTTGAGCATTCAAATGTGTCAAAAGGGGTCATGGGGACTTCCTAGGGGTCCTAATAGGCCTTATCATGTGTTAGGACCCCTAGGAAGTCCCTGTGACCTCTGTCAACACATTGGAATGCTTAAGTGTGTCCTAAGGGGTCCTACAGCCCCTTTGCACATAATTGAGCATTCATATGTGTCAAAATGGGTCATGGGGACTTTCTAGGGATCCTTATAGCCCTTATCACATGTTAGGATACCTAGGAAGTCCTTGTGACCCCTTTTGACACATTGGAACACTCAAGTGTGTCCTAAGGGGTTGTACGATGCTTTTGAACACACTTGAGTGTTCAAATGTGTCAAAAGGGGTCATGGGGACTTGCTAGGGGTCCTAGTACACCTTATCACATATTAGGACCCCTTGGAAGTCCCTGTGACCTATGTGGACACATTGGAATGCTCAAGTGTGTTCTAAGGGGTCCTACAGCCCCTTCGAACACACTTGAGCATTTAAATGTATCAAAAGGGGTCATGGGGACTTCCTAGGGGTCCTAATAGGCCTTATCACACATTAGGACCCCTAGGAGGTCCCCGTGACCCCTTTTGAAACATTAGAACACTCAAGTGTGTCCTAAGGGGTCCTACAATGCCTTCAAAAACACTTGAGCATTCAAATGTGTCAAAAGAGGTCATGGGGACTTCCTAGGGGTCCTAGTACACCTTATCACATGTTAGGACCCCTAGGAAGTATCTATGAACCCTTTTGACATTTTGGAATGCTCAAGTGTGTCCTAAGGGGTCCTACGACACCTTCAGACACACTTAAGTGTTCAAATGTGTCAAAAGACATCATGAGGACTTCCTAGGGGTCCTAGTATGCCTTATCATGTGTTAGGACTAGGATGTCCCTGTCACACTTGTGGACACATTGGAATGCTCAAGTGTGTCCTAAGGGGTCCTAGAGCCCCATTAGATGCACTTGAGCATTCAAATGTGTCAAAAGGGGTCATGGGGACTTCCTAGGGGTCCTAATAGGCCTTATCGCATGTTAGGACCCCTAGGAAGTCCCTGTGACCCCTTTTGACACATTAGAATGCTCAAGTGTGTCCTAACGGGTTCTACAACACCTTCAGAAACACTTGAGCATTGAAATGTGTCAAAAGGGGTCATGAGGACTTTCTAGGGTCCTAGTATGCCTTATCACATGTTAGGACCCCTAGGAAGTCCTTGTGACCCCTATGGACACATTGGAATGCTCAAGTGTTCCCTAAGGGGTCCTCCGACCCCTTCAGACACACTTTAGAATTGAAGCTTGTCAAAAGGGGTCATGGGGACTTCTTAGGAGTCATAATAGGCCTTATCGTGCATTAAGACCCCTAGGAAGTCCCCGTGACCCCTATGGGTACATTTGAATGCTCAAATCTATCATGAGGCGTCCTACGGCCCCTTTGGACACACTTGAGCATTCAAATGTGTCAAAAGGGGTCATTGGGACTTCCTAGTTGTCCTAATAGCCTTATTGCATGTTAAGACCCCTAGGAAGTCCTTTTGACCCCTATGGACACATTAAAATGCTCAAGTGTGTCGTAAGTGGTCCTACAGACCCTTCGAACACACTTGAGCATTCAAACATGTCAAAAGGGGTCATGGGGACTTCATAGAGGTCCTAATATGCCTTATTGCACATTATGACCCCTAAGAAGTCCCCGTGACCCATTTGGACACATGAGAATGCTCAAGTGTGTCCTAAGGGGTCCTACGACACCTTTGGACACACTTGAGCATTCAAATGTGTCAAAAGAGGTCATGGGGACTTCCTAGGGGTCATAATAGGCCTTATCATGTGTTAAGACCCCTAGAAAGTCCCTGTGACCCCTGTGGACACATTGGAATGCTCAAGTGTGTCATAAGGGGTGCTACGGCCCCTTTGGACATGCTTGAGCATTCAAATGTGTCAAAAGGGGTCATGGAGACTCCCTAGAGGTCCTAATGGGACTTATCACTTGTTAGGACCCCTAGGAAGTCCATGTGACCCCTTTTGACACATTGGAACACTCAAGTGTGTCATAAGGGGTCCTACAGCCCCTTCGGACACACTTGAGAATTCAAATGTGTCAAAAGGGGTCATGGGGATTTCTTAGGGGTCCTAGTATGACTTATCACATGTTAGGACCCCTAGAAAGTTCCTGTGACCCCTGTGGACACATTGGAATTCTCAAGTGTCTCATAAGGGGTCCTAGAGCCTCTTCAGACACACTTGAGCATTCAAATGTGTCAAAAGGGGTCATGGAGACTTCCTAGGGGTCCTAATAGGCCTTATCACATGTTAGGACCCCTAGGAAGTCCTCATGACCCCTATGGACACATTGGAATGCTCAACTATGTCCTAAGGGGTCCTACAGCCCCTTCTAACTCACTTGAGCATTCAAATGTGTCAAAAGGGGTCATGGGGACTTCCTAGGCATCCAAATAGGCCTTATCTTGCGTTAGGACCCCTAGGAAGTCCCTGTGACCCCTATGGACACATTGGAATGCTCAAGTGTTTCCTAAGGGGTCCTACGGACCCTTTGAACACACTTGAGCATTCAAATGTTTCAAAAGGGGTCATGCGGACTTCCTAGGGGTCCTAATATGCCTTATCATGCGTTAGGACCTCTAGGAAGTCCTAGTGACCCCTTTTGACACATTGGAATGCTCAAGTCTATCCTAATGGGTCCTACGATACCTTCGGATACACTTGAGCATTCAAATGTCTCAAAATGAGTCATGGGGACTTCCTAGGGGTCCTAGTATGCCTTATCAAGCATTAGGACCCCTTGGAAGTCCCCGTGACCCCTATGGACATATTGGAATGCTCAAGTGTGTCCTAAGGGGTCCTACAGCCCCTTCGAACACACTTCAGCATTCAAATGTGTCAAAAGGGGTCATGGGGACTTCCTAGGGGTCCTAATAGGCCTTATCACATGTTAGGACCCCTAGGAAGTCCCTGTGACCCCTTTTGACACATTAGAATGCTCAAGTGTGTCCTAAGGGGTCCTATGATGCCTTCAGAAACACTTGAGCATTCAAATGTGTCAAAAGGGTTCATGAGGACTTCCTAGGGGTCCTAGTATGCCTTATCACGTGTTAGAACCCCTAGGAAGTCCCTGTGACCCCATTTGACACATTGGAATGCTCAAGTGTGTCCTAAGGGGTCCTACGATGCCTTCAGACACACTTGAGTATTCAAATGTGTCAAAAGGGGTCATGAGGACTTCCTAGGGGTCCTAGTACACCTTATTGCACGTTAGGATCCCTAAGAAGTCCTTGTGTCCCCTATGGACACATTGGAATGCTCAAGTGTGTCCTAAGGGGTCCTACGGCCCCTTCAGGCACACTTGAGCATTCAAATGTGTCAAAAGGGGTCATGGGGACTTCCTAGGGGCCTTAATAGGCCTTATCACGCATTAGGACCCCTAGGAAGTCCCCATGACCCCTGTGGACACATTGGAACACTCAAGTGTGTCCTAAGGGGTCCTACGACGCATTCAGACACACTTGAGCATTCAAATGTGTCAAAAGGGGTCATGGGGACTTCCTGGGGGTCCTAGTACTAGTTTCTAGGATAGATGATGACATCTACTTATTCAGTATAGTCAGACCACCGAAATCACAAGGGGCCCTAGTACGCCTTATCAAATACATTATATATATATATAATATGTATTATATATATATTATATACATTAGTACATATAATACATTAGTATATTATAATACATTAGTATATATATAATATACATTATATATATCATATGCCTCTTATATATATATATGTTATATACATTAGTATATAATACATTCTAGTATATATATAATATACATTTTATATATTATATACCCCATTTTATATGTAAAAGTTCAATTTTTTCATTTTCTCCCACCAATTTTTCATCTGCTTGGAAATATTGGGTACCCGATTTGGAATCGGGTACCCAATTTTTTACTAGTCATATTTGACCAAAATATTCCCTATCCCCACAGACCAGACAAGCATGGGATTTCATAGTTTTTCACGGGTTGCAGGAAAAAAAATGTGATTTGGGTCCCATTTTTTTTTGTCGTCGAAAGGCTAAACGAAAGAGGAAGGTGACAGATGAAGAAATTCAAGCATATAGGGAAAAAGATAGGGAAAATCACTGAAGGAGAGAAGGTATGTTAAACATTAGTCAAGGTGACCCCGTAAATGTAGTTGTAAGTGAAGAGGATGTTGAATTTAAAAATAATATGGAGATTAATTTTGTGAATAACAATGTATGGAGTGAAGATGAAAATGTAGAGATGGAGAATGAAAATGTAGACTTGGGGAATGAAAATGTAGATTTGGGGAATGACAATGAATGGAATGAAGATGAAAATGTACAGATGGAGATTGAAAATGTAGACTTGGGGAATGAAAATGTTGCACAAGAACCACATGAATGTTACACATCTAGACTTGGGGAATGAAAATGTTGAACAAGAACCACATGAACGTTACACATCTCCAAATTATATGTGAAATGAAGTCCCTTGCAATCAAGATAATCAATCTTCAAATTTGGGGCTTTCAAGAACACCTAAATGGTTAATTGAAATTAAGGAGAACATTATGAATAATTGGGAAGGAAAGAGGTCACATAGAACTGTTAGGTTGTGGGCTTCAAGACTTTATGATCAATTTGTTGGAAACAAGACATTGATTGAGCAATGTCAAATTTTTGTGCAGTTGTTAAAGATGCAAAAGATGAGACCTGTGCTTATGAAATTGAAGATTCATGTGAACAAGAAAATGGATAGAAATGCCATTGTTGTGAAGAATCTTTTCAATGCTCTCAATAGCATTGGGAAGACTAGAAGAGAAAAAAACAAGAGAGTTTCTTGGAGGGTTATTACAACCTCCTTAGTAAGTCATCAGTTGAGAAAGGCTCGTTTAATGAGACAAACTTGTGTTGACTTCAATATGGACCATAAAAATTTGGGTAGAGCACTTGCAAGAAGAGAAAGACTTGATGATCTGCTTCAAATTGATACATGAGCTTATGATGGGAGACTTCCACGTTTCAATAAGAAGCTAATAGATGTTGTCAAGGATGAAATTCAACAAATTTGGGATGCTAACTCAAGAGTGTCACCAAATGTGAAGGATGTCTTGAAGTTGAGAGTTGGAAATCAAGACCACACTCCACATCCTAAACATTATGTGGAGGTAAGTCAAACAATGTTGTATAAAAAAATTTGTGAGACACATCCAACATTGAAAATATCACAAAGGTCTTTTGAATCCATGAAGCCATTTTATTGTGTACCCCTTAAGATTTGGAATACATGTTGTTGCAAATATCATGTTGAGTTTTTGATGCATCATGAATTATTATTGTCCATTCATTCTACTTTGCATACTAATGAAATGCTACAGGATTGTGGTGCAAGTGGTCTTCCCAAATCATCAAGAGACTTGCTAGGTCAATTTTTATGTCATAGAGATGATGGTTGTTTATTTTATAAAAAATATTGCTTAAATGCCAAGTGCTCAGAATGTGGTGGCTTGTCCAAGTTTAGAACATGTTTTCATGAGGGTTTGGAACACAATTTTGGAAAGACACTCATCCAAAGAAAGGTATATGAAACAGTGAAATATACATTGAAGAGTGGAGGTGAAGGCTCTAGATGTGAGTTAGTTGCAAAAGAATACAATGTTGCTGATTTTATCTTAGATTTCAAGACAAATCTTTTTTACAAGTATGCAAGGCATAGTCATAGGTCTCAATGGTTGGATCAACAATTCAGGACATGTAAGGACACTTTCCCCATTGGAACTATTATATCCATTATAGACTTTGCGGACAACTATACATTGCAGCCCCAAAATGAGACTCAAGCTCAATATTACAATTCCATTCAGGTTGCTATTTTTGTACACATCACATATAGACATTCCCCTGATAGCACAAAAGATGAGAGAAAGATAATCAGAGAGTACCATTTTTATATGAGTGATGACAGGTCTCACTCTCATGAGTTTGTTCAACATTGTTTCTGGAACTATTTTGACTTCTTGCAGGAAAATGGTATTGCTATGGATAGGCATCTCATTTGGTCGGATAATTGCACCGATCAATTTAAGAATGCCAAAAAAATTTATTAGTTGTGTAGAATACATGTGGAGAGAGGTGTACCTCATATTTGGATTTTTTTTGAGTTAGGGCATGGGAAAGGGGAGCATGACAGAGCAGGTGCATGTGTGAAGAGAGCTCTAGTTAAGGAGCAATTGAGGATTTTAGGTGTTGTACCTCGTGATGCTCATTCTATTGTTGATTGGTGTACTTTAGCATTGTCATAGGGGGGACTCTTGATTCTACAGTGCGTATATTCTTTTGGTTGGTTGAGGAGGGAACTATAGGAGATAGATTGGATTTTCAAACAGTGAAAGACTCTTAAAAAATGCATTCATTCTAAAGCTCCAATAGTAGTACATGGACCATTTGGACATGAGAGTTGGCTTGTTTTTGCTCCATGTGTTTTCAGTATGATTGGGATCATTGTGAGTCAAGTGAGTGGGTGGATACATGGGTTCCACAGTATCTAACTCCTTTATCTTTGACACTCTCTATAAGAAATGATGACATGGACACTTCAGTTGAGTATGACCATCTTTCAGATCTTCTGAAGCTAGGAGATGTTTTTGCATTGGTTGCACTATAGGGGAATGATGATAGGTCAGATTATTGGTTAGCACATTATGTATGAGGTAAATAGAAGCTTGTACAACTGATGATAGATGGTGATGGGTTCACATATCCTACTGGTTCAGTTGTTGTTGTGGGAACATGGTTGTGAACATACATGATTAGAAAGAATGGAATTCCCTCATTTGAAGACTATGAGAAGCAAAAAACTATTCTCATGTAGTCACACCTTGTTATAACAACAAATGTCAAGTTGTCAAAGCATCAAGGAAGACCAAAGACAAAAGAACTTTGGACTATTAGTACTGCTGATCATGAAGCACTATTGGAAACCCTGAAGCAAAGAGATGACCCTTTAGGAACACTTGACTAGGTAATAAGTTAACTTAGCGCATTGCTTTCTAAGTTCGTTAAGCTTAATTTTAATACATTAATTTCACCTTTCTTAGATTGTATTTTGAGTCAATAAACTTGGTTTTGTATGTGGATTGTAACTTGTACATGAGTACCTATGAAGATGCCTACGGTCACCATGGATCCAATCAGACATAGAAGGACAAAAGGATCCTTAATGGTTAATTGAGATCTTTTGAAGCCTATAATGGCAATTTGTAACAATCAATTTGATTTAAAAGTTAAATGTCCTAGAAGTCTTGATAAGGAATTATGACCAAAATCATGTATGGGTGGCCAATAGTGCCAAGAAGGGATCTTACATGTCATTTGCTTATGTCATTTACATGGTTTAAATTCTTACATGTTTGATTGTTTTTTCTAATGCTTTAAGGATATTATTTTTTATCATTTCAAACAATTTATAGAAGTTAAACCTCAAACATAATAAGCTTCATAGCTCAAATTTCACAAGCTTAATCATGATTAGTTTCACAGTTCAAATTTCAAACATACCACTAATAGTCATTGCAACAGAACTCCATCAAGAAAAGAAGTGTGCATGCTTTCCCATTTGGTTCTTCTCTTGTTTCAGAATGAAAACCTAATTGTTTCCATTGTAGACAAGGACATGTTCCCAATGACTACTTACCCAATCTATAAAATACACCTACTTGCAGGCTGCCCAATGTACCATAATGCATTGTGTGTTTTATGGTCTGCAAGTGACGTGCCTTATGAGTTTGCATAGGAGAGTAAAAGGGTTAACTTGTTCATTACTAAAAATAGTGTGGAATATAAGTTGGTGGTTCACTTTCATGACATTGTAAATTCCAGTGACAACCCCGTTCCACCCATGGAGTCACTGGAATGCTCACGACCATGCTCAACACAAGTGACCCCAAGGTGCACTAAGCATGATTGGGCAGTGATCTTCCAAGGCTCATATCTCAGACCTCATGAGAGTTATTGACAAACCATTAGGTGCTACAAGATCATGTTTCTAAGGTCTACAATAAACTCTCTCAGTTTTGGGTGATTCGACTTCATTTGTATTTGGCAAGATGATCTCAGTCGATGCCAAAACTTGTAATGAGGGTCAGTTGAAAGTGGCTTGACAGTGTATCTTTCAAACCATCTGACATTGCATCAAACCATCTACTCCATTAGCTCTGGTTGGCCAGGTAAACACCAGTGACAACTCCGTTCTGCCCATAGAATCACCAGAACACTCATGACCATGCTCGACCCAAGTGACCCCAAGGTGCACTAAGCACAATTGGGCAGTGATCTTTCAGGGCTCATATCTCAGACCTCATGAGAGGTATCAACAAATTTTCAGGTGCTATGGGATCATGTTTCCAATTTCTATAATAACCTCTCTCGATTTTGGGTGATTAGACTTCATTTGCATTTAACAAGATGATCTCAGTCGATGCCAAAACTTGTGGTGAGGGTCAATTGAAAGTGGCTCAGCAGCATATCTTTCAAACCATCTAACATTGCATTGAACCATCAACTCCATCAGCTCCGGTTGGCCAGGTAAACACCAGTGACAACCCTATTCCACCCACAAAGTCATCGGAATGCTCGCGACCATGCTCGACCCAAGTGACCCCAAGGTGCACTAAGCACGATTGGGCAATGATCTTCCAGGGCTCATATCTCAGACCTTGTGAGAGGTGTCAACAAACTGTTAGGTGCTACGAGATTGTGTTTCTGAAGTCTATAATAACCTCTCTTGATTTTGGGCAATTCAAATTCATTTGCATTTGGCAAGATGATCTCAGTCGATGCCAAAACTTGTAGTGAGGGTCAGTTAAAAGTGGCTCAGCAGTGTATCTTTCAAACCGTCTAACATTGCATCAAACCATCTACTCCATCAACTCTAGTTGTCTGGGAAAACACTAGTGACAACCCCATTCCACCCACGGAGTCACTGGAACGCTCACGACCACGCTCAACCCAAGTGACCCCAAGATGCACTAAGCACGATTGGGCAATGATCTTTCAGGGCTCATATCTCAAACCTCGTGAGAGGTATTGACAAACCTTCAAGTGCTATGGGGTTTTTTTCTTGAGGTCTACAATAACCTCTCTTAGTTTTGGGCGATTTGACTTCATTTTCATTTGGCAAGATGCTCTCAATCGATGCCAAAACTTGCAGTGAGGGTCAGTTGAAAGCGGCTGAGTAGTGCATCTTTCAAACCATCTAACATTGCATCAACCCGTCTACTCCATCAGCTCCAGTTGACCAGGTAAATGCCAGTGACAACCCCATTCCACCCACGGAGTCACCGGAATGCTCACGACCACGCTTGACCCAAGTGACCCCAAGGTGCACTAAGCACGATTGGGTAGCGATCTTTTGGGGCTCATATCTTGGACCTCATGAGAGGTATCAAAAAACCATTAGGTGCTATGGGATCATGTTTTTGAGTTCTACAATAACCTCTCTCGGTTTTGGGTGATTCAACTTTTTTTGCATTTGGCAAGACGATCTCAATCAATGCCAAAACATGCAATAAGGGTTAGTTGAAAGCATCTCAGCAACGTATCTTTCAAACCATCTAACATTGCATCGAACCATCTACTCCATCAGCCCTATTTGGCTAGGTAAACACCAGTGACAACCTCGTTCCACCCATGGAGTCACTAGAATGCTCGCAACCATGCTCAACCCAAGTGACCCCAAGGTGCACTAAGCACGATTGGGCAGAAATATTTTGGGGCTTATATCTTGGACCTCGTGAGAGGGATCAAAAAACCATTAGGTGCTACAAGATCATGTTTTTGATTTCTATAATAACCTCTCTTATTTTTGGGTGATTCGACTTCATTTGCATTTGGCAAGATGATCTTAGTCGATGCCAAAACTTGCAGTGAGGGTTAGTTGAAAGCGGTTCAGTAGCATATCTTTCAAACTGTCTGACATTGCATTGAACTATCTACTCCATTGGCTTTGGTTGGCTGGGTAAACACTAGTGACCAGAATGCTCATGACCACGCTCGACCTAAGTGACCCCAAGGTGCACTAAGTATGATTGGGCAGTGATCTTTTAGGTTTTGTATCTTGGACCTCGTGAGAGCTATCAACAAACCATTAGGTGCTACGGGATCATGTTTCTGAGTTCTACAATAACCTCTCTCAGTTTTGGGTGATTCAACTTAGTTTGCATTTGGCAAGATGATCTCAGTCGATGCCAAAACTTGCAGTGAGGGTCAGTTGAAAGCAGCTCAGTAGTGTGTCTTTCAAACTACCCAACATTGCATCAAACCATCTACTCCATTGGCTCTAGTTGGCCAGGTAAATGCCAGTGACAACCCCATTCCACCCATGGAGTCACCAAAACTCTTGCGACCATGCTTGACCCAAGTGACCCCAAGGTGCACTAAGCATGATTGGAAAGCGATCTTCTAGGGCTCGTATCTTAGACCTCGTGAGAGGTATCAACAAACTATTAGGTCCTACGAGATATTTTTTCCAAGGTCTATAATAACCTCTCTCAATTTTGGGTGATTCGACTTCATTTGCATTTGGCAAGACAATCTCAATCAATGCCAAAACTTGCAGTGAGGGTCAGTTGATAGCAGCTCAGTAGCGTATCTTTCAAACCATCTAACATTGCATCAAACCATCTACTCCATCAGCTCTGGTTGGCCGAGTAAATTCCAGTGACAACCACGTTCTACCTATGGAGTCATGGGAATGCTCGCGACCACGCTCAACCCAAGTGACCCCAAGGTGCACTAAGAAAATTGGGCAATGATCTTCTAGGGCTCGTATCTCAGACCTCATGAGAGGTATCAACAAACCATCAAGTGGTATGGGATTTTGTTTCTAAGGTCTACAATAACCTCTCTCAGTTTTGGGCGATTCGACTTTGTTTGCATTTGGTAAGACAATCTCAGTCGATGCCAAAACTTGCAGTGAGGGTCAGTTGAAAGTGGCTCAACAGTGTATCTTTCAAATCATCTAACATTGCATCAAACCATCTTCTCCATAGGCTTTGGTTGGCCAGGTAAACACCAGTGACAACCCCGTTCCACCCACAGAGTCACTGGAACGCTCATGACCACACTCAACCCAAGTGACCTAACAGCACAAGTGCTACATTTCTCTGTGCATTTAGCAAACCCCAATATGATGAGTTATATACATAGTGAGTATATACATAGTTTTGAAACAATGTAGTACTAAGTGGCTCAAGTGAGTATATATAATGATATGAAACATAAGAACATAGAAAATCTATAGAAGTTAAACCTCAAACATAATAAGCTCCATGAATAGGGTATTCCAGAGTAAAGAAAAATAAATGTAACTTCAACAAGATATAATTTAAATCATAATGATAATCATAGTCAAGATATAACTTCACCATTCAATTCCATTAACATGAATAATAAATATGTATACAAAAGATGACACAAATATAACATAAAAATGAACATGTTCTATATATAGAAAGTATCAAATGTATCAAAAGTATCTCCATATACAAATATGGCACATGCCATTTCAAAATGTCTACAAAATTAATGTTTCAAGGTGTACAATGTTGCATATATGCCATCTCAAAATGTGCCAAGTGGCATCTCTAAATGACCACAAAACTAAAACTACATCCTATGTCATAGGGGGATCATCAAAATGTAGCCTCTTTGAAGAAGTGTTAGGCTCTGATTGATCTTGCAGCAAAAATGAGTTCAAACCCAAGTTAGATTGCTTACGTTATATGATTTGTACATATATATATATGTGTGTGTGTGTGTGTGTGTGTGTGTGTGTGTGTGTGTGTGTGTGTGTATGTATATGTATATGTATATGTATATGTATATGTATATGTATATATATATATATGTATGTATGTATGTATGTATGTATGTATATATATATATATCTATATATATGTATATGTATATGTATATGTATATATATACATATATATATATATATATATATATATATATATATATGTATGTATGTATATATATACATACATACATACATATATATATATATATATACATATATATATATATATACATATATGTATATATATACATATACATATACATATATGTATATATACATATATGTATATGTATATGTATATATATACATATATGTATATAAATATATATATATGTATATAAATATATATATATGTATATATATATATATATGTATATATATATATATGTATATATATATATATATATATATATATATATATATATGTATATATATATATGTATATATATATATGTATATATATATATATGTATATATATATATATGTATATATATATATATGTGTGTATATATATGTGTATATATATGTATATATATATATATGTGTGTGTGTGTGTATATGTGTGTGTGTGTGTGTGTGTATAATTCATAATTCAAACACTATTTTAATTAAAATTATAACTGAATACAAATATCTATATATATACATGTATATATATGTATATGTATATATATACATGTATATATATATATATACGTATATATATATACATATATACATATATATATATATATATGTATGTATGTATATATATGTATATGTATATATATATATATGTATATGTATATGTATATACATATACATATATATCTATATGTATATATATATATATATACATATACATATACATATACATATACATATACATATACATATACATATACATACATACATATATATATATATATATATATATATATATATATATATATATATATATATATATATATATATATATATATATATATATATATATATATATAATTCATAATTCAAACACTAATTTAATTAAAATTATAACTGAATACAAATATCTATACCTGGCCTCTCGGTCATCTACCACGATCAAGTGTCCTAGCATAAGTCCTTGGTAGCGAAGGGACCATGCCAAAAATACCAACTCTGACCTATAAATATATATTTGCAATAATGAGATTATTAGAGTGGTGCAACATAGAGTAATAAATCTACAAAATAGGACATAATTTGAACTAAAATTAAAACTTACATATGGTGATCCCTCCTTTGGAATAGTGAGCTGGGTCAACAAAGCTATGAAAGATTCTCATGGGCCCTCCCTCACACTAGGAGTAACCTATGAGAGTAAAAAGATTGTCAATTATATATAAATTTACTTCATCATAACAACCCTCGTTACAAAATACAAATAACAATATGTAAAAGTCTACGTATAATCAGACTATCACTCTGAATCAAGATGCCTGTCAGCCTAGGCTCCTGAACCCGTGTCAGAACATCATCGATAGCCAAACCCTATACAATAAATTCAAGTAAAATATTTATTACATTCATACAAGTGGCATACATATGCATGCATAATTAATCTTAAACAATTAATTAAATTTCCTTTGTCAACACCAGATGAAGGAACCCCCTCGTGCCCCCCACTGACATCAGTTGTAGTCTGCAAGAGTACAATAAGATGACAATATATTAGTAAATGTATGAATTTTATTGCTCTAATTGATAGAGATTTAAGCATGTACAGTAAATGATATAAAAGAAATAATGGGTACATAATTTATAATATACCCTATAGGCATGAAGGCCAAATGAAATGGCCAGAAGCTGTGGACTCATCCACCTATCTCAACTCCTCCTATGTCATCAACTGAACATAAATGGAAAAAATATATATACATAAGTGCATGCAATCATTAAAACTAATCTAAATAAATAAATAAAACAAGTCACGTGACAAATTTATTTATAATTTTTACTCTTACCGTATCAACAGGAGTCCATGGCTCTACGTACACAACCTGAGCACTCTCATGAGATGTAGATGCTCCATGAGGTGTTGTAGCCTCTGTAGCTATGTCTCCTATATCCTCCTCATCAATAAAATACTGATATGTATCAACATTAGTAAGTGGTCTGAGGCACATATTCTTGCATATAATGCAAATATGGGGCTCACATACATGTGAACTTTGATGAGATGTCGATGCACCAGCATCATCCACACCAAGAGGCAACACTGGCCTAGTCTGCAATATCAATTGATCACCCAACAAATGAATGGCCCTAATAGTCTATGAGGCAGCCTCTACAATGATATCGAGATGTTGCACTCGAGGAGGGGGTGCGACATTAGTGGGGGGGACAAAGGTAGTGGCCTTTTTGCACTAGGCAAATGGCCTAGTCTAAGGAGCTCCTCCACCTATGCCCATGTTGGGCCTCATACTCCAATAATAAACATGGTGACCAATCACAAACTCAGCATACAATTTTTTTATGAAATAAAATGGGACCTCCAAATTGCTATGGGGTGGTTTATCAAAAACTATCCACCAGCGATCCCAAAAGTGTGTGCGCATTGCTTCATTTGTGCACCATTTTATTGATAATTTGGGATTTTTGGGGTCAACTTGTATTCCTATTTTAGGATTGACAAAAAGGGTGACTATATCTTCCTTATATTAAGGGCTGCAATCCCATCATGGTCAAGCTCATCATCAAATTGGGCATGCATATCATTACGCCAATGAAGAGTAGCATTATGTTGCTGCATGAGTGTGTCAATATTTTCAACAATTGTATTTAGTGTGGTAAGCATGGGACCTAATGTAGGTATATTTTGATATGTGTTTTGGAAACTTTGTATTGCATTCAAATTATCTTGTATCAAATCTTCTAAAGATCGAGGGTTTTGACATGGGGGATTGTTTTTAGGATCGTTATTTGGTACGGGAGGGTTATTTTCTTCATTGTTGTCAGCCATCCCTGATTAAATTAAAAATAAATCTAAATTTCAATCTGATTTCATATATTATTACAAATATAAATACAAAACCCTATTTCAACAAAAAAATGACATTTAGCATGAAAATGAAATAAAATAATCAAAATATACAAATAATTTACTTACCGAATATGCTGGGGAGTCAAATTTGTTGTTGCCAAAATTAGATACTTGAAAATATATCATGTATATGATATTTCAAGCCATTTTCCCAAGCAAAAACATGAAAAGAAATGAGGAAAAGGGCTCACGGGTTTCAAATTTATGCCACAGGTATCGGGTACCAGATTAGGCCTATACTTTGGTGGCAGGTTTTCCTAGGTGTACTGACACTAAGGCCTACTAAAAAGTCAACAAATTTTTTCATGCACTTTTGGACGAGTGAAAAGTGAATATTTTTCACATCGCCACTTTTTGGCCACTCATGATCTTGCACATACCCTTATATCTTGTCATAGATCTTCATCTTGAATTTTCAAAGCCATAGATCTCTTGTAACTAACTTTCCTCATCATCATCATCATCATCATCCAGCTCATCATAGCTAATCATTAAATGTTGATTCCATCCATATTTAATACCTTTTCCTTGCTCAGTGTTCTTCACTTAGATTTTTGGTTACATCACTCAGTGCCTAAACCTTTCTTCTTTACTAAGTGACCAACTTTTTCTCTTTACCTTACCGAGTGACATTTCCATCTCGGTAGCCAAAACAATCTACTTACTAAGTTGTCAAAACTTCACCACTGTACTTTATCGACTTAACCACTCATATGTTAGGTAGAAAATAATCATATCAACATAATCAAATCATTGTCCAATCTATATTAGTTTCCCATTTAAGTTCTACAAATTCTCAACTTCTCATTTCCTCTTCTCCTTAACTCATTCATCTTCTATCATTATCGAATGATATGGCAACATAATATAAATTAGAAATCAATGGCTTGACATCAATGACAAGGCTATAACTGATCTAATCTTTCTACTATCATGTATTCCTCTAATCTTGATCAGTCTTCATCATCATCTCCATCAGATAATCAATCATCGACATTATTATCAATTATGATAACAACAAGATGCAACAATAATATATTCAACTTCTACATAGGAAAAAATTACAAAATCTTGATTCTTACTAAACCAAAAAACCAACTAGGAGCCAAGAAGAAAATCACCACCACCAGTACTCTTCTCATCATAAAACTACCAACCCATTCTCCATCAGTGTGAAATTTTGGAGAAAATATTGATCCTTTGGGGTATGATAATCCAAATTATTATTTTTCTTTCAAATATCTAAAAATCCTTTTTACTACAATAACATGTAACACTCTTGGTTTTTTCTAGAATCTAACTATTATATAGACAACATACATGATATCCAGCCTAATAGTAATCAAATTTAGAATTTCTATGATTATTTCTATGTATTTTCTCACATTTAATTTAGAGGATTCACCTCCTTAGGTCAATCTACATCTAGTAGTCATATGAGTATACACTAGTTTACAATTTTCAAATCCAAATTTCTTCAACAGTTTTCAGATAGATTTTAACTGAGAGATGAAAATACATTCACTATTCTGATTCACTTGAAATCCAAGAAATAAATTTAACTCACCATTCATGGACATCTCAAATTCATCCCAAATTTAGTTATAAAATGCCTTGCACATTCTATCATCTCCTCCAAATATTAAGTAATCCATAAAAAAACATAACTACTAGGAGCTATTTTATTCAAGTTTGAAAAAGAATTTTTTGTTAGTAGATCCTTTCTAAAATTTTTGATCAATCAAATACTTTTCTAATTTTACATACCAAGCTCAAGGATATTGATTTAATCCATGCAAATCCTTCTCTGGCCTGTAGAAAATATCTAGATCATTTGATAACTTAATTCCTTCTGGTTTCTCAATATAAACCTCTTCTTTTTGCTCTTCATTCAACAATGTTGACTTCACATCCATCTAATAGACCTTAAAATATTTTAATATTGTATATGCTGAAAATTCCCTAAAAAAATCTATTTAGACAACAAAAAATTCTTCAAAATTAATGCCCACAATTTGATTACATACTTTGCAGATCAATCTTGCCTTTTTTCTCGCATGTCCATCCTTATCCATTTTATTTCAAAACACCCACTTGGTTTCAATAACTTCTTTTTCTTCTGGTTTGGGGACAAGTTCTTAGATCATATTTTTCTCAATCATTTCTAGATCCTTTTCCATTTCCTTCAACTATATATCATCATAGCAAGCTTCTTAAACTATCCTAGGCTCAATTATAGAAAGAATGGCTCCTTTTTTCTTATCAAGTAATGGTCTGAATTTATAAGGAACATTAAATTCATACTATGTGTGTATAGTCTAGTCCAATCTCTCGATAACATCATTATATTGTAGTTTCCTAGGGTCCAATAGAAATATTCTAATCCCATTCATCTCACAAATTATTTTAAATTAATTAATGACAAACTCTCCTCCTCTATCAGATCTCAAGTATTTGATTTTTCTACCAGATTCATTTTCAACTCTAACTTTAACTAACTTGAATGTAACCCAAGTCAATCAAGAATGATCATCAATTGATAATGTAATAATTTTCACCTTGCAAACCCACCATTCTTGTCAAACCCCATAAGTTTGTGTATACTAACTCTAATGATTCGATAACTAATCTAGTTGTTTATTTTCCCCCTCTCTGTGTTCCTACAAACATTATTATCCAGTTCAATTAATCTTGGTAGATCTCTAACTAACCTTTCCAAAAAAATATTCATCAAATTTTCATAATAGTTGTGACATATCCTTTGATACCACATCCAATTATCATTGTTTAGGTAACTCCTTGTAGCAATATCCAACAAATACATATTTCTTCTAGTTCTTTTACTTGCAGTAATAATGTTTTTGGATCCTTTATGGATCACACAACCATTATCCAAAAAGACAACATTATATCCATTTTTTCACATATTTCCAACAAGTAAAAGGTTATGATGCATTCCATTCACATAGTACACATTAATAATATGATGTATCTCATCAAAATTAATAGAACCTACTCCAACATTTTGTGCAGCCTAATCATCTCCAAATCTAATAGATCCTCTGGACCATATTTTTCAAGTTTCACAAACTTACTTTTATCACCAGTCATATTATTAAAACAACCACTATCAATCAACCATTCATTCTTATTATTTTTGACATGTATTGCATCGACAATTTTAGTATTACATCATGGAGATATCACATTACTAACTTTAGGTTCAGGTTCAACTTCTTCAACATAAAAGAAACATTTTCCTTATTCTAATTCATCATCTAAGATACCATCATTTTTATTCATACAATATGCCTTCTTATTGAATTTTAGTTTATTTCTTGTTCCTTTATTCAGACATATAGTAACAATATGACCAATATTTGTGTATCTGAAACTTAAGAGGTAAGATACTCTTATACTTGTTGGTTCCTTTCTTCAACCTCCTTACAAAGTTTTCTTATGCTTCATCTATGCTCTTATCTTCTGGATCTTCACTAGCCACTATTGCTTTGAAAGTAGTCTCAAATTTTTGTTTTCCTTTTCCAAAATTCCTCATTTCAAATGTGCTTAGAGTGCCAGACAATTATTCTCTGGTGATTTTTTTGGATCATAAGCTTATTCAATTGTTGAGACCTTGTCACTATAAATTTTTGATAAAGTCCTTAGAATATTTTCTATCATCACATCCTTATCATTGAGAGCGGTACCAAGATTTTTTATCTCATTCACATCATAATCAACATTTTGAAAGTATCTTTCTATGTCTTCTCCTTCCATCATTAAGTTCTCATATCTACCTTTAGTGGTTTGTATCTTAGCTAGTTTAACTCTCTCATTTCCTTCACAAATACTTTCCAGTTTTTTACAAACGTCATAATCATTCCAATTCAATTTTAGACAATTCACTAAAAATAGAATATCTTTCTCTTTCATTTTATTCAGAGGAATTAATCTCATCTCAAGTAGTAGGTCCATTTTTTAGCATCGTATATTTTTTCTCCATAGCTTTCTAGGTCTTGTGACTTAAAGAGATTAGATATACCCTCATCTTCACCTTTCAAAATTTATAGTCAAATCCATAAAATGTAGTAATAGTTAATTTATGTGCCACCAGATCTCTTGAGTAAGTAGACTCACTATCTAGGAATCAAAGCTCTTATACCAATTGTTGAATGTCCCAGACAACTGAGAGGGGGAGTGAATTAGTTGTCAAATAAATTTTTTATCACTTCCACAAATTTAGAAATAATAGATTAATATTTTTTCCACTTAATCAAATTTAATGTAAACATCAATCATACACAATGAATAGTAGATTTTTACGTTGAAAGCCTAATATGAGAAAAAAATGTAGAGAATGTTAATTCTCATTAAAAGATCTTCAATTAAGGTGACACTGGCTAAGGTATTTTTTACAAAGGGTAGCTCATTGTCAGAATATTCACTATGGGTGGGCTCACTACCCTGAGAAAGAAGAGAGAAAAAGGAAATACACCACTATAGTGCAATTAGTGGAAGAAACCCTTAGCTCACTACCTCTTGTGACTAACAAAAACAACAACATAAGCTCTACTTACAAATCCACCTTCAAACATCCTCCAAACCTTCACACTATATGTGATAGATCCTCCTATGACAAACTCACTTATGATCCATCATAAACGAACCTATTACTTATACTAAACTGAAATTATCAAGTCGGCCAACATAATTTTGAAATAGGTCAAGATTAAACATTCTTGTAGTGGGGAGGATTGAAAATTGGACCACACAACACGCACTACCTTGACCAAATAATATGTTACCCAAATGCCATAATTACTAGAACCCAATAAGAAATAACACGTTAGAAATTATGCCTTCAAACCACATCAAAATGACACAAAATGAAAAAAAATGAAACCATACTGCTAGATACCATATCTGGATTAACAAAGAATTTTGGACCATAATCAAATACGAACATGACAAAATACACCACCAAGACACATTTTCTAGAGCACTATCCTTCCAGAGTATTAACCATCAACCCAAGAGAACCTCAAAACCACATCAACATAATAGAAATATTGATCACAATACCATCCAATAAAGCAACATGTTTCCATCAATGACAACCATACTGACATAATAATAGTACTGCAACAACATCAATATTTGTCTATCATATAGAATATGACAAAAGAAACAATATGATCAACTCTGCAACATCACAACAACAACATCAATTCTGAAACAATAAACATTGTAACTTTGCAACAAAAAACACTGCAATGTCAACAAAAAACTCCCCCATCAACGACATCTTTAATTTTGTACATCAACTTTGTGAGATTCCTAGCCAAGAAGAGGTATATTTGGGTGCATTTTTTTTTAATTTGAAGTATAAATTCACATTCTAGATAATGGTATAATTTATTTTCTAGTTTGACACTCTAATTTTCTTAAAATAATTTTCTCAAATAACTTATTATTTTGTCAAAAAAAAAAAGAGTTTAAATCAAACACTTTTAACTTTCAAAAATATCACAAACATGCTCCTTTGTAGGTCTACTTTTTTAATGTTATTCTTCTAGAATTATAGATTATTGTACTTAAAAAATTTCCATGTTGTAATCTAAGATTACAATTTTAACATTTAGAATTTATTGGCCCTCAAAATACTATAATTTGGTGAAAATAATTAGAAAATAAGTAAATAATTAACTACCAAACTTTATAATTTAGGAATTCCACTTTACAAACTAATAAAAGTGTGGTATGTCTTATGTGCCTTTATTATTTTCTCTAGAATTTTCTTACAAGTAATTATGTACTTTCAAGCTTAAAAGATTCATTTTTTTATGTGCACATTGATCTATAGTTAGATGTTTTAGTATATTATCATGTATTTTTCTCTTCATCATCTTGTGGTAACCTTGAATCCTTGTAATATAGGTCTTGATGAAATTACATAAAAACATATATTATTTTTCTTCATATTTGGCTTTACCTTTATATTGATCCATAAAATTAATCATGCCCTAGGATTAATTGATTGCAATATTAATTTTAACATTTTGTGTGACCTTTCAAACCTTGGTTATCATCTGACTTTGTAGATTAGAATTTAGGACTTCAATGTGCATACTTTCTCATCTTAATTTCTAAATGATTTCCCTATAGAAAACCTCATACTAATTTATCATGTATAAATAAGACACCTTTACATCTTCTACATCAAATATCATTAATAAATCCATTTCTTTTTAAGAAATACATTCATGAGACATTACAATGATTAATCTACTTGAATTATGCTAAAATATGCTAAAGAATGATTAGGTTCAAGAAAATAATATAAAAACTATCTCATCTCTCCCTATCTAAAGAATCTAAAGAAATGCTTTTAGCTTGGCATCTATTAGAGATGGCTCTAAAATGAGAAAATAAATTATCTATGGTGAAATTATCCCTAATCTAGCTCAATTATTCTCAAAATCAAACTACAATTCTCCATTATGATCAAATTTCTCAAATGATACAAATTTCTATGAAAACTTAAATCAAATTCACTAGAGTAATGATGCACTAAGATAATGGATGATTTTATCTAGAAATGCATTCTATTTATAGATTTTTCCAAGCTTAGTGGGCAGAGTAAAAGTAACCATGATTAAGTTTGAGTGAGGTTAATGGTTTCAAATGTTGGGACAAAGTAAATATTTCATTCTAAAAGGCTGTAACAAAGAGACACAATGAAGGCTCAAGATGCATTCCCAAGATGTGTGGTGGAAAATTGATTAGGCTTTCATCCATGAGAACTCATTCCTTCATTCTCATTGGTTGATTTGATTCTTGTCCCCATGTGGTTAGTGAGAAAAATAGGAATTAATAATTGATTGAATTGACTTATCTTAGCCATGTGTACCCTTGCATGGGATGAATTTGATTTAATTTAACTATATAATTAATTGATTAAAATCAATTGCATAATTATTCAATCCTTTTTTATTTAATTAATCCTTTTTGGCTTTGATTTCAATTAATTCCTTCTTTTAAACCTTGATTGCTCATTTCAACTTCAACTGACCAATTTTAGGTGTATACAAATGCCCCTCTTTGAATAAATGTTTGATGTTTGATTTCCTGGTGCCTGATCTAATCTTGACAATTGATTTCATGATTTGCAACTGATGTTGATGAAAAACTCATGATTTGATAATAGATTTCTTGATTTATAACCCATTTCGATAAAAAACCTGATTTGATAACTGATTTTGGATTCACTGATGAACTCTAAATATGATACTTGAACTTGATTAAAAAAGATTCCTTGATTTTGATGCCCCTATGATGATTTCAAAAATTTTGCATCGGATTGCCCCTGATTTGAAAAATTTTGTTGTTATGCTCGATTTGGATCCATAACTTGAATTTTACAATATTGTATTGATGATGATATGATGGTATGCCCCCTCAGGAAATGGATCAAAATTATTTTTTATGATTTTATTGATTTTGGAAAATTTTGATTTATTTCCTGATAAAATTAAGTTGAAAATGCCATGGTCATTAGAAAAATTGTTGAGAAAGGCTTTGATTGATAAAACATTGTTGATGCTCCAAATAAGTTGATGATGTTTTGATATCACTTGATGTCAGTTTGAATCACTTGGTTGATGTTGTATTGATGTCAATCTGATAGGATAAGTAGGTTGATGGATTGATGTAACTTCTCTCTCAAGATCTAGAGAGAGAAAAAAGTTGATTTTCCTTCCTCAAGATCTAGAGTTAGGAAGTTTGATGCGCTCAAGATGAGAAAATGGATGATAGGATAAATTGATTGATGTTATATGATCAACTGGATGATTTGACTCATTGATATTTGATTTGATAATATTAGTTAGATGTTTTGATGATGCAGGGCTAATTAAATATTAGATCATGATGCAAAATTATGGATTAGTAGAAGAAAAGGGTCATCCATTGGTACAAGATGTAGATATAGGTATAGGTGATGGAAAGATTTAGGTTACTCCTAGCTAATTTAGATGCATTTTGATAAAATATCCTTGATGTATCATGGATCATTTGATGGATCATGATTTATATGCATTTTTATCTTAATGATATTGATGTACCTTTTTTGGTTAGATTGAACATGATTTTTGATGATGGATACTTCAGTCATTTGATGACATTGATTAAGACTTTGATTATATATTGATGAAATTTTTTTGATGTATATTTCTATATATTTTATGATGTATCATTGATACAACCTTTTGATGGTGATAACTCTACTGCTCGATTACGAAAAATCCATAACTTTTAACATGCAAAATTAATCTACATGGATGCATCTAGTTGTCTCTTTTAATCATAAAGATGTTTTTTTTCATCATTAAGCTTTTGAAACATGAAATTGGTACAATCATCACTGGTTCAACCATGATGGTCTAAATTCCTTTTTCTCAAATTATAATATTACAAGTAAACAAAAAAAATTGATCCCTTTCATATGCAAATATCCTCAATGATTATTTGATGATCATTTCTTTAGACAAACCTGCATACTGCTATGAATCAACCTAACAAGCACTCAAGCAAAAATCAAGAAAATAGCATATCTTCATCATTTCTCATCTAGTAAAAAACATCATCAGTTTGCTAAAAAGACACGATTTAAAGAATTTAGAAACACTTTGAACATTTTTTCTTTTTGTTTGTAGATCCATATTTCAAGTAGAACTTTATCTATTTTGATCCTTAGTTATGTTTAAATAATATTTTTAGATTTGATCTTTTTTTTTTTTTTGAAAATTTGATGTGTCAAATGTTGTTGTTTAGATCAATTTTTTGGTTGTTTGAAATGAGGTATTAATCAATAAGTTCAACTGTAACATTTTTTCAATTATGATGCCATGATTGTGCCAATTAATGTCTACTTTGCTAAGCTTATTGAGTTTGGAGTACAAAGGACCATGTAGCTTTTGAGAGTTTATTTAAGATTTTACAATTTTTTGATTTTTTTTATTTCTTTAAAAAAATTTATTTTTTTGCATGTTTCAAAATTTTAAGATGTTTTTTTATTTTTTTTAAATTTTTTTTAAAAAATTACATGTTTTTAGATTTTTAAAAGAACACATTGGTTTTTCCCCAACGTCTAGAAAGGTGTAGGACATTACAGATTAATTTGCAAGCTGATGGATCATAAATGAATAGGATATGATGGATGAAGTGAGTGAATGTGACCTGTAGGACCATCTCTTCAAGATTACCCAATCTATGAAAAAAAATATCATAATGTAGGCCAATGATGTGGTGTTGGATAGCATGTCGGATAATGGTCTGGTGTCATGCAAGCATGTGGTCCAAAAGAGTGGGAATTCCAAGAGGTTTCAAAGAACCTGTTTCACATTTCATATTCTTCATAGTGATCAATACCAAAGGGTTAATTCAAATAGGGAATGGATAGGATCTCAAAATCATGATAAAGGGGTGATGGAGGCTGTGAGTGGATGGTTTGGGATCATGGCAAGGCTTCTTAGGAATAATTAGTGTGGATTTGGGATAAGAAAGCTCATGATAGGGTAGCATGGATTTAACAAGTGAATAGGCTGGTGGAAAGTATAATAGATATTAAAATACCTAATTTTATCATGAATAAATTTAACCTTGTAAAGATCAAAGGTGAAAGAAGGAAATATACTAGGATAAATGGTAGATAATAGAAGAAACTTGCCCCCAAGTGTAGAGTGCAAGAGAGAGGAATTATACATGACACATGTTTGCCAAGTTTTCATCATGGTACTTGTCCAAGGCACCACAAGAAGTGGTTTTTATCACAGGACAGATTTATTTCTCTTTATTTTTTATTTTCTTTTCATTTTGATTTTTTTCTCTCTTTTTCAAAAGAAAATCTCTTTTTTTTTTAATTTTCAACTTTTGGAGGGACTCAAGCCTAATGATATTTAGATACTCCTTGAAAAGGTATGATATGACGGGCCCAGGCTATTGAAAGGTATGCTAAAAAATGTTGATGGGTGATGGAAAGGTGATATGGTGGATAAGGTAGAGGGTGGCTAAATATTTATGTGATGGATTGAATAAGGAAAATGGAAAGATAATGAATGTGAGGATAAGAAGTGTTTCTATGTGTGGGTGTGAGAAGGGAAATGGAAGGATAATAAATAGGACCTAATGAGAAGTATTGGAAAGATCAACATCAACACACACCTTGAAGGGTAGTGAAGTAATGGAGGAAAAATGGGTGAAACACCTAAAAGATTTTCATATAGGAGAGGATATGGATCTTGGGACACAAGGACAAAAAATGGAGAGATAAGATGGAATATGTTCGGGAGAATGTGGAGTGGAAGCTTTTGGAAGCTTCAATGTCAACTTTGATTTTTCTTTTGTGTGAAAGTCCTCCAAAACTAACTTGGGAATCCATATTTTCTTTTATTTTTTATTTTTGTTTAGTGGAGGCTTTAGAATGCACTTTTTTAGTGAGGGATTTAGGAACCCACATTTTCTTTTTCTTTTTTTACTTGATGGACCTTTATGGTCTCTTGAATATTTATTTTTACTTTGCATTCACATGTCGATTAGATGGGATAGGGTGATCTCCATACATGAGAGGATTCTTGAATTTCAAATTTTTATGTTGCAAATCCAAATCAATTCCAAAAGACTTGGAAATTATGGATGAATAAGGTTGATATGGTTGGTTCGTATGGATGGGTGTACAAAACTGTCTCAAGGATGCATGTATTTTTTGATCGTGATACATGGTAGGGTAAGTGGATTGTGGGCTAAGAGTTATAGGCATAGGAGATGGAGTGATATAAGGGCCTAATATAGATAGAAGGTTTGAAGGTTTCAACTTTGGGATATAGGGACCAAGAATGGATTGGAGGATGGTGAAGGTAGAGGCTTGTGTGAAAATGGAGGTAAACAATATGTGGAAGGGATATCAACATCTTTAAAGTGAGATGCATGGCCAAGGCTCTCATCTTTATGATTTATCTATATACCAATAGGCTTATGAGTAGCTTTGATAGGATCAATATTGATAGGAGTTGTTGAAGCTTGAGGGGATTTATTATTATGAAATGAATTAGGAATTGTATACACTTAAAAATGGATTCATTAATTGATTAAATATTTATTGTTTAATTGATATTGACGTGATAAATTAATTAAATATTCATTATTTAATTAATAATTATTCCTCTATTTCTTAAATAAATTATTCAATTTATTTAGTAAATTCACTATAGTCTATTCCTCTATCCTAAGTCTTCTGGTTAGTCTTATTAAAGTGATTTAATTAAATACACAATCACCTAAATATGACTAAGTCCCCTAGTCCACTTCATCTACCCACTCACTTGACACATCATCTTGGCTAAAATAAATAATTATTATTAATTATTTATTAGTAATTATCCTCACCCACACATGTCCTATTCTTAAGGGCTATGTGGCCTCATAGGACTTGGTCTCATGACCACATGTCCTCTCTCAAACTAAGTCAAGAGACAAACCCTATTGCTAAGGGGCTTCTCAAGCCACCTCTAAGGGTCAAAGGTGACTCATAGGACACTTGTGCAAAGAGTCCTCATGAGGAAAAGGTCTCTCCCTCTTTCTCTCTTTGGTCTTTGTGAGACACTTGACATGTGTCTTTCCCTTCCACCCTATTCTCCCTATTGTCCCTTTTCTCTCAACTCCTTCAACCAAGTCAATCCTAGCCCTAGGATCTTCCACCTTTCATTCTCAACTGTAGGATTGTGCCACCTAGGCCTAGATCCTCCAAAAATCTATAAAAGGAGCATCATTTCCCCTTTGTGAGCTAATAGGTATTTTTTTGTAATAGGAATTCAAGCAATCAAGCATCCAAGCATCCAAGCATTCTAAGAGAAATCAATCCATATTATCATCATTTCATTTGCATTTCCATCTATTAGATTGCATAAGCTATTGTGCACTCATTTCATAAAATCTCCACACTTTTGTAACATCTTGGGAGAAGGCTTCATTTGGAAATCTGAGAGCTCAACCTCTTCAAGAAATCAAGGCTAGGAGGACAATGGAGACAAGCTGCATGATAGGTGAAGGTAATTGATTTAGTTTCATCATTTTATAGTTACTTTGTATTCTTCATTGTGTTGCATTAGATTGATTTATTGGCTTTCAATAGTTAATTTATCATCTCTAGTTATTAGACATCTAATTTGCATACATTTTTGGTGCTAGAAGGAGGACCTAACTAGGTTTTTCACTTTCAATTTTTAGTTTTTCATGTGCAAATTTTTCTACAGGATATTTCAGTGCATTCATACATGTTTCCTATGCATCCATTCATTTCTATTGCGCATCCATTTTCTGACGCCACAGTCACTATTTCTCTTTCTGCATTTTCACTTTCTGTCATATTTCTACGCATTCATTAAACTATTTTGCGCATACATATTTTTCTTCTACACATTTGTAATAGTTTCATATATACATCATCTCACTGTGCATTAGTATCTCTATGTTGCACATCCATATTTTTTGCGCATTTATTAAACATTGTTGCGCATTTAGTTCACTATTTTGTGCATTTGTCATTTGCTGTGGTAGACTTCAATTTTACAATTGTTTAGATTTTTTTTTAGCAAACATTTTAACAAGTGTCTATTCGTTCTGGTAGTATTTAGGCTATTTTTGTAGGACGTAATCTTGAAGACCCCATTGCTAAAAAAATTTCTAACGGTTTGATTGCAGATTGCCAAGGGGTTTGCAAAATAAACTACAATCTCGTTTGGGCTTAAAATAAGACATGTTTTTTCTTTGTGTGTCTTCTTTAGTATAGAATCATGTGTCTATCATGTTCTGCTTAATAAGCTATTTGTAATCCCAAAATTATAACAATGTATTCTCTCCCCTTACCATTCATGGATCTTGGGTGTAAGAGAAATTGTTCTAATTTTTAGAGGGCGGTCTTTGGTGGGAAAAGAGGTACTCACCCCAAGGAATGACCCAACTGGTAATAGGCTAAAGCCAAGCCCTTCCAAACTAGTATATAAAAAATGCTAGTTTGATTAGTCTCACATTAGACAGTTGTGAATTTGTTGTGGCAACCAAAATCTCCTCCAGTGCCCCAATGGTGTGTTAAAGTCCTACTTAGTAGAGGTGAAAGCCTTGCCTTGAAAGGATTGGGAGAGCCCCCTTAATTGGGAAAATGACTTGATCACAACCACCTGAATGGATTTCCTTACTAAAAGATTTTATTTAGTGGCCAAAAAACTTCTATATGCTGGCTCAAGGGGTCACCCAAGACCGTGAAGACACCCCACATTACTCATGGTTCATAGTAGAGATAACAGTTCTTTGGGAAGTAATGACCCATTGAATTCAAAACTTGGTGTGCCTGAGAAGTGAGTTCATTGTAAGGAGGAGCCTGTGCCTCCAAGTTCCTAGGCTGTCCACTGTGGATTTGCATGGCTAGATTTTATTATCCTAGTGGGGATTCAACATATATTGTCCTTGCCAACCATAGGATTGTAAGCATGTTTGTGCATTCATATTAGCATAGTTAGATTAAAATCATTTCTATCTTGCATGCATGTGTTTATGCATTTTTCATTTGCCAAAAACCAGAAAACATTAGGAAATCAGACAAAAATTTCCAAATCTTGTAGTTCAAAATCAATCAGAAATAAAAACCTGCGCATTCATTTAAATTTGTTGCGCGTACATTAAACTGTTCTGGGCATTTGATAATTTTTCCATGCATCGGTCACAATTTGTTGCACATCTATCTCATTTTGTTGCACATTTATCAATCTATCCCGCACATTTGTTGCTGTGCATTTACAACAGTGAGCATTTCCACAAAATTTGCAATTTTCAAAATCACTTTTTCAAATACCCATTTTCATCCTTAGTAAGATTCTAGAAAAATAGTCGAGTTACATAGACCTTTGATCTTTAGTTTGACCATTTTCATCACTTTTCATCATTCCTTCATCAAAAAATCATCAAATCATTTTCTTCCAATCTTTGAGATTCTCAATTTAGTGTTGAAACATTACCTTATCTATCAAATTTTGATCTTTGTGAGTTTACCATATCAGGATATATCATCCTTAACCACCAAACTTACTTAGGTTATTATCTCTTGATTTCCCTTTGTCATATCATAGTGAGATCTATACCTCCTATTGACTTAGAGTTTATCAAGTTATCTTATCACTTTTCAACACATTTCAATATCTTTTCTATCAATCACTTTCCATATTTTCTTATCAAAAATCTTTCATCCTGCAATCAATTTTCTCAATTTTATGGTTCAAACTCAATCTCAGAAACTCAAACAAGCCATTAATCCAGAATCCCTAGACAAGATGGAAGGAAATACCAGCAACAAAGAAAATCCTTGGTCAAAAGAGCTTCCTAAGAAAACTTCACTTTTTACATCCAATGACGAACCCACTGATGATGAACTTAGGGAAGCTTCACAAGATCCTCAATTTTATCGTGTCATGGAAAGAATCTTAGGCTTGGATAGAGAGATTTATTTCCTCATGCTTTCTCAACAAGGAGCTAAGTTACCAAGTGATTTTGATGTTTCCCATCTTAGAGAACTAGTTCACGCAAACAATCAAGAAATCCCTAAGGGTTCTCAAGATACTCATGGAGCAAAGGAAACCAATCAACAATCCAATGCTTCTCATAGCCATGAACAACACACTACTTCTCAAAATGATCAGCAAAACCATGCTTCCCAAAATCATGCTTCACAAAACAATGCTTCCCACAATAATGTTTCCCAAAACTCTCAAGGAAACATGTTATCTTTGGATCCCATTCTACAAAAAATCCAAATGCTTCAACAAAAAATCCATGACATCCAAACTAGATCATCAAATAAGAAGTATTCTTTGGATGATATATGTCCTTATCCTTTTGATAAGAACTTAGCAATGATTCCATTCCCTCCTCATTTTGAGGTACCAAAATTTGACAAATACAAAGGGAATTCAGATCCACAAGACCATATTCATGAGTTTTGTGCTTCTTGTATTGAAGTCACTCACAATGAAATGTATCTTATGTGACTATTTCCATGAAGTTTAGGAGGACAAGCCATGGAATGGTTCTCCAAACTACCCCCAGGCATCAAATCTTTCAATGAGCTTCTTAACAAATTTGTGACTCATTATTCATATAACATCAAACATGAAGTTACTATGCTTGATCTTTGCAATGCACATCAAAAGAATGGAGAACCCTTCCTTACTTTTTTGAAAAGATGGCGTCAATTGTTTGCCAAATATCCATGAATGATTCCTGAACAAGAAAAGATGGATATCTTTGTGCATAACCTTACACCAGAAATGAGTTATAGGTTACAATTGCAATGCCCACCAAACTTCAATAAGCTCATAGAAAATGGTATCGAGATTGAGGAAGCCATGGTCAAAAAAGGTGAGATAAAACTTTATTCCAAGGACAATGCTGGGTCCTCAAATTCCAATCCCAACAACTATAACAATGACAAATCAAAATTCTGGAATAAAAACAAAAACATTGTCAGTGATGGGATTGTTGATAATCGTAATGTCAAATCAACACAACCCCTTCTCAATCTCACAAGTCAGGCCAATGCTACTCAAGGTACTTACATTAATCAATCAACAAATCAAAACACCAACAAAGATTCATCTAAACCACGGTTTCCTTTTATGTCACCTTGAAGAAACTTTACTCCTTTAGGGGAATCTCTCGAATCAGCATTATGGAAGTTAATCACAAAGAAAATCATTACGCTTCCTGAAATGAAAGATTTTGAACCTAGAGTGAAGCCTTCTTGGTAGGATGAGAATGATTATTGCAAATTTCATAGAGGCAAAGGACATAAAACCAATGATTGCAAAAGGCTCAAAAATGTAATTCAAGACTTAATTAAAAGTGGTGAAATTAGTGTTCATGGACATACCTCAAATGAATCACATATGGCTTTCAAAGATCCACTTCCTGAGCATGAAAAAGGAGGTTCTTCCAATACTAAGAGTGACAATCAAGCCAATTATAATTCCACTCCTTATCGATATGCTGGTAACATTTCTGAATGTCATCCTTCTAAGTATTATTCCAATGTCATTACCATCAAAGGAAAATTAGAGAGTCACCCAATCCATGTTACTACTCGTGCTCAATCCAAAGTTACTCTCCAAGGAGTCCAGTCTAAACTGAATGCACCTCACAACAAGTCTGCTTATGTCCCAAAGTCTACAACAAATATTTCCAACCAATACAACCTTTTGGAACAACTCAAGAAAACACCTACCTAGATATCCATCTTAGAGCTTTTGCATCTATCCCCATCTCACAAAGATATCCTTGAAAAAGCTCTCTTAGAAACCCAAGTCCACACAAATCTAGATCATGATCAATTTCAAGCTATGGTGGGCCATTTAACAACTCCACATTACCTATCCTTCACTAAGAATGATGACTTAGCTATTTCCCAACCTCATAATGCTCCCCTACATATCGAAGTCCTTGTCTAGAGTCACAAAATCAAACAAGTACTAATAGATGGAGGAGCTGGCTTAAATATCTATACATTGAAACTAGTCCTTGCATTGGGATTCTCTGAAAATGTTGTTGATCCCAAGAAGAAAATCATGATAAAAGCTTATGATGAGGAAGAATGGTCATCCAAAGGGTCTATTGTTTTACCAATCAGAGTAGGTCCTATAATCAAATATGTACCTTGCCAAGTTCTAGACATGGATCTTTCTTATAACATTCTCTTGGGAAGACCATGGATTCATTCCATGCAAGCTATACCATCAACCTATCATCAATGCTTGAAATTCCCTCATAATGATCAGGAAGTCACTATCAAAGGAGACACTAATCTATTCTAGTATTGTAGCTCTATGAAAACATCTGACTCTTTGATACCTTATAACCATACAAGATCTTCTACAACTACACCCAGTGATCCTAGTAATATAGCATCAACTTCAAAATCAAATGGGATCAAGATAGATATAAAAGAAAGAAGTATGGGAGAATACACTTTAGGTCAAGCTCTTTGCATCACAGAGTTACCTTTATCTCCTAGATCATATGGTAGATCTTTGATCACTAAACAATAATCAAAACCCCCTTCAACACTTGTTTATGACACATTTATAAGTGGGGGCACAATATCCAAAGAGGCGGTTGAGCATAATGCTAATCATTTTCTTAAGTCACTACAGAAGGAAGAGGATATCAAACATGAATATATATCACCTGATGTCTATGGTAAAGGGTATACTTTTCTACAAAAGATGGGATACCAAGGTGTTGGACCTATAGGGTTACAGAGAGAAGGGGTTATCAAACCAATTTTGCAAAATCCAAACTATCAAAGAGACACTACAGGATTAGGATACAAAGGAAAAGGACCAAAAGAACCAAAAGGAAAAGCAAAGGTCACCCCTTTTCATGAGATATCTAAAGCTCCTGCTTTACAATTCAGAAAGAATGGTATGTATGTAGATCCAGAGAAACAAAGGATAGCACAGAGAATCATTGATAGACTTGGGGATAATGATGATTCTGACTCAAATGATTATGAATGGGATTCATTATCTGATTGTACTAAAGAGATAGGATTTGATGTTATCCATCACCATAGTAATGATTACCATGAGGGGGAGAGTTCAAAGACTGATTCACTAGGATTAGTCCCACGTGATACTACTTTTGTCGATTGTGAGGAAAGTGATCTTTATCTTGCAATAAATGAATCAGATGAGAGTATGGAAATAGACCTCACTGATACCATCATAAACCTTGACAACTTTTCCATCAATACCATCTCTACCTTTGAAACTGGCCTGAATGATCCAATGCCCCATGTATATCCTAAGCTTATTGATTGGGATTCTCCCGATCATCCAGAACTTGATGTATTCCATAATGATGATGCAATCATTGACTATCTTGGAATTAGAGATCATTTACCACTAGGGGATCACAAGTCAAGATTTTTGATATAACTCAATGACATGGCCTACTTTGGTGAGAGTGCCAATCCTTTCAGTCATAAAAATATAAAAATAATCAATAGATCTAATGGTGAAAACCACTCAGTGGCAGTATTAGATCCAAAAATAATAAAAAGAAATGACGCATCTGAGGGTGAAAACCTCTCTGAGGCACCTGATGATGGAAGGATTGACACTCTTCCCAACTATCTATATCGAGAGAAATTTTCTATTCTTATAGAACCAACAGTACCTCTTAACATTGGAATAGAAGAGTCTCTGTGCATCCTCAAAGTAGCAACATCCTTGATAGAATTAGAGAAAGAAGCTTTTGCAAAAATTTTTAAAGAAAGACAAATCAACTTTGCTTGGTCCTATGCTGATATGCCTGGCCTGGATCCAAATCTCATTATGCATCATTTATCTATCAGGCCAGGTGTAAAACTAGTTAAGTAAAAGCTCTGTAAGATGCACTCGGACATTGCACTAATGGTTAAAGTAGAATTGAAGAAGCTCCTAGATGTTGGATTCATTCAAGCTATTGATTATGCTGAGTGGATTTCAAATATTGTCCCTGTCTCAAAACCTGACAAGTCTATCAGGATTTGTATTGATTTTTGAGATCTTAATAAAGCTCGTTCGAAAGATGACTTTCCTCTGCCAAATATTGACATTATTGTTGACCTGACAGCTGGGCATGAGATGTTATCATTAATGGATGGATTTTCTGGCTATAAAAAAATCAAGATTGCACTAGAAGACCAAGAGAAGACTACTTTTACTTGTCCATGGGGTACATACTGCTGGAATGTGATGCCTTTTGGCCTCAAAAATGCTAGAGCAACTTATCAAAGAGAAATGACCACAATCTTTCATGATATGATGCACACCATTATGGAAGATTATGTTGATGACATTTTAGCAAAATCCAAAGACAGAGTTGGTCATTTGAGAGTGTTGGATCAAATATTCACCTAGATGGAAAAGTATCAGATTTGACTCAATCTGAAGAAATGTGCATTCGGCGTTACATCTGGTAAACTGTTAGAGTACATTTTCTTAGCCAAAGGAATCAAAGTAGATCCATAAAAAGTTCAAGCAATATTGGAGATGGCTTCCCCCACTAACATCAGTTAGTTAAGATCCTTGCAGGGATGTCTCCAATCCATCCGAAGATTTGTTTCTCAACTAGCAGATCGAAGTCATCCCTTTCAACAGTTGTTGCATAAAAATATCTTATTCTAATGGGATGATTAGTGTGAAGTAGCTTTCAATAAAATCAAGCAATATCTGGTGAATCCTCCAACTCTGATGTCACCAATTCTAGGCAAGCCGCTCTTTCTCTACATTTCAACTATGACAGTTTCACTAGGTGCTCTATTGGCTCAGCAAGCTCATGAAGGACAAGAAAAATCCATCTATTATATCAGTCACACCCTAGTGGGATATGAGCTAAAATATTCTCCTATAGAAAGATCATGTTTGGCCATTGTTTTTGCATCACAGAAGTGGTGACATTACATGTTGTCACATTCAATCCAACTCATCACAAAGATTGATCCTTTAAAGTATCTATTAAGCAAAACAGCATTGACAGGCAGATTGGCTAAGTAGGTCATGCTACTTAGTGAATTTGATATTGAATATGTAAACAGGAAGGCTATCAAAGGTCAAGTGATAGTAGATCAACTAGCAGATGCTCCATTAATGGATGACCAACCTATACATATAGAGTTTCCTGATGCACACATCTTGGCTTTATCTACACAAACATGGCAACTATATTTTGATGGATCATATACTCAACAGGGTTCAGGAGCTGGTATTCTTTTTGTCACACCACAAGGATACACAATTTCAAAATCTTACAAACTGCTCTTTCCTTACACCAACAATGTAGTAGAATATGAAGCCTTTCTGATTGGGTTAAAGATGGATTTACAATGGAAAGTAACTGAGATAAATGTCTATGGGGATTCTCAGTTGATTATAAACTAGGTTAATGATTATTATCAGACTAAAGATGATAAGTTATTACCATATAAACGTATGGTTGATGACTTAAAACAATATTTCTCAGTCATCACTTTTGAGTAGATTCCTTGGCATGATAACAAGGCTACCGATGCAATGGCAGTGATTGCTTCTTTGTTTGATACAGAAGATACCAAGGTCCATTTTGAGTTCTTGGTGGAATCCTTGACTTGTCCTGCATATGATGATCCTAATACAAGTATTATATGTCATCTAATTGGACACGACTCCCCAATCTATGGAAAAATTTATTCCTATCTAAAAAATGACATCCTACCCCCTGAGATATCCCGTAATCAAAAATGAACTTTTCTCCACCAAGCCTCCCGCTATGTCCTAATATATGATACCCTTTATCGGTGAGGTCTTGACGGTACTCTCCTACGATGTCTTGAGCATGATGAAGCTCAAACTACCTTATGAGACGTACATGAGGGTATTTGTGGGACACATTTGAGTGGTCCCTCTTTGGCTAAGAAACTCATGTGTATGGGTTATTATTGGCCTACCATGGAAATAGATTCCTTTCATTTTGCTAGGGCATGTAAGAAATGTCAAATACATGGAAACCTTATTCATGCTCCAGCACAAGAGTTACATCCTTTTACAACTACCTTTCCATTCAGTTGGTGGGGGCTGGACCTCATGGGCGCTATCAACCCTCCATCTTCCAATGGTCACAAATTGATTCTCACTGCAATGAAATATTTTACTAAATGGATTGAGGCCATTCCATTGATTACCGCCATAGGGAAACAAATATCCATTTTTATCTTAAATTATATCATTTGTAGATATGGTATACCTATGTATCTCATTACTGATCATGGGAAATAGTTTCAAAATTAGGACATGGATGAACTATGTGCAAAATTCCATATCACACATAACTATTCCACCATATACTATCCCCAAGGAAATGGCCAAGCTGAGGCGTCAAATAAAACTATTGTTAAAATCCTACAAAAGACTGTCAATGATGTTGGTCGTGACTGGCATATCCAATGGAATCTAGCCTTATGGGCTTACTGAACCTCTATACATACTCCTACCGGAGCCACCCCATACTCCCTTGTCTATGGATCTGAAGCAGTCCTGCCCCTCGAGGTCGAGTTGCCTTCACTTTGTGGCACTCTCAAATATTTGATTCATGATGAAGACTATAGAGTTGCACGGTTGACTAAACTAGAACTGCTGGATGAACATCGCCAGAGAGCTTATGATCATTTGAAAGTCTATCAGTAGTGTATGTCTCATCAGTATAATAGCAAGGTAAAGATGACTTTCAGCTGGGTGACTTAGTCCTTCGCGAAAATCCAAAGAATCAATTGCATCGTGAAAGAAGGGCAAGTTCAAACCCAATTGGTTAGATCCTTTTGAAGTTACAACAATTTATGGTTCTGGGGCTTATCAATTGTCCACACCTAAAGGAGATCCTTTGGATGAACCTCTTAACAGTATCCATCTCAAGAAGTTCTATCCTTGAAATCCCAATGCAAGGGTTATGTATATATTTTGTAAATACAAAAAATTATTAAAAAAATAAAAAAATAAAAAAAAATCAAAAGAAAATTGCAATAAAAGCATGTGGTGAAAACCTAGAAACAAGCACCATGTGTATCAAGTTAGCTCCTTTATCTATTAGGATTCTTCTAGTTTGTCCGTTCATTGTATATATCCACAATAAAACAGCTAGTCAGTTCCCATACTTGCCATGTACATATCATAACAAATGGCTAGCTCATACACCATCCATTGTATCTACCCATAATAAAACCCCATCATAGCTTGATCGGTTGTCATGGTCTTCATCCTAGTCTTGTTGCATCTTTCTTCATCCATAATAAGTCAGTCCATCACCTAGTTGGGGGCATGTCCTCGACCTAGTTTAGGAAGTGCATCTATGATAGTCATGACTCTTAGAGGACATAATGGAGTCTTTTCACCAGATAAAGCAAACACAATCAAATGTTCTTTCACAATGATATCTTTATGATGAATCAAAATCTATGATCTATCCTTTGAAACATGATTGTTTATCTATCAAATCTTGACTATACATCATCACTTCAACTGATCACTATATCTTACACTATCTTTTGGCAAAAAGAAATGTATATTCATGATAGGCATGTTAGAATGATTTGTTGTAAATTATGCGTTTATATCTAGATTTCATTGTTATCATGTTTCCTATGCTATTCCATGATATCTTTGACATGAGTTTGAAACTCTAAAATGTCATTGATTAGGATAGCCATGATGGGACATGGTATTTTCTTTGATTGCTATTTGTGGGATATTTTCTGATGAAATTGAAGGAATAAATAATTGGGGTGTTTGTGCATAAGTGCCTTCATCCATTTAATAGTATTGACAACATCCAAATCATGTTGCTCTACATATGCTATTTATGGTGATACGCTAGCACATACCTCAACTCCAAATATTTGTTCCCCGATGGAGCAGGGGAATATTCCTTGTCTGTTATGCAAATGAAACTCAAGTCATCTTGATTCAATTATACCTAGATGCTTGTCAAGTTTGCTACATTAAACTCCATGCAAGAAGTTCTGAAGTCATCCTGGTTTAATTATACCATGATGCTTGCATTTTCTTGCAACATAATGAGCTCAATGATGAAAATCAAGTTCCAGTTATTATGAAGTTCTAAGATGTTACCTAAATTTGTGGAGATACATTCATTTCATATTGCATTTCATTTAAATAGTTCATGACTTACATATTAGTGCTCCTTTTATAGACATTTGTAGGTTCCCTTTCTTATTAGGTTATCTATTCTCCTAGTCTATTCTTCTTGTGTTAGAAACATTGTTATTTCAAGTTGAGGACATTTGGACAACCAAAAAAAAATTAAGACTTTTTGCATTTAACATTTTGCACTTAATCATTTAGAGACATGTATTATCTTCATTAGGAGTGTTCATTTGTATATAATTTGATCATTTATTATAGCTATCATTTCATCTCATTTTCTTTTATCATGTTATCAGTTATTATATTCTAGGTACATTATCATTTATTACATCAGATATCTTTTGCATTATATATCATTCATTTCTTATCCATTATACACATTATATATCATTCATTTCTTATCCATTATATGCATTTTACATCATTTATTTATTATCCATTACATGTGTTTCCAATCATCATTTATATCATTCATTTACATCACTTATTTATTATCCATTATCCACATTGTTCATCACATCATTACATTGATAATCACATAGCATTAGTAAACATCATTAAGGACATGCATTTGTATCATCATATATTAGATTATTAACCATTATGCATCACATAGAAAATGAATCATTTTGCATTCTAAGACATACATTCTATGCATATTAAAATAAATCATCACATCCTGCATATGTCAATACGCACATGTATAGAAATTATCAAAGTAAATCATGATAGAACTACATCACTGTAAATATAGAATCAATCATATAGAGTCCATCATACAATGTCCATAAGAAAACAACAAAACTATCCAAATGTCCAATGATATAAATCAATAACAATATATCCAATGTCCATGTCCATCAAGTCAAAAATGTAATGATACAATGAAACATAATGGTACAATAGTGTATACAATGATCTCTCAAATCTATGAGCCACTGCCTCCAGACTCTATCTTCCACTATCTACGAGATGCAATGTGGCCCTGTGCTACTGAACTACTTGATGCTGAGGATCCACCTTGATCTCCCAAACCTATCAGTGCTCTAGGAGGGTGTGATGATACACCCCCTCCACCAACTGGTGCCTCTCTATCATGAACTACTATCCTAATAGCCATTGAGCTCTCCCTGTAGCTCCCAATCCACTAATCCCTCAGGACCACCTATTTGTACACCTCTCACCAGTAGGATATCTCCTTCCCAGCATGTATCATGGCTCTAATGCTATCTCCATGAGGACCCAAATCCTCTGTGTGTTGTAGCTCATTTAGTAACATCTCCTACTCTCTGAGTCTCTCAAGCGTTGCATCCCGCTCAGCTCTTAGCACTCCCATCTACCTATCCATCCTCTCTATCCATCTCTCAAGACCAAGAACCTAGTCTACCTATACCTAAATAACTACTAGTCAGACTAGCAGTCAATCAATATCTAGCTCCTCCTCAGCACCATCTCTCTATAAATAGGGATCTTGTCCCTCGATGTCCATCCTAGCCTGCTCATCCTATGCCCCCACATCTAGCATCTCAGCATCTTGCTCATCTAATCTATCATCAGGGATCTATCCACCCTATACCACACCACCCTGGGCTAATAACACATCTGCCTCATCCTATACCTATACTTCTGGTCCCAGTATTGGGGCAGCTGGTATCTATACCTACGCTACTGGAACTTGTAGTGGAGCTCCTGCAGCTGGCTATGTTGGAGGTTGTCTCCATCCCTATCTAGCCAAGGGTGGCATCAATCTCCTCTGCCTCACACCACCTCCTCTCATCAGTGGACCAGCCCTCTCCCCTCTCCCTCCATCTCCTCCATCACCATCACCACCATCACCTCCACCATCTCCTCCACCATCACCTCCACCTCTTCTCCCTCATCCCCTCCTATCTCATCCTTGGAGTCTCATGTGGCATCTATCTACTAGATCTCTCTCAAGTGGCCTCACTGTCAGATCTATCAATCATGGCATGGGGAAGTCTCTAAAATGCTACTTAAGATCTGCAATCATCCTAGGGTCTACAACTATCTACCTCATGGTCCATGCCTATAATGGCATTCCAAAAACTCTTGTCGGGCCACATCAAAAGACACCATAGGTCCCCAATCTCATCTCTCCTGATGAGTCCTAGAAAAATTTGTCACATTCTGGGGCATGCCCTAGATCCTACCAAACTGGTGCAAAACCCAGCTGACCAACTGTCTCTCCAAAACAAAGGGCATCCACCCTATAAGCCATCATGACATAAAACAAAATCTCAGCTGTCGCTCATTATCCCATAGCTCACAACCTAGGTAGGGTCTCCATGTCACTGTATCCAATGTATCAAAAGTATAATGCCAGAACTCTAAATGTCCTAGTTTTTCCTGAGATAAAACTAAGGAGTATAAATGTATGTAGGGCTATCCTACACCCCAAAATCTAATCACTACTGGTCTCGTAACTGCAATATGCTCCCATGCCCATACATGGAGCAATGTGATCCCTAATGATAATGATGCACCCCTATGGTACACCACCGGATGCAAATCATGATACAGATGTGCTAATAAACACACACCCCAAGTAAATCAGGTCCCATCCATCATGCTCTATAGTGTGCAGCCCCATCCAACTACAAATCCATGTGACCTATGATCAGGGCATACAAATCCCCCAATCACCCCTACTAGAACCACTAGTAGCGGGTCATATAAATCGACCATATCCTGCTAGCTGATCTCTCCATCCTCAATATCATCATCCCCAAAAATGGATGTACACTCGATCACTCTACCATGCTGATCATACTGTACTAACTCTCTTGTGATAGGAAGCTGGAGGATGCGATATACATCCTCTAAGGTCACTGTCATCTCCCCTGTCGGAAGATGGAAGGTACTCATCTCCGAGTGCCATCTCTCTGCTAAGGCAGTCATCATACTATGATTCACCTGAATCTCGAGCATGTAGATCACATAATATAAACCAAACACTCTGATCAGCAGTCTGTCAGTCTCTAACAACACCGGTCATAGATTTTGTGTGACGGGATATCTCTCCCATGACATCAAAATATCTGTAATCTCCTCCTATAAAAATCAAATAAAATCAAGCTATCATATTTCAATAAACTAATCTACAACATCTATCTATCCTATTATATCAACTACAAACATGTTCTATCACATGTTTTAACAGATGATTTTATCAATCATCTAGTATCAAGACTAGTTAACTAGCAATCATGCTACAATGTTGCCTATCTTGACCTAATCGATCAAATTTAACCGCTGATGGATCCAATTAGCTTATCAACATCTAGTTTGACCTATTTGACTTTCTAATTTGACCAAATTTTATCCATCAAACAAATGCGTAGCACAGAAAAATGCATGCGCCATTTCTTTTCACATTTGTGCTAAAAATCATGTATGCATAATTTTATTGCACATTTGTGCAACAAGTCATCACCAATGTGCCAAAAGAACCAATGCACACTTTTACACAACATTTTCACCACAAAAATGTGATCCTAACATGCATGTGCCATTTCCCTAAATGAATGCACAGAACTTTTGAGTTTCTGTGCAAACGTTGCTATTTGTTGCGCATTCATACGCCGCAATGGCACATTCATTTTCCGGCTAAAAACAAAAAAAAATTCTAATCTAAACCTAAGATTAGATCTACTCTAACATGCTAAAATTCTATTCTAACATGCATCAAATCATCAACTGACCAAGCAGGATTGAGTCACCTACTGGCTCACCCGAATCGGGTGGTCGTTGGAAGCATCTGACCCTCTTGAAGCAGTGATCTGACAATGGAAATAGCATCTTGGTGGCTCTTCTCTTCTCTCTCTTGCACTCTGATCTCCAAATGACAAGTGTGCACAATGAGCTTATTATGGACCCTTTAGCCCTATTTATAGCCTGTGGACCCTATGTGCTTGGTGTGTGGACCTTACCTCTCATTTTATTCCATTTCACCCATCTTTTCTCCTATTTTTTTTCATGAGATTGATTATCCAAGAAAAAAATAAAATTCCAATCATCTTTTTTGCTAATCAATCTCTTGAGGGGGCATGCTTAGGTCATTCCAGACATTGTCTGGGGCAGGGGCAAAATACTTGAAATTTTTTTGAAACAATGTGGCACGCACATTATTTCAAAGAGGGGCAAAATGTATACCCTTAAAAATGGCTTCATTAATTGATTAAATATTTATTGTTTAATTGATATTGACTTGATAAATTAATTAAATATTTATTATTTAATTAATAATTATTCCTCTATTTGTTAAATAAATTATTCAATTTATTTAGTAAATTCACTATAGTCTATTTCTCTATCCTAAGTCTTCTGGTTAGTCTTATTAAAGTGATTTAATTAATACACAATCACCTAAATATGACTAAGTCCCCTAGTCCACTTCATCTACCCACTCACTTGACACATCATCTTGGCTAAAATAAATAATTATTATTAATTATTTATTAGTAATTATCCTCACCCACACATGTCCAATTCTTAAGGGTTGTGGCCTCATAGGACTTGGTCTCATGACCACATGTCATCTCTTAAACTAAGTCAAGAGACAATCCCTATTCCTAAGGGGCTTCTGAAGCCACCTCTAAGGGTCAAAGGTGACTCATAGGACACTTGTGCAAAGAGTCCTCATGAGGAAAAGGTCTCTCCCTCTTTCTTTCTTTGGTCTTTGTGAGACACTTGACATGTGTCTTTCCCTTCCACCCTATTCTCCCTATTGTCCCTTTTCTCTCAACTCCTTCAACCAAGTCAATCCTAGCCCTAGGATCTTCCACCTTTCATCCTCAATCGTAGGATTGTGCCACCTAGGCCTAGATCCTCCAAAAATCTATAAAAGGAGCATCATTTCCCCTTTGTGAGCTAATAGGTATTTTTTTGTAATAGGCATTCAAGCAATCAAGCATCCAAGCATCCAAGCATTCTAAGAGAAATCAATCCATATTATCATCATTTCATTTGCATTTCCATCCATTAGATTGCATAAGCTATTGTGCACTCATTTCATAAAATCTCCACACTTTGGTAACATCTTGGGAGAAGGCTTCATTTGGAAATCTAAGAGCTCAACCTCTTCAAGAAATCAAGGCTAGGAGGACAATGGAGACAAGCAGCATGGTAGGTGAAGGTAATTGATTTAGTTTCATCATTTTATAGTTACTTTGTATTCTTCATTGTGTTGCATTAAATTGATTTATTGGCTTTCAATAGTTAATTTATCATCTCTAGTTATTAGACATCTAATTTGTATACAAGAATAATGGGAGAATTTTGTGGTAGATATTGAGGCTTATGACAAGGGGATGTTGGGGTACTTTGATCTTGACAAGGATCTTTAGATAGCATGGGAAGAGTACTTCTATTTTTATTTTCAATAAGTTCATTAGAGATGATGGAAGGAATATCTTGATCTTTCTTAGGAGATGGAAGGGATACATGAGGTGAAGGAATATGGGGGCACGAGGTGGAATGGTATCTTTTTGAAAGATATGGAAGGGAATGAGGGGATCATCATGGGATTATTTGGATATGGGAATTTGGTCAACTATAGGATAAGGAGGGATAATATCTTAATCTTGATCCTTAATAATGCTTATTTCTTTATACTTTGTATTAGTCTCTTGACATGGAGCCACTTCTAAGGACAATGTAGGAGTTCAGATCTCCAAGAGGGATTCCTAAAAGTTTGATCAAGGATCATTTTAAATAGGCATGATAGGAATTTTATCACATGAGAGCTTGGGGTTCATAACCTTTGAAGCATGAAATAATTTTGTAGCAAGATGTAGGTTATCTTGGATCTCTTTTAGAGGTATCCCTAGAGGGTATAAATAGTCAGTATGCAAAGCATTAGGTTATTTTTTTATAGAATTATGTTGGTTAGATTTTCTTCTTTAGGAGATACATGAGTGTTATAAGAGGTGGAGTCTACAAGAGAACCACTACTAGACATAGGTTCATGAGTTTGATCTTTCTTGAGAGTAGTATCTTCAATAGATGAGTCATTAGTATTTTGAATTTTGATTAGGTCATCATCAATAAGATCTTAGATTGTATGATTCAACTCCATGTGATCTGAAGTTTCATGTTCATTATGTCTATGATATGCACAATAGTTTCTCAAAAACATAAACCCACATGAAGTGATTTGAGGCAACATGATGAGATCATTTTCAAGGATTTTTTCCAAAATTGACTCGTATGATTATCCCAATGGAGTAAAAAATCTATCCAATAGACATGTAGATGTGTTTATGTTGACCAAAGAGTTTTCATATTCAAGATCTTAATGATCCAATTTTCCATTGTAGTGTGATGAGGATTGTTAAGATAGGATTGATTCCTCTTGATTTCCTTGATCAAAGATGGGATTCTCTTGAGATTGTGAAATAGGTTTTTGATCAAAGATTAGGTTACCATTAATATGTTCATGATCAAATGTAGGATGTTTATGATGTTCTTCTTGATTAAAGACACAATTGATGTGATATTTTGAAGTAGTCTTTTTTTTTAAGAAGATGAAGACATGGATGGAAGATTATGATCATAGAGAAAAAAGAAACATTGATCTTAATGAGGAGTTTTTGGATGATTTATCCCTTTTGTTTCCATGTCTTGGAATTTTTTTGATAACCTAAACTTGCAGAGATTTTAACAGATTTGATAGTTTCAAAATTTGTAAAAGTTTGAAGGTTTTTTTAATTGATTTTTGGATCTTAATGGATTTTTTATTTTTGTAATCATGGACCTTCAAGAACAAAAAGTGCAAAAATAATGGTTTTTCAATTCTAACCCCTAAACATAAATTTGAATGTTTGATAACATTTACACATGTCTTGCGGGTAAGTGCACAAAGATGGGGAGCCAAAAAGGGGGTATAAGATGCCACTTTTTTCCTGAAATAATAAAACTCTGAAATTCAACAATAAATTGAAGATAGTTAGACTAAAAAATTTAAGATGGGACAAGAACAAGAGTTGTAATACTCTGAATCTAGTTCCTAAACTACAAATTTATTTTGAAAATGGTGCAGATTAAAGCCCTCAAAAAGGGGGAGCACAAAAAGTGGTCATGTTTTTTGTGAAAAAACATAACATAGCATCTGGTGTGCTCCCCCTAAAATGTTCAATTTTTTTTTTGAATTTTTTTAATCGCTCTGGTGAGAAGTTACCTAACACCACTTAGTTTATCTCAAAATTTTTTGCTATTTTTTTGATGAATGTATAATTTTTTATGAATTTACGAAGTGCACACATCCTGAAAACATGAAATTTTTGTCTGCTCCCCCTAGAAATCATTTAAAACTAATCAAAAATCAAATTTTAATTTTTTTAAAAGTGTGTATAATGGATTCTAGTTTCTAAAAACATAACTTGTTGCAAAATTTGATGAACAGTCCAAAATCTATGCCCAAAATACTACACGTTGGGGTTTTGACAAAAATTGGACATACATACAAAAGAAACTAGAGATGAAAATCTTAACATAATTAGAATTCAAAATAAATTATATGGTTAGATAGCTAATAGAGAGATCTACAATATCACATTGTCTGATTTTAACGTTATTGAACCATGAGTAAACCTGATGAGGAGCACACAAAAAAGATGTCATTTTTTTGTATGTCTGTTGCAAAACATGTCTTGACCTATTTGAATCCTCCAAGCCTTTGGGTTGGATCTCCAAGAAAGCCTTACACTTGGTGGATTCTAATGTCTTACAAAGTGTGTGCACATTATATAGTGTGTGTGCGCTATATAGTGCATGCCTTGGATAACACGCACGCACTATAGCACACATGCGCTATATAACATCCAAAAAATGCTTGAGTGAGAGAAAGAGTGAGAAGGTGGGGGGGCTGAGAGAGTGAGTGTGTGTGTGTGTGTGTGTGTGTGTGTGTGTGAGAGAGAGAGAGAGAGAGAGAGAGGAAGGTGGGAGAGAGCGTGAGAGAGAGACTGAGAGATGGAAAAGAGGCTAAAAGATGTGATTTAGTAATTGAAAATATTCTAGTGTATCAGTTCATGGATATTTTTTGTAAAAAAATTATTTATGAGTATGCAAGGCATACACATAGAGCACGATAGTTGGATATGCAATTCAAGTTGTGCAAGGACATATTACCACTTGATACCATTGTTTCAGTTGTGGAATTTGTAGAGAACTACACACTACAAATATAGGATGAGGTGCAAGCAAAGTATTACAGCTCTCAACAGGTTGCTATATTTGTTCATATAGCATTCATGCATTCACCTGACAGTATAGAGGAGAATAGGAAGATATTGAGGGAGTATCATTTTTATATCAACGATGATCACTCACATTCTATAGAGTTTGTAAATGGTTTATTTAAACTATTTTATGGTGATATTGCTAATAGAGACATATCATATTATCGACATATCATAAGGTTAGATAATTGTGCATCATAATTCAAGAATTCTCATATGTTTTATTGGTTGTGTAGGATGCATAAGATTACTAGAATTCAATATATGTGGAATTTCATAGAGGCCTGTCATGGAAAGGGAGAGCACGATGGTGCAGGTGCATGTATTAAAAGAGCCTTAGCACATGAAGAATTAAAGCACAAAGAGAAAGAAACATTATCAAATGCGAGATGTATGGTCCAGTGGTGTAATGCTATAATTGGCCCAGGTAATGAAGGTGAGTCTACGGTTCATAGATTTTGTTGGTTGATGGATGAAACTAACATTACACCATATGAGGATTGTTGTACATTGACATTATTGAGTGAGCTACGCCCTTTTAGAAGTTGCAATGCAGGTTCATGGAGTATCCACACATGACATATGGCATGCTTTTGTTCATCATGTATAGATAAATATTGGGATGGGTGCGAGTCAAAGGAATGGGTTGATGAATGGTATACATGTATTTTGAGCCCACTTGCCTCCTATCATCATGAATCATTACAATTGATAGAAATATAATTATCCATTGACTTTGATCACTTATCAGATCTAGTACAACCAAGTAAATTTTCCACACAAATAATCTCAAATTTAGTACTTTATCGTAAATATTTAATAAACTAATGTCCTCATTATGTTTATATCATTATAGGCCATGTTTTTGTTGTCATTGCACCTAAAGACAATGAAGAAGGGACAAATTATTATTTGTGCCATTGTGTTGAGGCAAAAAATAAATTGGATTACTCAGTTATCGATGGTGAAAAATTAGAATACCCTATAGGAGCAATGGTTGTAACTAGTACATGGATTAGGTGGTATGCTATGAAGAACCCTAGGTTGTGGTTGTTTAAGGATTGGGAGACACACAAAAAGATTCTTCATTATTCGAACCTTGTGATTGCATCAAATGTCCACTTGATCAGATATGGGGGAATACCACATAATAAAACTCTTTGTAAATTTCATGAGTTAGACCACAAGGAAATACTTGAGACAATAAAGAGTAGGGTAGATCCAATTGGTTCATTGGACTAAATGGAGATACAAAATATTATAATGTCAAATCTATTTGAATACATGTGCATATAACATATAGCACTATAAATTAGGTGGACTGTAAATTGCTCATGCATTACCCCATATGTATAATGGGAAGTTTGTAAGATTTAACGACAATGTTTCTCTTCTATTTTTGGGGCAATACCAGAGGTTTTGTTTGCTCAGCTCTTTCCTCCTAGTGCTCCTAATGAGCTGAGTTATAAAAATATTTTTTCATTATTAATAAAAAAACTTTATGATGTTATGTCAATGACTTGCAGGCACATAATACTTGGAAGCCATAAAATCACCTTAAGAGGACTATTCATGATGGTTTCACAAATAAATATATAGTGCACAAAGATAGAAAAAAGTACAATGTCAAAGTTCCACCGCGTTTAATTGAAATGAGAAACAAGTGTGTTGCTGATCATTCAAACCATTAGTCATAGGATCAAACTGTCTACGCCAACAGCTCTGATTGGCTGGGTAAACACTAGTGACAACCTCATTTGGCACATAGAGTTTCTCAAATGCTACCGACCACTCTGGGCTGAAGTGTCCCTCAAGGTCCCTTCAACATGAAATCGGAAATCTTTAAACAGTCATATCTCAAAGATCGTGTGAGGTAGAATCAAACCATCAGGAGATATAGGACCATGTTTCCAAAGCATACAATAGCCTATCTCAGTTTTTAGAGATTCAAGTGTGTTTATATTTGGCAACACATTCTTAGTTGATTTCAAAACTCGAAGTGTTCCTCACTTGAAATGAGCAATATTTCCTATCTTTCAAACTGTCATTCGTAGCATCAAACTGTCTACGCCAATAGCTTTGATTGGCTAGGTAAACACTAGTGGAAATCTCATTTGGCACATAGAGTCACTTGAATGTTGTCGACCACTCCAAGCTGAAGTGTCCCTCCAGGTCCCTTCAACATGAAATTGGTGATCTTTACGGGGTCATATCTCAAAGCTCATGCAAGGTAGTATCAAACCATCAGGAGCTACAGGACCATGTTGTCAAGGCCTACAATAATCTATCTTGATTTTTAGAGATTCAAGTTCATTTATATTTGGAAACACATTCTCGGTTGATATCAAAACTCGAAGTGTTCCTCAATTGAAATGAGCAACATTGCATATCTTTCAAACTATCCATCATAGCATTGAACCGTATGTACCAATATCTTTGATTGGTTGGATAAACACTAGTGGAAACCTTTTTTGGCAGACATAATCACTCAAACATTGCCGACCACTCCGGATCGAAGTGTCCCTCAAGGTTCCCTTCAGCATGAAATCGGTGATCTTTATGGGGTCATATCTCGAAGCTCATGGAAGGTAGCATTGAACCATCAGGTACTACAAGACTATGTTGTCGAGGCATACAATAACCTATCTCAATTGTTAGGGATTCAATTTTTTTTTATACGGTTGATGTCAAAACTTGAACTGTTCCTTAGTTGAAATGAGCAACATTGCGTATCTTTCAAACCATCAATCCTAGCATCAAACCATCTACACCAATAGCTTCAATTGGCTGGGTAAACACTAGTGGAAATCTCATTTGGCACACAGAGTCACTCAAATGCTGCCGACCACTCCAAGCCGAAGTGTCCCTCAAGGTGCACTTAACATGAAATATGTGATCTTTATAGGGTCATATCTTAGAGCTCGTACGAGGTAGCATCAAACCATTAGGTGCTACAGGACTATGTTGTCGGGGCCTACAATAACTTATCTCAATTTTTAGAGATTCGAGTTCATTTATATTTGGCAACACATTCTCGGTTGATGTCAAAACTCAGAGTGTTCCTCAGGTGAAATGAGAAACATTGTGTATCTTTTAAAACATTGGTCGTAGCATCGAACTGTTTGTGCCAATAGCTCCAATTGGCTAGGTAAATGCTAGTGGAAACCTCTTATGGCACATAGAGTCACTCCAACATTATTGACCACTCCGGGCCAAAGTGTCCCTCAAGGTGCACTCAACATGAAATCGGTGATCTTTATGGGGTCATATATCAGAGCTCGTGTGAGGTAGAATCAAACCGTCAAATGCTACAAGACCATGTTACTGAGGCCTACAATAACCTTCTCTATTTTCATAGATTCATCTTCATTTATATTTGGTGACACATTCTTGATTAATGTCAAAACTTGAAGTGTTCCTTATTTGAAATGAGAAAAATTGTGTATCTTTCAAACCAACAATTGTAGCATCAAACCATCTACACCAATAGCTCTAATTAGTTGGGTAAATGCTAGTGGCAACCTCATTTGGCACACAGAGTCACTTGAATGTTGCTAACCACTTCGGGCCAAAGTGTCCCTCAAGGTGCACTCAGCATGAAATCAATGATCTTTACAAGGTCATATCTTAGAGCTTGTGCAAGGTAGCATCAAACCATCAGGTGCTACAAGACTGTGTTTTCAAGGCCTAAAATAATGTATCTTGGTTTTCAAAGATTCAAATTTTTTTATATTTGGAAACACATTCTTGATTGATGTTAAAACTCAAAGTGTTCCCTAGGTGAAATGAGCAATATTGTGTATCTTTCAAACCATTGGTCATAGCATCAAATCATCTATTCCAAGAACTCCAATTGGCTAGGTAAAAGCTAGTGGAAACCTCATTTGGGACACAGAGTCACTTGAATGCTGCCTACCACTTTGGGCCAAAGTGTCCCTCAAGGTTCCCTTCAGCATGAAATCGAAGATCTTTATGGGGTTATATCTCAGAGCTCATGTGAGATAGCATTAAACCATTAGGTGATATAGGACCATGTTGCCAAGGTCTACAATAACCTATCTCATTTTTCTAGGATTCAAATTAATTTATATTTGGCAACACATTCTCAGTTGATGTCAAAACTCGAAGTGTTCCTCAATGGAAATGAGCAACCTTGTGTATCTTTCAAACCATTCATCATAGCATCAAACTGTTGACACCAAAAGCTTCGATTGGCCAGGTAAATGCTAGTGGCAACCTCTTTTGGCACAAAGTTTCTTGAACATTGTCAACCACTCCTAGGTCGAAGTGTCCCTCAAGGTTCCCTTCAACATGAAATTAGTGATCTTTATGGGGTCATATCTCGGAGCTTGTGTGAGATAGTATCAAACCATCAGGTGCTATAGGACAATGTTGTCAAGGCCTATATTAACCTATCTCAGTTTTCAGGGATTCAAATTCATTTATATTTGGAAAGGGTAAAAGCACAATAATCTGTCACCCTTTTAAAAAGGAAAAGGCTAACAAAATCAAAGTTGTTCAACTTCAATAGTATAAAAATGACATTTATGTTTGGAATTTGAAGATGATGTAAACTAATTAAATGTGATAAAATGGATGAAGTTTATGATTAATATTTTTCTTGAATAATAATTGATATATTTTTTAAATTTTTAAAGATAATTTTTCAGTTGCTGAAAAATGCCAAAAATTAAGGGTCTAGTTCCCACAAAAAAATTATATGTAAATAAACATTTTTTCCCCTAATTTCAAAATATGTCATAGATGACATATATAGCTAGTGCATGAAGAAATAAATTTTTTTTCAAGTAACCTATATTTTCTCTTTTATAACAATTCAAATTCCAACTCATTGAAATCGATAGTTTTCATCTCACACCATATTTTTCATAACAAATCTATCCCAGTCAAAAAAAGAAATATATATTATTGAAGAGGACTTTCTCCTCTAGTGCACCATATGTTTTTCAAATTTATTTAATATGATTTACTATTTTTTATTTCTTCAAATCAACATCTCCTTGACTATTAAAATACCTACTTGCAATATTTTTTAATTACAATAAACGATGTCTAATTAAAACACTATAAAATCTACATGAGGATATTCTTGACTCTAATCTCTACAAAAGGGTATTTTTTTTATTTTTTAAAAAATATCATTATAAAGATTAGGAGTTATTGAAATGCCATGTTTCTAAAATAATTTTATTTGTATGGTAATTAGACCCAAAGTGGTATAAACACATGCATTTAATAGACATTTCCAATTGGAAAAGTTAAAGAGCTTATCTAACTTAGCTAGATTGAATCTAGCTATACCATATGTTTGACCAAAATTAATTTTTAGTTAGAAATACTAAAATTCAGTTGTGGTGATAAGTTAGCCTAAAAGGTGACACTTGATTGTGTTTTTACTTGAAACACATTCTCGGTTGATGTCAAAACTTGAAGTGTTCATCATTTGAAATGAGAAATATTTTGTATCTTTCAAGCCAGTTGTCGTAGCATCAAACCGTTTGTGCCAACAAGTCCGATTGTCTAAGTAAACACTAGTGGAAACCTCGTTTGGTACATAGAGTCACTCGAACACTATCGACCACTTCAGGTTGAAGTGTCCCTCAAGGTTCCCTTCAACATGAAATTCATGATCTTTATAGGTTCATATCTCAGAGATTGTGCAAGGTAGCATCAAACCTCCAAGTGCTATAGAACCATGTTGCTGAGGCCTACAATAACCTATCTCAATTTGTAGGGATTCAAATGGTTTATATTTGGCAACACATTCCCAGTTGATGTCAAAACTTGAAGTGTTCTTCAATAGTTGAAATGAGCAACATTGTGTGTCTTTCAAACCATCATTCATAGCATCAAACCATCTGCACCATCATTTTGAAGAACTTTAGATTTAGTTACCAACCCTTTTGAGTGCATTCTACATGATTGACCTATAGCAACAGTGGGTTTATGCATTGAACAGAGGATGAATTAGTTGGATCCATCTACTTTATGTGGTTACTATGGTTGTGGGATGTTTCCAACACTTGTATATTATGTAATTTTCCCTTATTATCCAATATTTCAATAAATATGTTGGGTAATTACCATATTGTGCAAGTTGACACAGTAAAAGGTGCATGAAGTAAGGGCCTTAGGTGTAGCAGAAGGAGTTTGGGATGAATGAGAGGGTGTTTTTCCTTTCAAACATGTTAAGACATGTTGAGGACATGGTGTAGGATCAAAGAGTGGATCCCAAAAGAGATTTTTAAGAAATTAGTGAGAAAGTCCTAGTTATAGGCTTGATTTGGTGAGGGTTTGTGACTTGGGGTATGTGAAGAGGGTACATGGCATAAAGGATGTCAAAATCCTTGATTTTACTTCATTTAAAGAGACTATAGTAAGTGGCAAGGTCAAGGGATACAACCATGATAGGGTTTCTTTGTAAAATGGGGCTATTAGGCGTAGACATGAAAATGGAGCAGCAATTTTTGGAGGAGAAGTTCTGAAACAAGTGGGCTTGGTTCCAATATAGGTTTAATAAATTGGAAAAGGTTATTTGGATCCCTAATTTTTTTGGGGATTCGTTTGAAATAATTTGGACAAATATGCAAATTTCTCGCTAGATAGGGCTAGTAGGATAGGCCTAAAGAGAGCAGTTGGTTATAGGAAGATAACCACTAAAGATTATGAGTTTGAATATGGGAGATGAGATGTTTGGAGTATGTTGAGTACCTTTTAAGGTTTTGGGTTGGGTCTTGGATTTAATCCTTGGTTCAAGGAAAGATTGGAGTGTTATTACAAAACAAATGAGAAATCTGATATTCTCCTATGAAGATTACAAATCCACCACTAGCCTCTACATCAAAATAAAACATTCATATTCTAATAAAGTATAAATCATATAGTAACAATATACATCGATAAACATACAAGAATAACTATAAGGCATGGGAAATTTACAAAGCATAATACATCCACATAAACATAAATTAGGATACATCAATTCACCTGACATGTGAATTGCATACCTAAAACATAAAAAAATAAAATATTAGTAGGGCATGAAGCCAAATATATATGTCCAATAATTTCATACATCAAATATATCCAATACAGTTAAACTAGCCTCCTCAAAGCCAAATGGATGTACAATGTGTCACTTATACAATATACAAAAAATATGTCCATTAATGCCATATAGGCATACAATCTATATCTCTAATCTAGTCCTTTCCTGCCAGGGGAATAAAAAAAATCTTGAGCTATCTTTGACGTCGCGTTGATGGAGATGCAGTGGATGTTGTAGTCTTCTGAGTGTGCTCACTAGTCCTCTTGTCTAGACTCTTCTACAACTCAAGTTGATAAAAAAAAATTAAGCATTAATAACTAATATACATCAAAAGTGAATTATACAATGGCATAAAATAGAATATTCTCTTACCGCTAGAAAATAGTCACTATGTACATCCATCGAAGGTGCATGCTAATGATTTGGAGTAATAAGTCCCTACAAAAATGATCAAAATAATAATTAAAATACATACATGAATGTCATTATAAAATTCAATACAAACTATTAAAATAACAATTAAAATTAAGTTTTCTCTTTCATACCTCAGTCAATGCTTTGGAACTAGCTACTGGTGCAGCTACTCCATGATCTAAAATATCACAAATAGAAGGAGGAGTCTCCAATGTTAATAACTAAAAATTAAACAACAAAAGTATTATGTAGTTATCAAGATTACATATATTTTTAACAACCCTACTAATGAATAAATGGTACCTCTGTGAAGGTTCCACCACGTCCTTTGATGTGCGGTGTCGATGTCAAAGCTCCAACATTAAACTAATGTACATGTACATGGAAATTTATAAGACAACAATTCATATAAGAACGTACTACTGACATGTTAATTTTATAATGCATTATTACATATATACCTGTGGACTCAATGATTATGTAACAAATCCAAGTGAAGGAATGTGATCACCGCAATGACCACTTTGGCTCTAGATTTTGATCTTAATTTGTCTAGTAATTTAGTTATTCATTTATTTTATTAATTAAATATAATCAAGTAAATCAAATTAACATGCAAATAAAGATACCTCAAGGAAAGTGGCACGATGTCCTTCGCTGTCTATTGTGAATGTCAATAGTCCACCAGTGAACTAATGCACATGCACAATAAGTTATGATACAATCATTCATATAATTACATAATAATCAAACATATTAATTAAAATGCTTTATTCGATACATGTGGAGTTGATGACGAAGTGTAAAAAGGGACTGGAGGATCATTGCCACTACCACCGACAATCTTGCCCTGAATTTTGATCATAATCAATAAATACTAAATTAATTAGTTATTCTTTTATAAATGAAATATGATCAACTAAATTTAATGAACTTGGAAATATTTACCTGTGTGTCAATGTCAAATGTCACATTTATAAAATCATCAGTCATCATTCCATGATCCTCTTCCTCTCTCTCGGTGGTACCAAATGTGCACAAGGATCCACATGACTAACAAATATACCCCTTCAAAGATTGACCATGGTGACCCTCAACTAAAGGAGTGGCACACTAAATGAGAGTCTCTGTCAGAGCACTAATCGTGCCTAGTGTGTCTACCTCTACATGTTCCTTCACAATGGAAGGAATATTAACATGATCCACTTGTGGCTTTCCAATAGGAACCCTAGGTGCGTTGGGGTCACGATGTGCCCCTGCTCTATAAAACGATGACCCCCTCCTCTGCCCTGAGAATCTAGAAAGTCAAAACAATTTGGCACCTCCTTGAGTACAAACTTGCAATAGAGTTTCCTCAAGAAATATATAGGAATCTCATGATTTTTACAAGGAGGGGAATCAAATACCATCCACCATCTCTCCCAAAAAAAATTTTATGTCTTCATTCAAGCACCAATGAATTGGGAACCTCTTTGCTGTAGTTCTAAGAGTATCAGTGTCCCCTAGTTTTTTAAAGAGTTTTAAAATGTCATCTTTTGTGATTTTTTTCTTTTTTATGTCCTCATATGACAATTTATTTGCATAATATTGTTTTTGTTCTTCTCTTTTATCATGTCATAGATTAATTTGCCCACTAACTGAGCCTACGTGGGTCAAGATTGATTCCAATAATTTTGCAAGTCTTTCCCTTCCTAGATTTGTAGCAATAGAATCTTTTAACATCCTAATTAAATATTCTAATTCTTTTTTCCCTCTTTCAATTTAGTTGATCAAATTTTCCTGTGTTCTAGGAGGAGGTTTCTTGATTGGTGGAGGCGATTGAGGTTCATTTTCTTGGTTATTTTCTTCATTCATTTGTTCATGAGGAGAAGATGGAGGGTTTGGTTTAGGGTTTTGTTAGGGAGATAATTTCTTCCTAGCAATTAAAACAAAATCAATTTTAAAATTTTAATTACACTTAAAATCTAAAAAAATAAATTATAAGAAAACAAATTGCTTCAAAACTTAAATTTCAATACAAATAAGAGGCATGGTCTATAAATATAGTTACCTCTTCTTCCATTTTGAACTTGACAACGTCGTGGAGCCATTCTTTATCTAATTTGATGAATTGAACAAGAAAAATGCCTTTGCACACACACTCTGGGAAGCCCTCTTTCACTGTAAACATGGGTTTGTGGGATAAAAATGGGCCTTTGAAAGGCAACCAAAAAAATTTATAATCTTTACATAGCCCTTGTGCACTATAGAGTTCATGCGCTATGTTTTGAATTTCCCAAGCCATAGAACATGCACACTATAGGGCGCACATGCTTTAGTGCATACACACTATGGTCATTGGGGGCCCAAAAAGGAATGTGGCACCTTTTTGGTCCCCTATCTTTGTGCATATACCCTTGCACAATAAGCCATTTCATACAATCTATCTAAGGTAAAATTTGGCATTTAATATGGCTCTAAAGGTATGTATTGCTAGATTAATTTGGAATTTTATTTCAAGTTCCCATACAAAAATATCAAATAAATCATACAAGGAACATGTAGTTATACACACACGATTGAGGCCTATAGCTCTACAAGTCTGGGCATTTGATATTTTTTCCCTCTAGGTTTTTCAACTTAACTAAGGTCTTTATTTATAGTGGGTGGAATAGGTTGGCTTCACCTGGTTCTCACTTTGGGTCATCCCTCTCACCGAACTTGTTAAGGCATGTTCTTAGGACATATGCCCACTAAATCTCTAACATGTGCAATAAAAGAAATGAAATGATCAAATAGGTCAAGGAGTTTGATTCACCAAAAAATGTGAAGAGAATATCCCTACTAGCTTCTCACTTCCAAACATAATTAACAATGTTATTTTCCAAACCTTTTAATCTAATAGAATTCGAGCACATTTGGCATTTCAATTCACTATAAAAGTGAAGAGCATAGGCCTAATGATTTCTTTCACAAACAATGAGGCTTATTTTATGTGTTTGTTCATTATTTATGATGTAGTGGCATCTTGGCTTATTGCTCAACACCTGAAGATTTTGGCAGTCTTGGTAACTGTCTGGTGGAGTTCGGTTACTTGGCTGGTGATCTCGGTAGAAGACTGGAGTTTCTTGGTCTTGGTGGTGATTCTTAGTTGGAAGTTCTAGTGGATCTTGATGGATGTTAGTCACTCAGTGACTTGGTGTTTTGTTGCTTGGTGCTCGGTTACCGATGGGGTCTTGATGTTTATGTCTGTTTCACAGTCGCTGAAGTGGCTCAGTCACTAGAGGACTTGTTGTTGAAGGAAGCTCGGTCATTGAAGGAGACTCAACATTCCTAGTGCTCAATAATTCTTGTGGAGCTTGGATGGTATGGTTTCTCAATATATTTCCCGATGCTCGGTAGTTTGGCTTACCGATGGTTGTTCTTGGAGAATCAGCTTGGCTGACTAGTGCATTTAATCTAGGTCATGTTTCTCGAGTTATGGATTGACCGTTGGATGTGTGGGGACCTAGATCTTGTATGTTGTATTCTTCTATGTGGATCTAGAGGCCAACTTGATAAATTAGATATTTGTGAAGTTATTTGTGAGCTGACTGATGTTTGGCATTTAATATTTGTATCTTTTGGGAGCTGACTAGATTTTGGGATTTAATTGTTTGTAAAGATGACTTGCGACTGGAAATTAGTATTTAAGAAGATATTTGGGTAGTTGTTTAGGGGTAGTCATACTAGATGGTAGTGGGTCTATGAAGAAGAGATCTATAGTTATGTTAGATCTAGCAGAGTTAGTAGCTTGTGAGCTTAGGTAGTAGAAGATTGCTTGGTGACCTACGGGTACAAATCTAGATTCCTCTTGGAGTGCCTACCAATGTCCTATTGTGTTGCAGACCTGGGCTAGCTAGAGTTGGTGAAGTTGTGGAAAGATCTTGCATGATCTTGCAGATCATATTGCTATCTAATAGTTTTTTTGAGTAGAGCTAGTGGTTGAGGCTTGGAGACAAGGAGATTGCTTGGAAGGTTGTGAGTAAAAGTTTAGATCTTCCTTAGGGTTTCCACTGGTTGTTGATTGTCTTCAGGACTGGACTAGCTGAGTTTGATTTGGATCCTGTGTGATCTTGATTGGTCATAATTGGGAAGGCTTTATAGCCCAAAACATTGCATGTAATCAGTGGATTGATGAATAAAATACTTGTTTCTATTAGATCTGGTGTTATTATTATTGAATTCCACTATGTTGTGATTTCACTACAAGTTTGGATAGACTTCAATTGGATCCTCCATCCTTGACTCCATTAAGTGGTATCAGAGAAAAGTTTTTTCCTATTGGAGCCAAGTTGATCTTGTGGAATGAAGGTTGACCTAGCAAGGCTAATGTTGCGAAGTCGATCTTGTTGGTGAAGAGATTGTGTGAAATTTGAGTTATAGATCCATGGTACTGAACTTGTGAAATCATGGCCTAGTTGTTCATGCAAGGTGGCAGGTTGTGATATGACTTGCATACAACTTGGAGATTGTCACAAGGTGGTTGGTTGGGTTTGTTGCAGAAGGTTTTTGAATATCTTTGGAGATATCTCTGAGAGGATTGGGCCTTGGTGAGAAGGTTGGTTTTCATGTTCAGTTAGTTGTGCCTGACATGGAAATTGTAGAGCATCTGGTTCTGCTAGATTAGATTGTTGTTAGGGAAAAGTTACTTGCTTTGGAACACCTCGGTGATGTTGGTGTTATCGAATTATTTATGTTTGGTGTTGTGGTGCTGATGTTCTTTGCTAGTTATGGACTTGAGTTACTGGTTGACGGTAATGAGTCTAGTGATGAGATTCTAAGATGGGATGCAGACTTGATACTCGGTGGTGGGTGGAGAGTTCAGTTTGTTCTTGATGTTGGACATGCTGATTGGTTGAGTTTTAGATTGGATCTCTTTCCTATGATGGAGTGGAAACCTTTGGTGAAGATGAAGTGGATTTGGTGGTTTGTAGATGTTCCCTTTGGTGAGAAAGTGTGGGACACACTTTTCTTTGTACCTTGGGAGTCTAATGTAGTGGCATCCTAGCTTATTGCTCGGTGCCTGAAGATTTTGGCAGTCTCAGTAACTGTCTAGTGGAGTTCGGTTACTTGGCTGGTGATCTCGGTAGAAGATTGGAGTTTCTCAGTCTTGGTGGTGATTCTTAGTTGGAAGTTCTAGTGGATCTCAGTGGATGTTGGTCACTCAATGACTTGGTATTTTGTTGCTTGGTGCTTGATTACCGATGGGGTCTCGGTGATTAAGTCTATTGCTCGGTCACTGAAGTGGCTTGGTCACTGAAGGGAGCTTGGTCATTGAAGGAGAATTGACATTCCTAGTGTTCGGTAATTCTTGTGGAGATTGGTTGGTATGGTTGCTCAGTATATTTCTTGATGCTCAATAGTTTGGCTTACCGACAGTTGTTCTTGGAGAATCACCTTGGCTGACTAGTGCATTTAATCTGGGTCGCATTCCTCAAGTTATGGATTGACTATTGGATGTGTGGGGACCTAGATCTAGCGTGTTGCATTTTTCTATGTGGATCTAGAGGCTGACTTGGTGAATTAGATATTTGTGAAGTTATTTGTGAGCCAACTGATGTTTGGCATTTAATATTTGTATCTTTTGGGAGCCGACTGGATTTTGGGATTTAATTGTTTGTAAAGCTAACTTGAGGCTAGAAATTAGTATTTAAGAAGATGTTTGTGTTGTTGTTTAGGGGTAGTGGTACTAGATGGTAGTGGGTCTATGAAGCAGAGATCTATAGTTAGGTTAGATCTAACAGAGTTAGTAGCTTGCGAGCTTAAGTAGTAGAAGATTTCTTAGTGACCTGTGAGTACAAGTTCAGATTCTTCTTGGAGTGCCTACCAGTGTCCTATTGTGTTGGAGACCTAGGCTAGCTAGAGTTGGTGAAGTTGTGGAAAGATCTTGCATGATCTTGCAGATCAGATTACTATTTGATAGTTTGTTTGAGCAGAGCTAGTGGTTGAGGATTGGAGACAAGGAGATTTCTTGGAAGGTTGCGAGTACAAGTTTAGATCTACCTTAGGGTTTCCATCAATTGCTGATTGTCTTCAAGACTGGACTAGTTGAGTTTGATTTGGATCTTGTGTGATCTTGCAGAACTATTTCTTTCATTGTAATTGGTTGTAATTAGGAAGGCCTTACAACCTAGTACATTGCATGTAATCAGTGGATTGATGAATAAAATACTTGTTTCTATTAGATCTAGTTTTATTGTTGTTGAATTCTATTGTGTTGTGATTTGGCTACAAGTTTGGACACTCCTTAATTGGATCCTCCATCCTTGACTACATTACTTTATATCATTTTCCTCTCAAGTTTGGCACTTCTAAGAGTTTGATTCTAATGAAGGGTCATCCCCTTAATACCATAAACACATAACAAAAATAGAGACACAACAACAACAATTTGCAAGAATAGACAATTGGCTTTGTATTATCTCCACAAGTGTGGAATTATAAATTTCAAAATTACAATATACAAAGCCACATGGGTATTTTCCCTAAAATATTCTATAAGACAAAGCCTCGAATAACTACCCAGAACTGCCCTAGAAAACACTATGGGCCTTCCTTATATAGGCAATTTTCCATCACCTAGGAAGGTTCTAGAATTTTATCTATTAAGGCCAACCACCTCTAGAATTATTTTATTTTTCATTTTTATTACAATAGGGTCAGTTCAAAATAATTTAAAAATATATTTTTAGGTAGCGCAACTTTCAAAGGCCATAACTTTTTAACCGTAGCTTCATTTGGCTATTATAACCACTTTTTGGAAATGGAAACTCCTAATCTACAATGGTTGACTAGCGCAAGCTCTAGTCAATTAGGCTTCAACCTCGTTCCAGAGCCCCTAAGGCCTTCAAAATTGAGTTCAAAGATCTTGTAACCAAAAATTTTAATAACTTCACCAATATAGATAATATTGTAATGAAACTCAACTAGAAGACTGATATGACTAAGATAAACCTCCACCTATGAAATCAGAACATTTGAGCTCATATGACCAACTTACTAAAAATAGTAAGTTTCCATAAATAGTTTCTCTGCACAAGATAGCCCTTATTGAAAAGAAACCAAAAATATTTTGGGTTGATGCAAGATTACCTGATGGGTTGGGTTGCCCCCCTACCCCACTACCCTCTACGAGGGGGTAGGGGCACTTATGGGGGTAGAAAGGAGGAAAGCTTTAGCCAAATAAATCTTCTTTTCTCTTGTCCTCTCTGGTCGGAACATAATTTCAAGGGGCCATCCGAATTGATAGTCTTTAGCATTTGGGAAGCTCAAATCAAAAGTTGGGCTTTTCCCTTTTGATCCTAGGGAGGGGTTTGGAAGAAAACCATTTGATGTAGGAGCATCTTGGGTGTAAGAGCAATCTTGCATCACCCAAAAACAATTCTAGTTTCTTTTCAATAAGGGCTATCTTGTGCAGAGCTGCTATTTTTAGAAATTTAGTATTTTTAGTAAGTTTTCCATTCGAGCTTAGAATGTTCTATTTTCTTCCCTAGAGGTTCATTTTGGTCATATTAGTCTGTCAGTAAAGTTTCATTGCCAAATCAAGTCTAGTTTTGAAGATATTGAAATATTTTGGTATTGGCAGTAGGGTACAGAAACTTTGAACTCAATTTTGAAGTCTTTAGAGGCCCCGAATGAGGTTGAAACTTCAATTGATGAAGCTTGTAGAGAACTTCATGCCCTTTCTAAAATGGGGTCATAATAGTCAATTGAGTCAACGAGTGATGACTTATGGTCTCTGGAAGTTGGGCCACTTGAAATGGCAGAAAATAATTTTCCTTCAACATTTATGTTTGGGTTTCAAAAGTTATTTTAAGCCGACATTGATGTAATAAATTAAATAATTAAATAATTTTAGGGTTGGTTGGCCTTAATGGCTAAATTTCTGGAACCTTCCTAGGCAGTGGAAAATTGCCTATATATGAAAGACCCTTAGTGTTGTCTAGGGCAGTTCAGAGCAGTTTAGAGTAGTTTTGGGTAATAATTCAAGGCTTTGTCCTATAAAATATTGTAAGGGAAATGCCCATGTGGCTTTGCATATTGTAATTTTTAAATTTGTAATTCCACATTTGTCAAGATAATAAGAAGCCCATTTTCTGTTCTTGCAAATTGTTGTTGTTCTCTATTTTTGTTATGTATTTGTGGTATTAAGGGGAGCACCCTTCATCAAGTGGTATCAGAGAAAGAGTTCCTGAGTGTGTAAACAAATCACTGACTGTGAGGTAGTTTTCACTAGGACCATGGTTTAGGGTTTCAGTGAGCAGTGTGAAAATGCCTCCACGAAGGAAATGTGGTGGAAGAGCTAGTGGTGTGACACTTGAGGTTAGAGCACTCCAGAGACAAGTGCGAGCATTGCAAGAAGAGATTCACAAAGGAATGAATCTTAATGTTAGCGATGAAAGTGAGGATGAAGCTGGAGAAGAAGGAAATTTTGATCAAGAAGGACAAGGTGATATTATGAACCAAGAAGAAGAAAGGATTTTTCAAGACATTTCCAAGATCAGGAAAAGACCTAAAATTGAGGTTCCTACATTTTTCAGGAAATCTTAACCTAGAGGAATTGATTGACTAGATCAATGAATTAGAAGAATATTTTGAGTATGAAGATATCAAGGATCCTGATCCAATCAAGTTTTCAAAGCCTAGAGTGAAGGGCCATGCAAAGATTTGGTGGCAAGAGATTCAATTGGAGTGAAATAGAAGAGGAAAGGATAAAATCACAAGATGGGAACAGATGGTGGATAAATTGAAGTGATAGTTCATTCTTGTTGATTATGAGCTTGACCTATTGAAGAAAATGCAAGCTTTGAAGAAAGCAGGAAGATCTATTCAGGAGTATATAGAGGAGTTCTATCAAATTCTCATCAGAACAAGCCATGCAGAAGCTAATAAGGAGAAATTTTTTTGTTACCTTAATGGGTTGAGGCCAAGCATTCAAGAGGAGTTGACTTTGGTTCAAATGAAAAATATTGAAGAAGCATACCAGTTTGTCATAAAAGTAGAGGAAAAATTGAACAAGAAGTTTGAGAGCAGACAAAGTGGAAGAGGTCGTGGTGGAAGATCCAGTGGGCAGTCATATGGAGGCCGAAATGAAGATCTGAAAAATAAGGATGAGGCCAGTAGGAGTAAAAATTAGAGAGGAAACAATTTCAATCATTTCCAAGATCAGAATAATAGAGATCAAAGAGGAAGAGGAAGAGGAAGAGGACAAGGATCTAGAAGAGGATGCTTTCATGGAATATGTTTTCACTATGGAGAAGAAGGTCATAGGGAATTTGAATGTCCTCAATTCCAAGGAAGGACAGATAGGAGTAATGAAGGCCAAGCTAGAGTCACACATGTAGATGAAGATGCCAAATCATCACATTCTGAAGATGTTGAAAGAGGAGAAATGCTAATTAATACAAGAGTCCTATTGAGTGGTGAGAATGATCCTGAGCAAAGAAGGAGCATGTTTCACACCAGGTGCAAGTGTGAGGATAAGTGTTGTCATGTGATTATTGATAGTGGAAGAACTAAAAATTTGGTGTTAGAAGAGATGGTAATGAAGCTGAAGCTCAAGAGATAGAAACACCCACATCCATATCAGATCACCTGGGTGCATGATGACCACAAGGTCATGGTCAGTGAACAGTGCCTAGTAAAGTTCAAGATTGGCGGATACCATGATGAGGTACTATGTGATATCATACCTATAGATTCATGTCATATATTGATGGGTATACCATGGTAGTTTGATAGGCATGATGTACATGATGGTTGTGTGAATACCTATTCCTTGACAAAGGATGGAGTGTGACATAAGCTAAAGTCATTAAAGGACATAAAAGAAAAAGTTTGTGGTAATGCAAGAATAACTTTTGTTGATGGAAGAAAATTCCTAGAGGGTATGAGGCATGAGTATGTGTGTTTTTCTTTAATTCCAAAAAGTTGGTAAAGAGGAAGTAGAAGATGTACCTATAGAAGTTGCAGATTTGTTGAATGAGTTTGAGGATATTGTATCTGATAATGTACTTGATGGATTACCACTAGTAAGGAAGATCAGTCATCAGATGAACTTGATTCTAGGAGCCAGTTTTCCAAATAAGGCAGCACATAGAATGACACTAGTCAAAAGTGAAGAGTTGAATAGACAAGTACATGAATTGTTATAGAAAGGGTTGATTTAGGAGTGCCCGAGTCCATGTGATGTACCAATAGTATTAGCACCAAAGAATAATTGAGAATGGAGGATGTGTGTAGATTATAGGGCTATAAACAATATCATAATCAAGTATAGATTTCCATTGCCATGAATTTGAAACATGATTGTCTAGGGAGCATGGGTTAGCAAACACCTCCAAGGGACATCCCATATAAAAACCTTTCCCCGATATTCTCCCATCCAACCACGCTCACAACATGTCACTCTATGCAAGAAACACCATGCACACATCCACCTCTATTGACAACCACCTCTATTGTAAGACCGCTCAAGACGTGAGGCAAACCAGCATAGACAAACATGTCTCAAACTTTGCACATACCTCTTTTCCCAATGTGACTTTGCTAACCACTCTCTGTGACATGTGATCTCCTCAAGGGAAGGAACCATATGCATGTCGGAGCATTGCAATGCCAAATGCTCAGTTCATAGGAGCCTAGGAAGAATATCACAAAACCCTTTACCCAAAGACATCTGAATTGCACATGCTCACAACAGTCACTACCCCGAGAGTATGCACCAAACACACGACCAAGTAAGGCCACTCAATGACATCCATTTCCCAAGCATATGCCACCTACGCACTTTTTTGGTGCACCCTGCATGACAACTCCCATCTCGACTGACATAAAAAATTCCATAGGGAGAGATCATCCACAAGTGATGTTGGATAGTCAAGAAAACACCTAAGAATAGCATGAAAACAATTTCTACATCTAGATATATCGAAAACATCTACGCATGTCGGGTCATTGCAAAATGGATCCTCGATTCATAGGAGCCTGGGAAGAATATCCCGTACAAAACCCTTTACCCAAAGACATCTGAATCACACGTGCTCACAACAGTCACTACCCTGAGAGTATGCACCATGCATGCAATTGAGTAAGGCCACTCAGTGACATCCATTTCCTAGGCATATGCCACCTACACTTTTTTGGTGCACCCTACACGACAGCTTCCATCTCAACAAACATTAACACTTTTTGCATCCAAAGAGACATGAAATGGCCATGCATGTTGGGTCATTGCAAAATGGATGCTCAGTTCATAGGAGCCTGGGAAGAACATCCCATACGGAACCCTTTACCTGAAAACACCTGAATCGCACGTGCCCGCAATAGTCATTGCCCTGAGAGTATGCACCATGCACGTGACCAAGTAAGGCAACTTAGAGACATCCATTTCCCAAGCATATGCCCCCTACGCACTTCTTTGGTGCACCCTGCATGACAACTCCCATCTCGAAAGCCTTAACAATTTTCACGTCCAACCAAAAGCCTTGGCCATACTCATCTGCAAGTTTAACTCCACAGACAGAGAGGACTTGCCCTATAAACCAGAGTAAGATGATAGTGCCTCATAGAAAATGAAGATGAGCTAGCTAAGACTACACTTGTGTACAAGGCAACCAACCTTTCATCACACTCCAGGCCATGCTAAAAACACTAGGAAAGGCTTATAGGGTGGAGAGTGGGACAATGATGAAAATATGAAAGCAGGACACTCACCTTATGCAACAATTCCCAACACTTGTTATTGTGCCAAGGCCCATGGCAAATGCAACTATCATAAACTTTGGAACAAGTGCATCTTTCAGTCAAACAAATGACATACACAGTGTCACAATTCTCTATGACACACATGCATGGAAAAATCTGATGAAATATGAAGATGAGAACTTCCAACTGCACAAGGGCTAGGCAGAATTACAAGAAATGCTCACTCTGCAATTTATTATCGCACCTACCATCTCGAAAAGGGGTACAAGTGCACATGTTCATCCAAGAAAAGAGGATGAAATGGAGTGAAGGGGAAAGAACCAAAAGTTCTGGAGGTACAACTCAAAGAACAATCAAGAGAAATGTCGAATTACATGTCAACTCTATAATGGTTGGTGACCTGAGTTGATGTAGTGACTTGAGTTGATCTGGCTTGGGACCCGACTCGATCTGGTGACCTGACTTGATCTAGAGACCCCACCTGAGTCAAGTTCATTGGGTGATCTAGGGATCTGAGATGATCTAGCTGACTACCCAAGTTGATGTGGTGTCCCGAGTAGATCTGGCAACCCGAGCTGATCTGGTTGGTGACCCAAGTTGGCCAAGTGATGTGGCAACCCATGTCAATGTGGTGACCAAGGCTGATTTGGCTGGCGACCTGAGTTGGTCAGGTGATCTAGCGACCAGAGTTGATCTAGTGACTAGAGTTGATCTGGTGACCCGAGTTGATCTAGTTGGCGACCCATGTGGTGACCTGAGTTGATTTGGTTGGCAACATGAGTTGATCGAGTGACCCATCCCAATCTAGAAACTCAAGTTGATTCAGCAACCCATATCAACCCGACAACCTGAGTCGACTCGATGATCTGAGTCGACCTGGCAACCTGAGTCGACTGAGTTGACCTTGCGCCTGAGTTGACCTAGTGACTTGAGTCACTATGGTGACCTAATTTATTATGGCTATTTGAGTTACTTTTGCGACTTGAGTGATCTAAGTTGGGGGACTTAACAACTTAACATACTGAGATGACTTCATTGATGTGTTTGCATACTCATTAGGGTTACTATTGTGCATATTGGATTGATGCAATCCAAGTTTAAATGAGTTGGCCTAGCTAGATCATGAAATACTCCCACTGTCAAACCCTTCTCTAACTTGCACCATCGAGTGACCCAAAAGACACGACCCAAGGGAGCCGCCGCATAAAAATTGGGTGGCTTCATGCCCCTCCAATAGAATTTGTGCTGCTGCTCACATTTTAAATCTGAGCGGCAAATCCGTCCGAGCACCAACACTGATTCACTTGGAGGGGCACCTATCCAAACACTGCAAAAGCTATACACGGCTCCATTTGCAAGCATGGAACTATTTCAGGCCAACTCCCTATGAAGGCCGCATCTCTGTGTTCCATGTGTGCTAGAGCCAACGCATAGCCAATGGGTACCTGGATAGGGTTCATGGATGATACATAGCAAATAGCTTGTACCAAGTGACCCGAGAGCTAGACGAGTGCTGACCTAAAGATTGCCTTTCTTGTCAATGCAATAATGCATTGGAATGACAACTACTGTCAAACCCTTTTTGACTTGCACCATCGACTGACCCAAAAGTTACGACCCTGGACAACCCCCGCATAGCAAGCAGGTGGCCTAATGTGCCCCTCCAATAGAATCAGTGCTAGTGTTCAGATTTTAAATTTGAGCTACCAATCTGTCCAAGCACTAGCACTGATTCTCTTGGAGGGGTGCACCTACCCAAATGACTCAAAAGCTATACGTGGCTCCATTCACAAGCACATAACTATCTCCAGCCAACTCCCTGTGAAGGCCGCATCACTCTGTTCCATGCATGCAAGAGCCAATGCATAGCTAAGGAGTACTTGGATAGGGGTTCACGGAAAGTACATAGTAGATCACTTGTACCAAAGTAACCCAAAAGCTAGACGGGGACTGACCCAAAGATCGCCTTCCATGTCACTGCGATGACGCATTGGAATGACAACCACTGTCGAACCCTTTTTGACTTGCATCGTCGAGTGGCCTAAAAGAAGAGACTTTGAGCAGCCCACGCATAGCAATCAGGTGGCTTCATGCCCCTGTAATGGAATCAGTGTTGCTAATCCCATTTTGAAATATGACCTAATCATCCGTCTGTCCATCGAATTTCAAAACAGGATCACCAGCACTGATTCTATTAGAGGGGCATGGGGGAGCTTCTGTGGACAACACCTCCCCTATATAAGTTATTAGTCCAAGTATTGCACTTCCGTAGAAATTTGAGCCGAAGAGAATATCTCACAAAAATTTCAAATCTCTCAAAAATACAAGTGAAACAAAGAAAATAGATCACAAAAAATTCAAAACTTCCAAAAATTCAATTCAAATGAAGAGAATAGCTCACAAAAAATGCAAGTCTTGCAAAAAAAATCAAGGGAAAAGAAGAGAATAGCTCACAAAAAAATCAAATCTCCCAAAAATGCAAGTGAAACGAAGAGACTACATCACAAAAAAATGCATAACTTCCAAAAATTCAATTGAAACGAAGGAGAATAGGGGCTCACAAAAAATGGAAGTCTTCCAAAAAAATCAAGGGAAACAAAGAGAATAGCTCACAAAAAATTCAAATCTTCCAAAAAACCAAATGAAATGAAGAAGAATAGCTCACAAAAAATTCAAATCTTGCAAAAATTCAAGTGAAATGAAGAGAATAGCTCACAAAAAAATTCAAAACCTCCAAAAATTCAAGTGAAAAGAATACAATAATAGCTCACAAAAAAATTCAAGTCTTCCAAAAAAATCAATGAAAAATGAAGAGAATAGCTCACAAAAAATTCAAAACTTCCAAAAATTCAAGTGAAACGAAGAGAATAGCTCACAAAAAATTTAAGTGAAATGAAGAGAATAGCTCACAAAAACTTCAAATCTTGCAAAAACTCTAGTGAAATGAAAAGATTTAACTCACAAAAAATTCAAATCTTCTTGCGGCATGCGGACCCAAGTGCTAGACGGGGGCTCGGCCATAGATCGACTTCAGTATCACTATGACGACGCACTGGAATGACTACCATTGTTGAACCCTTCTTTGACTTGTGCCATCGAGTGACCCAAAAGAGACGACCCAGGGGAGCCCCCGCATAGCAATCAGGTGGCTTCATGCCCCTCTAATAAAATTAGGCATGCTCCTCACATTTTAAATTCAAGCCGCAAATCCATCCAAGCACTAGCACTGATTCACCTGGAGGGGCACCCTATCCAAATGACCCAAAAGCTATACGCGGCTCCATTCGCATGCACAGAATTGTTCCAGGCCGACTCCCTGCGGTATTATGGGCTATTTGAGTGGAGCTGTGTATTTCTCAAAGATAGATCTGAAGAGTGGATATCATCAGATTCAGATTAGAGAAGGAGATGAATGAAATACTGCCTTCAAGACAAATGAAGGAATGTATGAGTGGTTGGTCATGCCTTTTGAGCTAACCAATGCACCGAGCACTTTCATGCGGCTCATGAACAAGGTTCTGAAAGAAATTCTAGGTAAGTTTTTCATTGTTTACCTAGATGATATTTTGATATTTAGTAAGACATTGGAGGAGCATATGATGCATATTCGTATGGTTTTTGAGAAGTTAAGAGAAGAGAAATTGTTGATTAATTTAAAGAAGTGTAGTTTTGTGAAGAAAGAATTAGTGTAACTAGGATTTTCAGTAAAAGGTCTAAAAATGGACCCAAAGAAAGTGAAAGCTCTTGAATGGCCTACTCCAAGGAGTGCAACTGAGGTAATATCTTTTCATGGTTTGGCTAGCTTTTATAGAAATTTTATTATAAATTTTAGTAGTATTTGTGGACCCTTGACTAAAATAATGAGACGGGATAAAAAAGAGTTCAAGTGGACTAATGGGGCAGATAAGAGTTTTAAACTATTGAAATAGAAAGTTACAGAACAACTTATTTTAGCACTTCTATATTTTAATAAGGTGTTTCAAGTAGACTGTGATACTAGTGCAATAGAAGCTATTATGAGTCAAGAAGGTAAAACTGTTGCTTATTTCAGTGAAAAGTTAAATGATGTGAAGAGAAAGTATTTTGTTTATGATTAAGAATTTTATACTATAGTTCAGGCATTAAAGAAGTGGAGACACTATCTACTTCCTAAGAAGTTTTTTTTGTATGTTGATCATCAAGCTTTGCAATATTTGAATAGTCAAGGAAAGTTGAATCAAAGGCATTTGAAATGGGTTGATTTTTTTGTAGAGTTATACAATTGTTTTTAAACACAGGAGTGGAAAGTCTAACAAGGTTGCAGATGCGCTTAGCAAAAGGCAACTATTGCTGACAGAGATGCAGATTGAGGTGGTTGGGTTGAAGGAACTCAAGAATTTGTATCTAGATGTTCCTGATTTTGGAGAAGTTTGAAAATCTTGTATAGAACCTATTACTCTAGACAGAATGAAGTGGTTGGATTTAATCATCCAAGATAGTATCTTATTTAGAGGGAGTCAATTTTGCATTCCCTGAGATTCTATGAGGGGGAATCTCATCAAGGAGAAGCATAGCAGAGGATTGGCTGGATATTTTGGTCGTGATAAAACCCTTGCTTTGGTTACCGAGAATTATTATTGGCCATAGTTGCAGAAAGATGTCAAAAAGTTTGTACAGAGTTGTAGAGTATGTTAGATGGTGAAAGGAGTAAAGAAGAATACAAGGTTGTATCAGCCATTACCTATACCAGAGAAACCTTGGGAGGATATCAGTATGGATTTTTTTTTTGGTTTACCAAGGACTCAATGGGGACATGACTCAATTTTTGTGGTAGTTGATAGATTTTCAAAGATGAAAAATTTCATTCCATGAAAGAAGACTAATGATGTTGTTCATGTAGCAAAATTGTTTTCAAAGAAGTGGTTAGACTACATGGTTTTCTAAAGATCATAGTTTCAGATCGAGACCCTAAGTTTGTTGGATATTTCTAGTGCACATTGTGGAAGAAGTTGAAGATAGATTTGAAGTTCAGTTCATCACATCATCCACAAACTGATGGATAGATAGAGGTGGTGAATAGGAGATTAGAAAATTTTCTCAGATGTTTGGTTGGAGATAACCCAACAGCATGGGATTTGATTTTACCACAGGTAGAATTTGCATACAATAATTTTTTCAACAGGAGCACTAGTAAATCACCCTTCTTGATTGTATATGGAAGTAGTCCTATAAATGCATATGAGTTGAGGAAGATAGATAAAGGAGAGATAATTAGTGTTGAAGCTAAGGATTTTGCATAACACTTGAAGAACATCCATGAGGAGGTGAGGAAGCATATTACCAAGATGAATGCACAGTATAATGCTAAGGTAGATGAGAAAAAGAGACATACAGAATTTTATGTTGGTGATGAAATCACAGTTCATTTGTGGAAGGAGTGATTTCCAGTTGGTACATATAACAAGTTGAAAATGAAGAAGTTTGGGCCATGTAAGGTACTGAAGAGGTATGATTCAAGAAATGCCTATGAGGTATAATTGCCTATGGAACTGAATATTTCACCAATGTTTAACATTTCAGATCTGACAGAGCATCATGAGGGAGGTGTTGAAGATAACATCACAGAAGCATATTGGAGCATTCCACCAACTACTCCAGCTACCAAGGAGATTGAGGATATACTGAATAGTCGTGTTGGCAAAAGCATAAGGAACATGATATATGAAGAATATCTGGTCAAATGGAAAGGATGACCTATTGAAGATTCATCATGGCTGACAAGGGAGGAGGTTAACCATGTTGGTTTTCCTCTACACATCTGAGACATGATAGGGCCACTTCTCAAATTATCCTGGGTGTAAGAGCAATCTTGCATCATCCAAAAATAATTATGGTTTCTTATCAATAAGGGCTATCTTGTGCCAAGCTGCTATTTTTGGAAATTCACTATTGTTAGTAAGTTTTTTGTTTGAGCTTAGAATGTTCTATTTTCTTCTCTCGAGGTTCATTTTGGTCATATTAGCCTGCTGATAAAGTTTCATTTCCAGATCAAGTCTAGTTTTGAAGATATTGAAAATTTTTGGTATTGGCAGCAGGGTACAAAAACTTTGAACACAATTTCAAAATATTTAGAGGCCCTAGATGAGGTTGAAACTTTGGCTGAATAAATCTTTTACAACACTTCATGCCCTTTCTAAAATGGGGTTATAATAGTCAATCAGGTCAACGGGTGATGACTTATGTTCTCCAAAAGTTGGGCCACCTGAAATGGCAAAAAATAATTTTCCTTCAAAATTTTTATTTGGGTTTCAAAAGTTGTTTTGACCCGACTCTGATGTAATAAATTAAAAAATAAAATAATTCAAGGGTTGGTCGGCCTTAATGGCTAAATTTCTAGAACCTTCCCAGGCGGTGGAAAATTGTTTATATAAGGAAGACCCTTAGTGTTGTCTAAGGCAATTCGGAGCAGTTTAGAGCAATTCAGGATAATAATTCGAGGCTTTTTCCTATAAAATATTGTAAGGGAAATTCCCATGTGGCTTTGCATATTGTAATTTTTAAATTTGTAACTCCACATTTGTGGAGATGACAAAAAGCTCATTTTCTATTCTTGCAAATTGTTGTCATTCTCTATTTTTGTTATGTATTTATAGTATTAAGGGGACCACCCTTCATCAAGTGGTATCAGAGCAAGAGTTCTTGAGTGTGTAAATAGATTGCTGACTGTGAGGTAGTTTGCACTAGGACCGTGGTTTAGGGTTTCAATGAGCAATGCAAAAATATCTCCATGAAGGGAACATGGCGGAAGAGCTGGTGATGTGACATCTGAAGTTAGAGAGCTCCAAAGACAAGTGCGAGCATTGCAAGAAGAGATTCACAGAGGAATGAATCTTAATGTTAGAGATGAAAGTGAGGATGAAGCCGAAGAAGAAAGAAATTTTGATCAAGAAGGAGAAGGTAAAATTATGAACCAATATGAAGAAAGGATTTTTCGAGCCATTTCCAAGATCGAGAAAAGACCTAAAATTGAGGTTCCTACATTTTCAAGAAATCTTAATACAAAAGAATTAATCGACTGGATCAATGAATTAGAAGAATATTTTGAGTATGAAGATATTGAGGATCTTGATCAGGTCAAGTTTGCAAAGGCCAAACTAAAAGGCCATGCAAAGATATGGTGGAAAGAGATTCAATTGGAGTGAAATAGAAAAGGAAAGGATAAAATCACAAGATGGGATCGAATGGTGGATAAATTGAAGTGGCAGTTTATTTATATTGATTATGAGCTTGACCTACTGAATAAAATGCAAGGTTTGAAGTAAGCAGGAAGATCTGTTAAGGAGTATATGGAGGAGTTCTATCGAATCCTCATCAGAACAAGCTATTTAGAAGTTGATAAAGAGAAATTTTCTCGTTACCTTAATGGGTTGAGGCCAAGCATTCAAGAGGAGTTGAATTTGGTTTGAATGAATAGTATTGAAGAAGCATACCAATTTTTCCTAAAAGTAGAGGAAAAATTAAACAAGAAGTTTGACACCAGACAAAGTGGAAGAGGTCATGGTGGAAGATTTGGTGGATGGTCATATGGAGGCCAAAATGAAGATTCAAAAAAGAAGGATGAGGTTAGTAGTAGTCAAAATTAAAGAGGAAATAATTTCAATCATTTCCAGGATTAGAATAATAAAGATCAGAGAGGAAGAGGAAGAGGACAAGGATTTGGAAGAGGAGGCTTCCGTGGAACATGTTTTCATTGTGGAGAATAAGGTCATAGGGAATTTGAATGTCCTCAATTCCAAGGAAGGACAGATAGGAGGAATTAAGGTTAGGCTAGAGTTGCACATGTAGATGAAGATGTGAGATCATCACATTATGAAGATGTTGAAAGAGGAGAAACACTAATTAACAGAAGAGTCCTGTTGAGTGGTGAGAATGAACCTGAGCAAAGAAGGAGCATATTTTGCACCAGGTGCAAGTGTGAGGATAAGTGTTATGATGTGATTATTGATAGTGGAAGTACTAAAAATTTGATGTCAGAAGAGATGGTCATGAAGTTGAAGCTCAAGAGATAGAAACACCCACATCTATATCAGATCACGTGGGTGTAAGATGATCACAAGGTCATGGTCAGTGACCAGTGCCTAGTAAATTTTAAGATTGGTGGATACCATGATGAGGTACTATGTGATATCATACATATGGATTCATGTCATATGTTGATGGGTAGACCATGGCAGTTTGATAGGCATGATGTACATGATGATCATGCGAATACCTATTCCTTGACAAAGAATGGAGCGTGACATAAGCTAAAGCTATTAAAGGACACAAAAGAAAAGGTATGTGGTAATGCAAGAACAACTTTCATTGATGGAAGAAAATTCCTAGAGAGTATGAGGCATGAGCATGTGTGTTTTTCATTAATCCAAAAGTTGGTAAAGAGGAAGTAGAAGATGTACTTGTAGAAGTTGCAAATTTGTTGAGTGAGTTTTAGGATATTATATCTAATAATGTACCTGATGGATTACCATCGGTAAGTAAGATCAGTCATCAGATGGACTTGATTCTAGGAGCCAGTTTTCCAAATAAGGCAGCACATAGAATGACTCTAGTAGAAAGTGAAGATTTAAACAGACAAGTGTACCAGTAGTATTAGCACCAAAGAAAAATGGAGAATGGAGGATGTGTATATATTCTAGGGCTATAAACAAGATCACAATCAAGTATTGGTATCCCTTGCCATGAATGGATGATATTATGGACTATTTGAGTGGAGCTGTGTATTTGTCAAAGATAGATCTGAATAGTGGATATCATCATATTCAGATCAGAGAAGGAGATGAATGGAAGACTACCTTCAAGACAAAGGAAGGACTATATGAGTGGTTGGTCATGCCTTTTGGGCTAACCAATGCACCGAGCACTTTCATGTGGCTCATGAATGAGGTTCTGAAAGAAATTATAGGTAAGTTTAAAAAAAATTTATCTAGATGATATTTTGATCTTTAGTAAGACATTGGAGGAGCATATGATGCATATTTGTATAGTATTTGAGAAGTTAAGGGAATAGAAATTGTTGATTAATTTGAAGAAGTGCAATTTTGTTAAGAAGGAATTAGTGTATCTAGGATTTATAGTTTTAGTAGAAGGTCTAAAAATGGACCCAGAGAAAGTGAAGGCTATCCTTGAATGGCCTACTCCAAGGAGTGAAACTAAGGTAATATCTTTTCATGGTTTGGATAGCTTTCACAGAAAGTTTATCAGAAATTTTAGTAGTATTTGTGGACCGTTGACTAAAACAATGAGAGGGGATAGAAAAGAGTTCAAGAGGACTAATGGGGCAGATAAGAGTTTTAAATTATTGAAATAGAAAGTTACAGAACAACTTATTTTAGCACTTGTAGATTTTATTAAAATGTTTCAAGTAAACTGCGATGCTAGTGGTACTGCAATAGGAGTTGTTATGAGTCAAGAAGGTAAACCTATTGCTTATTTTAGTGAGAAGTTAAATGATGCCAAGAGAAAGTATTTTGTTTATAATCAACAATTTTATGCTATAGTTCACACATTAAAGAAGTGGAGACATTATATGCTTCTTAAGTAGTTTGTTTTGTATACTGATCATCAAGCTTTGCAATATTTGAACGGTCAAGGAAAGTTGAATCAAAGGCATTTGAAATGGGTTGAGTTTTTACAGAGTTATGAATTTGTTTTGAAACACAGGAGTGAAAAGTCTAATAGGGTTGCAGATGTACTTAGCAGAAGGAAACTATTGCTAACAGAGATGCAGATTGAGGTGGTTGGGTTCAATGAACTCAAAAATTTATATCCAGAGGATCCTAAGTTTGGAGAAGCTTGGAAAGCTTGTATAGAACATGTTACTCTAGACAGAATGAAGTGGTTGGATTTCATCATCCAAGATAGTATGCTATTTAGAGTTGTGCATTCCATAAAGTTCTATGAGGGAGAATATCATCAAGGAGAAGCATAGCAGAGGATTGGCTGGACATTTTTTTCATCATGATAAAACTCTTTTTTTGGTTAGTGAGAATTATTATTGGCTACAGTTGCAGCAAGATATCAAGATGTTTGTATAGAGTTGCAGAGTATGTCAGATGGTGGAAGGAGTAAAGTAGAATATAGGGTTGTATTAGCCATTACATGTACCATAGAAACCTTGGGAGGATATTAGTATGGATTTCATTCTTGGTTTACTAAGGACTCAGTAGGGACATGATTTAATTTTTGTGGTAGTTGACAGATTTTCAAAGATGGGACATTTCATTCCTTGCAAGAAGACTAATGATGTTGTTCATGTAGTAGAATTTTTTTTCAGAGAAGTGGTGAGTATGTGTGTGTGAAAATTTTACCTAGCTTCAAACACAACACTTCAGTAAAACATTAGAGGTTAGCAAATCAAGAAATCTGCAAATGAAACAAACAATGCTAACCAGGCGATTTACTACTTTCTAGTAGGTATGAGTTTGATATAAGAATGAATTGAAATGGATTGAATGCAAATCTAATCTATCAATGATATGGAATTACTATGAAAAATTAATGAAAACTGTAATACCCCAAAAATAGGCTATATGTTCATTAACCTCATACATCGACAATTCCAATGAAATCGACATCAAAGTCCTAACCTAAGGCACTTCTGAACATCATCGAATCCTAATTGATTATCATAAATTCTGCATCAGGGAATATTCTTAGCAATATTCCTATTTATCATAATTATCTTTAATTTAATGATTATTTGGCGATAAATCCAATTTATCCTAAAGTTTGATTAATCGAATATTCTAAATATTTAATTAATTAGATTTAATTCTGCCACTTAATTGTTTAATTGAAGTTAATTCTATTTATTCCTAAATTGTATTATTTAATTTTGACAATAAATCCAAAATCCTATAAATAATTGATTAAATTCTTATTTAATTAATTAAAGCAAGTTGTCAATTTTTAATAATATTATTTTTGAATAAAAGTATGAAAAATAATTGATTAACCCATAAATCAATTATTTTATTTTTCAAAATCAGTTAAGTTGGAAATAAATCACTTTATTATTAAATTAATTCATAAATAAAACATGCACAATCAGAAAAGCAGACAACTATCAATTATCAATTAAATCTAAACTCTATTTTGAGTTGAACTCTGCTTTTGCATGTTTTTGTGAGTTAATTATCCTTTATTTAAACATAACTCAAAAATCAACCTGAGTTATTTGAGTGATTTATGGCTTTTTTTCATGCACCTCCAAAGCCCTAGATTTTTATAAATTAAGGCTTCAGCTCTTCATTTGAGATCCATCCACGAATTGCACACTCACACTGTCGAATTGGAGACTGAAGAATCGATCTTGAGAATTCGAGTTGTTGTGAGATTTTCATTATTTTTGAATAGTATCCATATCATTTAGAATATTATTGTTAGATCATTTTAGCATATCAATTTTCATATTAGCATAGATTGATATCATTTTTTTTATCATAATTGCACAAAAAAACCAAAAAAATAGATTAATTACATTCATTTCATATCTAGATTTTGCATTCAAATCCTTTGTTTAGGTGTCGTCAAGGTCATTGATCTTTGTATAATCTGAGAATACATACTCACATCTACTAGAAGGCAGTAAATCACCTAGTTAGTTTAGTTTTTCATTTATTGCACGATTTCAATTTTAGCTAACTTCTAATGTTTTGCTGAAGTGTTGTGTCTACAAATCAGGTACAAAATTCACACACACATTTTTGGTGCCCACCATGAGGCCCTGAAACGGGTTTCCCTTCAAATTTTATCAATTTCTATCATTTTCTTATCTTTTTCGGTTCCAAGCTATGATTTTTATTCTTTGTCTATACAATTTTTGTAAAAAAATCATACGTGGAGATACCCATTGTCGTACGACAGTTGATTTGATCGAGGATCACACAAGCAGAAACCCACTATCATTTGGAAGATCGATTGTTGTGTGATCTGATACCTATTATTGTACGAGCATCTAGATTGTCATCTAGGAGGTAACCCACTGTCGTATGAGTTTCAATGCCAAGGTTCAATTGTCATTTCACTTTTTCAAGCAGTTTGTCAGATTTGGTTTTTAGATTTCGACTAACAACTAACCCTAGCAATTGAAATTCTCTATTTTTGATTGATTTTCACTAGTTTTTTATTGGAAAAAGCACAATAATTACTAAAAATAGGTTAAAATCTACTAAACATGTTGCGAGGAATTAAGTTAACCTTCTCAGCTGATAATATTTTGATTTGGATTAAAACGAACATCTTGCGTGTCTAGCTTGAGTGCCTTTCTTTTCCATATCACACATTTCATTTGGGCTCTAAAAAAATGAACATAGATTTGCTTTTAGTGTCTTTGTTACACATAGTAATTAGGCCCTATAAATACTATTCATGGCTATTGAGAGAGTGAGTTTCTAGTGAAATTCTTCTCAACGAAGGAACCCTTGTAGGTAGGGTGGATACTGAGGGCATCTCACATTCTACTAGATCCATGTGTCTTCAACTTTTGATCGATGCATTCTCTCTCCGGAGAGGTTGATAGATCATAAGGGGTTGATGTCATAGATCTTTATGAGATAATCTTAGTCTTAGCACGTCGGATTTATCTGCCTGCTTTATTTTGGTGAAGTGAAGAGGCTAGGGGATTATGCTCTACTTCCTTTTTGGATAGTACCAGAAACCCAGATCTTTGAATCTGATCTATTCCCCATGTGGTATATCTTGTGAGTCACCTTTAGAGAGGGTTAACCATAGTGGACATTTCCTTAATTGGGTCAACCACATTGAAAGAACCATAAGCGGTAATAGCCATTTTCATCGTGGTAGTGACAACCGCTATATAAATGTCCTATTAGAAGAAATCTCCACAGGTGTGGTCTCTTGTTGGGCTGTCAGATCTCCCTAGCAGATCCTAAAGATTAAGTTCTTGGACTATGTCAAAACCCTAGTGTGCCTGGATTGGAGTTCGCCCTCTTGGAAAAAGTTGCAGAGTCAAACCATTACTAAAAACCCTAGTGAGGCCAAATTTTCATTTTCTAGGAATATGTGCATTATTGCAAAACTTTTTGGAACATACACAATTAGCACTTCTAAGGATTAGCACAAATAAGTCACTTGGTTGTTCATGCACAAGGTTTCTTTTTCCCTTGTTCATTATTTTCAAACATGCTTGAAATCACTTTCTTGATATTTTGCATGCTTGCTTATCTATCTGTTTACTGAAAATGAACAAATCTGTTACAATCCTCAAATTTGGACATTGAAATTTGCAAATAATCTAAAATTGAAAACCCAAAAATTTGCAAAATTGAAGTGAAATTCCTTTCTGGAGTCAAAAGTCATCTCATCAGGTCATAAAATCGTATGATTTTTGGTCAAGAGTCATTTCATAACCCCCTTATTATCGTATGATAACTGGTATATTGTCATACGAGTGTTTCTGCCAGTCATTTTCAAAAGTCAATTTTCTTGTTGTCAACTTTCATACGAGTTTGTCAATTGTCATTTCATGCTATACCCACTATCATACGAGCCTGCAGAAAATCATTTGAGAAGTTTTGAAAAATTGCTAGAAAGTTGTCAGAATTGCTAGATATCCATCTTTTTCAACCTATTTCCAGAATCTATCAAACAAATCACTATGTCAGGAACAAAGTAGAAAACTACTAAGAATCTAATCATTTTCCTAAAGTGACCTTTTGAATCTGATCCAACCTTCTGTTTAATCAATTTGAGTCTTTTTTTTATCTTGTGTCAAAACCTTGTCATAACTATCAATCTTCAAAAATGACTAAGTGTTGTGATATCTTTTTCGCTATCTTTTGGGCATCTACCCATACATCCAGGGCACAATATCCCTCATCTAAGTCAAATCTATGCTTCAATCAATCAAACCTTGACAAGGTTGCATCATCTAATCATCTTGATTCAATTCATTCTTCAATTTTCTTCATCTTATTCTTTTGCTTCACCCAAGGTTAATGGTGAAAACTAGAGCTTCCTCTCACAAGAAATCAGGAGAATCACTTAACACCGAAACTTTGTCTACTCATGTAGGTCCAACTCTTGAGAAACTCTACAATTCTGGTCTTTACGAAGATGATGGTCTTGGCAATTTTCAATTGAAAATTGGTTACATTCCTCCTTCATCAACTCATGCAGGTAATCAAAAAACTCCTCATCAATCTATCCCAGGTAGAACTCCTACCATGTCTCAAGCAAGGACAAACTTTGGCTCTCAAAGAGCTCAATCTCAACATGGTGTAGATTAGGAACCCACACTTGAAGAAATCGCTCAATATCAAAATGATGATAACTTCAAATGAATGATGAAGCATTTCTTGAAAGAAGATAGAGAGGCATACTTTTTGCAATTAGCTCATCAAGGAGCTAAACTTCCTCCTAACTTTAATGTTGAAGATATCATTACACATGAGGAAGAAAATCCACTCACAGCTATGATGAAATAGATGCATGCCATGCAAGTCAAACTTAACAACCTTAAAAAAGAAAAGGAACCCAAGGAGTTCTCCATGGAGGCTCTATGTCCTTTTCCATTTGACAAAGACTTGTACATGCCACCATTCTTGAAAAGAGTAGAGATGCCCAAGTATGATAAGTATGATGGACACTCTAACCCTCAAGATCATGTCAAAGAATGCTATACACAATCTATGGAGTTCATGCATGAACCAACCTATCTGATGCATCTCTTCCCTTGATCTCTAGGTGGAGCAGCCATTCATTGGTTCTCTAGATTGCCTTCTACTATCAAAACTTTTGAGGAGTTGATCAAATTGTTCTATCAGCAATACTCCTACAATATTTAGCATCCAATCACCATGATTGATATATACAATCTCAAACAATATCCAGGGGAACCATTCCTAACATTTCTTAAGAGCTGGAGGAAGAATTTCTCTCTATATGCTAGGCCTATCCCAAAAATTGAGAAACTAGAAATTTTCATCAATAATCTTGTTCTAGAGATCAACTACCCTTTACAAATGCAAGATCATACATCTTTTGATAAAATGGTAGACAATGCGATCAAAATTGAAAAAGTACTTGTGAAAAAAGGAGAAATCACACTTCAAAAGGACAAGTATGAATCAGGATCTAGTTCTAAAGACAAGAACAAAAATTAGAACAAGAATAAAGGCATCATCATAGATGGTGTTGTTGATACTATCCATGCCCCATCAAAGGCACCAGCGTTCAATCTAACTATTGGTACCCAAGCCATAAAAGCTTCAGAACAAAAGGTGTCTGAATCATCTCAAAAGAAGCCAAAGTATAAAAAGTGGTCTGTTGATAATAAATGAACATTCACTCCCTTTGGAGAATCTTTAGAATTAGCTATGAGAACTCTGCTAGCTAATAACATCATCTCCTTGCCTAAGATCCAACAATCTGATCCAGATCCTAAATCAAAATGGTGGCGAGAGAATGAATTCTGTGATTTCCATTGAGGTAAAGGTCATAAAATAAATAACTGCTTACTCTTGAAACATACTATTCAAGATCTAATTGATAAAGGTGACATCACAATTGACAACCATAAGAGCAATAATGATCATATAGCATTCACATAACCATTTCCAAAACATGGTCAAGAAGTTTCATCTTCTTAGCCTAATATGGGGGCAAAGGTCAATTATGCTTACCCTGGAAATAATGTTGTTATCAATATGGTTGAACCTTGTCTCTCTGAACATTGCAATGTCATCACAATTGTGTGAAGAGATAGAGATCATCCTTCAGCTAATGCAGTTACACGATCACAAGCTCAAGCACATCTAAATGGACAAATCCCAGATTTATCAAAAGTACCTAAGATGCCCCTCAATCTTTCTTCCGCTTCCAAATAGAAGGCTACTTCTAAATCTTCCAATCCTAAAGACACGAGGCCAACATCTTATAGCATTGTTCAACAACTCCAACACACTAATGCAAAAATCTCCATGTTTGAGTTGCTTTGGATATCTCCAGCTCATAGAGCTATTTTAGACAAAGCTTTTCTCGGATCCAATGTTCCTAATGACCTTGATTTAGACAGGTTCTAGACTATGGTTGGACATCTTACATCTCTGCAATATATCTCCTTTTCAGAGGAAGATGACAACTCCTTGAGTCATCCACATAACTAGCCCTTGCATATAGAAGTCTTGATCCAGAATCGTAGATTCAAACATGTATTGTGGTGAAGGGTGCTCCCCTTAATACCACAAACACATAACAGAAATAGAGAAACAACAACAATATGCAAGAATAGAAAATTGGCTTCTCATTATCTCCACAAATGTGGAATTACAAATTTTTAGAATCATAATATACAAAGCCACATGGGCATTCCCTTACAATATCATGTAGGACAAAGCCTCAAACTATTACCCAGATCTACTACCCAAAACTATTCTGAACTGCCTAAGACAATAATACAGCCTTCCTTATATAGGTAATTTTCCACCGCCTGGGAAGGTTCCAAAATTTTAGCCAATAAGGCCGACCAAACTTAGAATTATTTTATTTTACATTTTATTACATCATAGTCAGCTCAAGATAACCTTTGAAACCCGAACATAAATTTTGAAGAAAATTATTTTCCACCATTTCAGGTGGCCCAACTTCCGAAGACCATAAGTCATCACCAGTTGACCCAATCGGCTATTATAACCCCATTTCAGAAATGCCACGAAGCACTCTATAGGCTTGACCTGTGCAAGTGCCTATCACCCAAATTTTTGATCTCATCCGGGGCCTCTAAAGCCTTCAAAACTAAGTTCAAAGTTTCTGTACCCTGCTGCCAATACTGAAAATCTTCAATATCTTCCAATATACACTTGATCTACCAATGAAACTTTACTGGCAGACTTATATGACCAAAATGAACCTCCAAGAAAGAAATTAGATCATTCTAAGCACATACGAAAATTACCAAAAATAGTAACTTTCCATAAATAGCAGCTCTACACAAAATAGCCCTTATTGAATATAAAAACAAATATATATATATATATATTTTTTTTTTTTTTTTTTTTGGGTGATGCAAGATTGCTCTTACACCCAAGATGCTCCTGCATCAGACACCCAGGGTAATTTGAGAAGTGACCCTGTCACGACTCAGGTGTGTAGAGGAAAACCAAGATGGCTAACCTCCTCCTTTGTCAGCCATGATGAATCTTCAACAGGTCATCCTTTCCACTTGACCAGATATTCTTCATATGTCTTGTTCCTTGTGCTTCTGCCAACATGACTGTCTAGTATATCCTCGATCTCCTTAGTGTCTGAACTAGTTGCTGGAATACTCCATTGTGCTGCTGGGATCTCATCTTCAACACCGCCTTCATGATACTCTGTCAGATCTGAAATGTTAAACACTAGTGAAATATTTAGCTTAGTAGGCAATTCGATCTCATATGCATTTCCTGAATCATGTTTCTTCAGTATCCTACATGGTCCAAACTTCTTCATTTTCAGCTTGTTATATGTACCAACTGAAAACCGCTCCTTCCGCAAATGAACCATGACTTCATCACCAACCTGAAATTCCTTATACCTCCTTTTCTCATCTGCCTTAGCCTTATATTGTGCATTCATCTTGGTAATATGCTTCCTCACCTCCCCATGGATGTTCTTCAAGTGTTTTGCAAAATCCTCAGCTTCAACACTACTTATTTCTCCTTTATCTATCTTCCTCAATTCAGATGCATTTCTTAGACTACTTCCATATACAATCTAGAATGGTGATTTACCAGTGCTCCTGTTGATAGAATTATTGTATGAAAATTTCGCCTATGGTAAAATCAAATCCCATCCTGCTGGCTTATCTCCAACCAAACATCTCAGCAAATTTCTCAAACTTTTATTCACCACCTCTATCTATCCATCAGTCCGTGGATGATGTGATGAACTGAACTTCAAATCTATCTTCAACTTCTTCCACAATGTACGCCAGAAATATCCAACAAACTTAGTGTCCCGATCTGAAACTATGGTCATTGGCAAACCATGAAGTCTCACTACTTCTCTGAAAAACAATTCTGCTACATGAACAACATCATTAGTCTTCTTGCAGGGAATGAAATGTGCCATCTTTGAAAATCTGTCAACCACCACAAAAATTGAATCATGTCCCCCCTGAGTCCTTGGTAAACCAAGAACAAAGTCCATGCTGATATCCTCCCAAGGCTTCTTTGGTACAGGAAATGGCTGATACAACCCTGTATTCTACTTCACTCCTTTTGCCATCTGACATACTCTGCAACTCTATACAAACTTCTTCACATCTTGCTGCAATTGTGGCCAATAATAATTATCACTAACCAAACCAAGGGTTTTATCATGACCAAAATGTCCAGCCAATCCTCCGCTATGCTTCTCCTTGATGAGATTCTCCCTCATAGAACTTCGTGGAATGCACAATTGACTCCCTCTGAATAGCATATCATCCTGGATGATGAAATCCAACCATTTCGTCCTGTCTAGAGTAACAGGTTCTGTACAAGCTTTCCAAGCTTCACCAAAATCAGGATCCTCTGGATATAAATTCTTGAGTTCCTTGAACCCAACCACTTCAATCTGCATTTCTGTCAGCAATAGTTGCCTTCTGCTAAGAGCATCTGCAACCCTATTAGACTTTCCACTCCTGTGTTTCAAAACAAATGTATAACTCTACAAAAACTCAACCCATTTCAAATGCCTTTGATTCAATTTTCCTTGACTATTCAAATATTGCAAAGCTTGATGATCAGTATACAAAACAAACTCCTTAGGAAGTAGATAATGTCTCCACTTCTTTAATGCCTGAACTATAGCATAAAATTCCTGATCATAAATAAAATATTTCCTCTTGGCATCATTTAACTTCTCACTAAAATAAGCAACAGGTTTACCTTCTTGGCTCATAACAGCTCCTATTGCAGTACCACTAGCATCACAATCTACTTGAAACACCTTATTAAAATTTGAAAGTGCTAAAATAGGTTGTTCTATAACTTTTTGTTTCAATAATTGAAAACTCTTTTCTGCCCCATTAGTCCACTTAAACTCTTTTCTATCCCCTCTCATTGTTTCAATCAAGGGTCCACAAATACTGCTAAAATTTTTGATAAAATTTTTGTAAAAGCTAGCTAGACCATGAAAAGATCTTACCTCAGTAGCACTCCTTGGAGTAGGCCATTCAAAGATAGCCTGTACCTTCTTTGGGTCCATTTTTAGACCTTCTCCTAAAACTACAAACCCCAAATACACCAACTCTTTCTTCACAAAACTGCACTTCTTCAAATTAATCAACAATTTCTTTTTTCTCAACTTCTCAAATACCATATGAATATGCATCATATGCTCATCCAATGTCTTACTAAAGATTAAAATATCATCTAGGTAAACAATGACAAACTTACCTAGAAATTCTTTCAGAACCTCATTCATGAGCCGCATGAAAGTGCTCGGTGCATTAGTTAGCCCAAAAGGCATGACTAACCACTCATACAGTCCTTCCTTTGTCTTGAAGGTAGTCTTCCATTCATCTCCTTCTCTGATCTGAATCTGATGATATCCACTCTTCAGATCTATCTTTGAGAAATACACAGCTCCACTCAAACAGTCCATAATATCATCCATTCGTGGCAATGGAAATCTATACTTGATTGTGATCTTGTTTATTGCCCTAGAATCTGTACACATCCTCCATTCTCTATTCTTCTTTGGTGTTAATACCACTGGTACAGCACAGGGACTCAGACTCTCATGGATCAATCCTTTTTGTAACAGTTCATGTACTTGTCTGTTCAACTCCTCACTTTCTGCAGGTGTCATTCTGTGTGTTGCCTTATTCAGAAAACTTACTCCTGGGATCAAGTCCATCTGATGACTGATCTTCCTGACTGGTGGTAATCCATCAGGCATGTTATCAGATACAATATCTTGAAACTCATTCAACAAATCTGCAACTTCTTCAGGAACATCTTCTACTTCCTCTTTACTAGCTTTTGGAATTAAAGCAAAACATACATGCTCATGCCTCATACCATCTAGGAAATTTCTTCCATCAACAAAAGTTATCCTTGCATTACCACATACCTTTTCTTCAGTCTCCTTCAATGGTTTTAGCTTATGTCACACTCCATCCTTTTCTCAGGTTCATTCTCACCACTCAACAGGACTCTTCTGTTAATCAACATTTCTCCTCTTTCAGCATCTTCAGAATTTGATGATCTCGCATCTTCATCTACATGTGCAACTCTGGCCTAGCCTTCATTTCTTCTGTCTATTCTGCCTTGGTGCTGAGGACATTCAAATGCCCTATGACCTTCTTCTCCATAGTGAAAACATGTTCCGCGGAAGCCACCTCTTCCAGATCCTTATCCTCTTCCTCTTCCTCTCTGATCTCTATTATTTTGATCCTGGAAGTGATTGGAATTATTTTCTCGCTGATTTTGACTGCTACTAGCCTCATCCTTCTTTTTTGGATCTTCATTTCAGCCACCATATGATCATCCACCAGATCGTCCACCACGACCTCTTCCATTTTGTCTTCTCTCAAACTTCTTATTCAGCTTTTCCTCTACTTTTAGGGAAAACTGGTATGCCTCTTCAATATTGTTCATTTGAACCAGATTCAGCTCCTCCTGAATGCTTGGCCTTAACCCATTAAGGTATCGGAAAACTTTCTCCTTATCGGCTTCTGCATGGCCTGTTCTGATGAGAAGTCGATAGAACTCCTCTGTATACTCCTGAACAGATCTTCCTGGTTGCTTCAAACTCTACATTTTCTTCAGTAGGTCAAGCTCATAATCAACAGGAATGAACTGTCGCTTCAATTTATCCACCATTTGATCCCATCTCATGATTTTCTCCTTTCCTCTTCTATTTCACTCCAACTGAATCTCTTGCCACCATATCTTTGCATGACCTTTTAGTCTGGCCTTCACAAATTTGACCCTATTAGGATCCTCAACATCTTCATACTCAAAATATTCCTCACATTCATTGATCCAGTCGATCAATTCTTCTGGGTTAAGATTTCCAGAAAATGTAGGAACCTCAATCTTAGGTCTTTTCCCAATCTTAGAAATGGCCCAAAAAAGTCTTTCTTCCTCCTGGTTCACAATTTTGACTTCTCCTTCTTGATATTCTTCTTCAGCTTCATCCTCGCTTACATCTCTGACATTAAGATTCATTCCTCTATGAATCTCTTCTTGCAATGCTCGCACTTGTCTCTGCAGTGCCCTAACCTCAGGTGTTACAACACCAGCTCTTTCGCCACGTTCCCTTCGTGGAGGCATTTTTGTGATGCACACTGAAACCCTAACCACGGTCCTGGTGCAAACTGCCTCATATTCAGCGATCTATTTACACACTCAGGAACTCCTGCTCTGATACCACTTAGTGAAGGGTGCTCCCCTTAATACCACAAACACATAACAAAAATAGAGAAACAAAAACAATATGCAAGAATAGAAAATTGGCTTCTCATTGTTTCCACAAATGTGGAATTATAAACTTTCAGAATCACAATATGTAAAGCCACATGGGCATTCCCTTACAATATTTTGTAGGACAAAGCCTCGAACTATTACCCAGATTTACTACCTAGAACTATTCTGAACTGCCTAAGACAATAATACAGTCTTCTTTATATAGGCAATTTTCCACCGCCTAGGAAGGTTCCAGAATTTTAGCCAATAAGGCCGACCAAACTTAGAATTATTTTATTTTACATTTTATTACATCATAGTCAGCTCAAGATAACCTTTGAAACCCGAACAGAAATTTTGAAGAAAATTATTTTTCGCCATTTCAGGTGGCCCAACTTTCGAAGACCATAAGTCATCACTAATTGACCCGATCGGCTATTATAACCCCATTTTAAAAATGCCATGAAGCACTCTACAGGCTTGATCTATGCAAGCTCCCATCACCCAAATTTTTGACCTCATTTGGGGCCTCTAAAGCCTTCAAAATTGAGTTCAAAGTTTCTGTACCCTACTGCCAATACCAAAAATCTTCAATATCTTCTAATATACACTTGATCTGGCAATGAAACTTTACTGGCAGACTTATATGACCAAAATGAACCTCCAAGAAAGAAATCGGATCATTCTGAGAACATACAAAAATTACCAAAAATAGTAACTTTCCATAAATAGCAGCTCTGCACAAAATAGCCCTTATTGAATATAAAAATAGAAATATATATATATATATATATATATATATATATATATATATATTTATTTATTTATTTATTTATTTATTTATTTATTTTTTTGGGTGATGCAAGATTTCTCTTACACCCAGGATGCTCCTGCATCATATTGATAGATGGAGGTGCTGGTCTAAACATTTGTTCTTACAGCTTGGTCACACAATTGGGATTTTCAGAAATGGCTATTGATCCTAGAAAGAAAATAACTATAAAAGCCTATGATGAACAAGAAAGATCTTCTAAAGGCACCATTGTCTTACCTATGAGAGCAGGTCCAATTATCAGACACACTGTATGTCAAGTTCTTGATCTACCTTTGGCTTACAACATTCTTCTAGGGAGACCATGGATACATGAGATGAAGGCTATTCCTTCTACATTTCACCAATGCTTGAAATTTCCTTATGAAGGAGTAGAGGTCACTATTCTAGTAGACATATCCACCACTTGAAATACATTAAAGGAAAGTGCAGATAAACTTGTGCCTAATAATAGAGAATCTTCCATTGAGCCAACAAAAGAAGCATCCACATCTAAAATGAAAGATCTTGCAAAATAGGTCAATATCAAAGAAAATGGTATGGGAGAATATCCTATAGAGCCAGTCTTATCTTTGACATCTGTCCCTATTTCACCTAGGTCTTATGGATAATCTTTGAAACAGTCCAAACTAGACTCTAAAGAACCTCTTGAGGCATATAAAAAGAATTTTGTAGCAGAACAAGTCTCCAAGCAAGAATTTGAAGAGGATGAAGCTGTGCTTGCATGGCTATACAAAGATGAAACTAAATCCCATGATATTCAAACTAGTAACTTAGCAATACCAAAAGATCCTTCTAAGTCATATGGCCTAGGAGATAAATTGATAGCTAAGATGGGATATCTAGGTAAAGGACCTCTAGGAGTCAGAGGAAAAGGCCTTGAGGCACCTATCCCACATACTGGTAGAGAAAATAAAGACAAAGTTGTCTTAGGATTTAAAAAGAAACCCTTTCACCTCAAAGGTAATTGTTCTCATGTCATAGAGAAAATCACACCAGGAGAAGCCCTTCTTAAGAAAGAAGAAACAGAACCATCAGATAGTGATTCAAACAGCTCAGAACTCATTCCCTATGAAAAATTGCCTAAAGAGATCAAAGACCTTCTTGATGCAGAAGATGATCCTATCAGAAGAATCAATGTAGTAGAAACACAAGAACCTAATATAAATCAAGAGATAGTTGCCACACAAGAACTAGCTAATCTCGAAAACAATCAAGAAGAGGAAGGTGGTAGTTATTCTAAGACAGATTCTCATGAGTATGAATTCAAATCAGAATCTAAGGGTAACCCTTCTTGGGGTATTCATCCTGACTTTACTCATGTTCTTAGATTTCCTAGAGGCATAGATGAAGAATCTAATGACTATGAATGGGGAGCCATTCTAGAAGAAGATGAGCTTATTATAGAGAAACATGTTGATATTATTCACCAATATGCACCTACACCCAATACAAGTCTAGAGTGAAGTAATGAACCTATCGAGTCTGATCCACCGATCGCTGAATTGGAATCCCACAATGACCTTGAGCCTATTCATGAATTGAATGTCTTAAGTTTTAATATCACCTTTGAACTTGAGCATTGGGTTAGGACCAATGATGATAGATCCATATCCGTAAACACTATCTCCCAATCTTTCCCCACTTTGACTATCCAATATCCAGACCTTATTGATCAAACCTCCACAAATTCCAGCCATGGTATTTATACCTTCCCAAATGACTATGTCCTTTCTTGCTACCTCAATGCAATTGAGCCTATGAGTACTTCCATCAGTGAACCAAGCATTAGCATGATGGAGTCGGACATCAAGTATCTTAGTTAGAAAAATAAGAATAAGAATAAAAAGAAAAGGAGTTCTGAGGGTGAAAACCACTTTGTGGCAGTCTCAAAACCTACAAAAGTAAATATAAAAGATGTATCCAAAGGTGAAAACCTCTTTGAGGCACCTAAGGATGATATATTTGATGTCATCCTGAGTCATTTATAGGACAGATCTCTAGTTCTAATTGAGCCCACTCAGTCTATCAATTTGGGAATAACAGAAGAGCCACAGTTGATTCATGTAGCACAATCTTTATCAAAAGAAGAGAAGCAAAAATTTACAACATTCCTAATAGAGAAGAAGATCAACTTTGCATGAAAATATTCAGATATGCCAGGGTTGGATCCTAATCTTATAATGCATCATTTATCTATAGCTCCAAATGTCAAACCTGTCAAGCAAAAATTAAGAAAGATGCATCCTCATGTGGCACTCTTGGTAAAAGATAAATTAGAGAAGCTCCTAAAAGCCGGATTCATCTGAGTTATTGATTATGTAGAGTGGATCCCTAATATTGTACCTATTTCAAAACCAGATAAATCAATTAGAGTGTGCACAGACTTTAGAGATGTAAACAAAGCATGCCCTAAGGATGATTTTCTGCTACCTAACATTGATATGATAGTGGACATGACTGCGGGTTTCGAGATGTAATCTTTAATGGATGGTTTTTCTAGATATAACCAAATAAAAATTGCTCCAAAGGATCAAGAGAAAACTGCTTTCACATGTGCATGGGGCACCTTTTGTTGGAATGTTATGCCATTTGGGCTTAAAAATGTTGGTGCTACATATCAAAGAGCCATGACATCTATTTTTCATGACATGATGCATAGGACTATGGAGGATTATGTTGATGATACTTTAGAAAAATCTATGATTAGAGCTAAACATTTAGATGACTTGAGCAAGATACTAGACAGAATGGAAAAATTTAGTCTCAGACTAAATCCTAAGAAATGTTCTTTTGATGTCACTTCTGGAAAGCTCTTAGGATACATAGTCTCAAAGAAGGGTATTGAAGTTGATCCAGATAAAGTGAAGGCTATCATGGAAATGCAACCTCCAAAGAATATTATTCAAATGAGGACATTGCAAGGAAGAGTTCAATCTATCAGAAGATTTATATCACAGCTAGCAGACATATCACAACCTTTTACAAAACCATTACATAAAGGTGTGACCTTTGCATGGAATGAAGAATGTGAGAAGAACTTTGATCATATCAAACAATATCTATCAAATCCTCCTATTTTGATGCCTCCTATTCATGGGAAGCCATTGATCTTATATGTCTCCACTACAAATACATCACTGGGGGCATTGCTTGCACAGCATGATGAGAACAAAAAGGAAAGAGCTAAATACTATATCAGTAGAACATTGGTGACCTATGAAAAGAATTATTCAATGATTGAGAAAGCTTGTCTAGTTATGATCTTTGCATCATAGAAACTGAGACATTACATGTTATCTCATACCACACATTTAGTAGCTAAAATTGATCCACTCAAGTACCTTCTAAGAAAAGCTATCCTCACAGGTAGATTAGCTAAATGGGTCATGCTCTTAAGTGAATTTGATATTGAATATGAGGAAAGAAAAGCTATAAAAGGATAGGTCATTACTGATCAATTAGCAGATGCACCTATGATTGATGATACACCAATGCAAATGAAATTTCTAGATTCTTCTATCATGACTCTTTCTTCTAGAGAATGGTAGTTATTCTTTGATGGCTCCTATACACAGAATGGATCTGGTGCAGGCATATTGTTCATAACTCCTCAAGGATACTCAATACCAAAAGCATTCAGATTAAATTTTTATTGCACAAACAATATTGTTGAATATGAAGCCCTTTTGAACGGTATGAAAATAGCAATTGAGTGGAGGGTAACAAAACTACACATTCATGGAGACTCACAACTTGTTATCCATCAAGTCAATGATTTGTACCAAACTAAAGATGAAAAGCTCATTCCTTACAAGAGAATGGTAGATGATCTTAAGAAGTATTTCATATCTATCACATTTGATCAAATTCCTAACCTAAGGCACATCTGGACATCATCGAATCCTAATTGATTATCATAAATTCTGCATCGGGGAATATTCTTAGCAATATTCCTATTTATCATAATTATCTTTAATTTAATGATTATTTGGTGATAAATCTAATTTATCCTAAAGTTTGATTAATCGAATATTTTAAATATTTAATTAATTAGATTTAATTTTTCCACTTAATTGTTTAATTGAAATTAATTCTATTTATTCCTAAATTGTATTATTTAATTTTGACAATAAATCCAAAATCCTATGAATAATTGATTAAATTCTTATTTAATTAATTAAAGCAAGTTGTCAATTTTTAATAATATTGTTTTTGAATAAAAGTATGAAAAATAATTGATTAACTCATAAATCAATTGTTTTATTTTTCAAAATCAGTTAAGTTAGAAATAAATCACTTTATTATTAAATTAATTCATAAATAAAACATGCACAATCAGAAAAGTAGACAAATATCAATTATCAATTAAATCTAAACTCTATTTTGAGTTGAACTCTGCTTTTGCATGTTTTTGTGAGTTAATTATCATTTATTTAAAAATAACTCAAAAATCAACCTGAGTTATTTGAGTGATTTATGGATTTTTTTCATGCACCTCTAAAGCCCTAGATTTCTATAAATTAAGGCTTCAGCTCTTCATTTGAGATCCATCCACGAATTGCACACTCACACTGTCGAATTGGAGACTGAAGAATCGATCTTAAGAATTTGAGTTGTGAGATTTTCATTATTTTTGCATAGTATCCATATCATTTAGAATATTATTGTTAGATCATTTTAGCATATCAATTTTCATATTAGCATAGATTCATATCATTTTTTTTATCATAATTGCATAGAAAAACCAAAAAAATAGATTAATTGCATTCATTCCATATCTAGATTTTGCATTCAAATCCTTCGTTTAGGTGTCATCAAGGTCACTGATCTCGGTATAATCTGAGAATACATACTCACATATGCTAGAAGGTAGTAAATCACCTGGTTAGTTTAGTTTTTTATTTATTGCACGATTTTAATTTTAGTTAACCTCTAATGTTTTACTGAAGTGTTGTGTCTACAGATCAAGTACAAAATTGACACACACAAAAACAAGAATCAAATCAATAGCACAATCTCACCAAATCGCTAGATCATACATGCGAGATTCTCCAAATTTGCAGGTGTGTTTTTGAAGGACTGAGCCTCATTTATATAGAAATCCAGATTCTAGGGAAGTTCATGGAAACCCAAAAATCTCTCCCTGATCAACTCAAATTGATTGTTAAGTTATCAGAAAATCAGAAAGAGTTAACTCACAAAATCATGCAAAATCAGTTTTTTAACTCGAATCAGAGTTCAGATCACTTTTTCAACTCACAATCACATGTTGAGCTTGAAAAGTTAACAAATTGAATTGATTTGTTGATTCAGAGTTTACTACTCTTTTGAATGTGCATGGATAATTATGAATTTATTTAATAATTCAAGTGATTTATCATCAACTGAACTGATTTTTGAATAAAAATAGTTGATTTATGGGTTAGTTAATTATTTAATCAAACTTTATCCAAAAACAATATCATTAAATTTGACAATTTGTTTTAATCAATTAAATGAACATTTAATCTATTATTTCTAGGAAAATGATTTATTGTCAAATAAAAATAATATTAATTAGGAATAAATGTAATTAAATCTAATTAAATTAATTAAGTGGTAAAATTAAACTTAATTAATCAAATATTCAATTAATTAATTTTAGGATAAATAATGTCATTTATCGCCAAATAATATTTAATTAAAGATAATTAGGATAAATTAGGAATAACAGGAATATTCCCCGATGCAGGATTTAGATTAGATCGATTAGGGTTTTCGATAGTTCGATGTGTAGATGTGTCTTAGGTTAGTGTTTGAAAGTTGACTATACTGATGTATATGACTTAGTATAGTGTTTTCATTATGGCAACAAAGTCATATAGCAGTTTGGAGTCAGCACACTTGATGGGAAGATCAGAAATCAGCTAAGTGTTGAAGACTAGATAGTGTACAGAGTTCCTAAAGCTTAAAGCATCAGTGCACATGCGTATGACCAAGTTATGGTATGCACCCTAGAAGATAAGTTGGTTAGACTATATTCATTCTTAGACTATGAGCGCATGATCAGATATGCAAGTAGGAGAAAGATACAGACAGTTGAAGTTACATAGCTAGTGTGTGCTAGAGAATAACAGAGTAAGCAGCCGACTGTTAGCATTTTGAGTTGTCGTTATATTATAATGATGTAAAGGCTATGCACCTATTGTAATTAGGTTTATAACATGTATATATGTCTATCTGTAAACATGATTGAGCCAATTCAATTGGAAGCATTGTATGTAATAAGTTTAAGGGTCGACCTAGTTGTTTATTTTGTATGCACATATAAATATGAGATGCACCCATTGTAATCAACATTAGAGTTGATATAGAGTTGTGATAAGTAGAGTAGAAGTGTGCAAAGAGTCTATAAGATGTATTAGAGCTTTGCAAGAGGTCAAAGCATCAGCACATAAAAGGAACTGATCAGACAAACAGTGTCATAGTGATAGTTCATCTAGCAAATATAGTGTGTATCTGAGATTAGAAGGTTGTAGCCTTCACCACTTGAGCAGTGAGCTCTAGGACAGTGCATCCACTCCCCTAAAAGGGACTATTCTGAAAGACTCCTAACAGGGTCTGACCCTTGACAAGGTCTATTGTACTTAATGCATTGTAAAGCAACTCCTAACAAGGTTAAGGATCTTCTAACAAGGATCATAAAACACTAGCATAGAATATTAGTGCGTGTCAATTCCCACTGGGATTTTTACCTATTTGGGTTTCTTCATAACCATATTGTAGTTATGTATTGATTTCATGTTTCACATGTTTATGTGGATGTTCATTTCAGTACTTAAGAATTTAAGTTGAGTTTAAAGTATAAGTAAAAAGATAAAATACAGTGAACATTGATTCACCCCTCCCCCCTCCCAGTGTTCCCATTCTTAACAATTGGTATCAGAGCTCTAGTCCTCAAAAAAGAAGTTTAACCACTTGAGGAGATCATGGACAAAGCAAAAATGAAACATCTAAAAAGAAATCTTGAAGTAGCTCTTGAAGACCTGGACAAATCTGAAAGAGAAACTGAAGAACTAAGGGAAAAACTCAGTGATGCTCAATTAGTCATCAAAAGGCTAAGGAAAGATTTGAAAGAATGCTCTACTAGTGATCTAGGGAAAATGGTCAATAAGTTGAATGAAGAAAATAAATCCTTAAAAGAACAACTTGAAGAATTTGATGATAAACTGACTAACAATCAGAAAATCTATGATGAACAAGTCAAAGAGAACCTTCAACTGAATGAAGAATTGAGGTAAGAAAACATGGAAATCTTAGAGCTAAGAAACAACAAGGAAAGCTTGGAATCTAAATTGAAAGAGGCTAAGAATCACATTGATAAATTACACACTAGTTCTGATTTGATAGAAACTTAGTTGTATGCAAGAAGAGCTAAAGGAGATACTAGTTGCATTGGATACAATGAAGCACAAAATCAGATTGACAACATGTGAGCAAGAATAAATGCACAAAAAGACTCTACTGATACTAAGAAGACTGAAGATCAAACTAAAGACAATTGTGAACCACCTAAGAATGAACGCAAGCCTATAGACCACACTTGTTATGCATGTAACAAGCATGGACACATAGCAAAGAACTGTACAAAGGTAAGACCTTTCAATGGTTACTGTTATTCATTCTATAAATTTGGTCATAGAGCTATGAATTGCAAGACAAGCCAAAAGAATAGGACTCATAATCAAAGAAATTAGAATCAATCAAATGTAAGTTCTCAGAATGTTACATGTCAGATATGTAATTATAATGGTCACTCAACTAAACAATGTAAGTTGGTGACTCATGTCAATACATAGAGGAATATAAGGCCTCCAGTCATTTGTCACTCTTGTAACAAGGCTAGACACATCTCAAAGTTCTATAGATCAAGGACGCAAGGTCAAGAAAGCCCTAAAAAGACCAAAGAACCAATATTGGATCCCGAAGGAGAAGTCAAGTTTGTGAAAGCCTTAGAGAATGCGAGCATGATTTGGTCAGAATCAAAGAAGGATAAGGTTGATGAGTATGTATTGGATGCATCCACTGTGGATGCACCCTCTACATCTGGATGAATGGCCCTCAGGGTCATAGGGGGAGATAAGTTAGCTCTAGACCCTTGCATGGTAGGTATACTCACTCTTTGATTATGCACCTTTGGACTTCACCTTTTGAAGACTAAGAGAACCTTCATGCAAGAGCGCACTAGCTAATTGTTTATAGAATGAAAGATAGAAATTTCCAAGTGACATCCTGGTTTACGCAACAAGCATTAATGGAAAAATTTCTACTTTAAAGTACATAGAAGCTAGAAGATCTCTCATTGCATTTGAATTAAGAGAAATTGAAGAGTAGAAGATCCTTAGCAGTTGATTGAGAAGGATTGTAGTTTGATTCATCAAGTTATTTGATGTGCATTTGATCAGTTGCAGAAACCCTAGTTCATCGCGTTGATTCAGAATCTCTTGGAAACCTTTGTGAAAGTGATATACAAGTAAGTGATGGCTACTCCTATAGTATTTGATGTTGCAAAGAATAAAATATATGTGTTTAAGAGGCATCTACTAAGAGAACTCTAAGAGACTACATGACTCTAGAATTGAAGACATTGAGAGCTAAGATGCAGATGAGGTATAGGATACTAGAGAAGATAGTTGAGAAATATAAGGATACTATTTATTTTATGGTTGAAATAGACACAACATGCATGGAGGTAGTTGAACCTAGAACAAAGTGGATTCATCCACTTGGATATGAAGTAGATGAACAAGTCTTGGAAGCATATGCTCAAGTATTGCTTTCATCCCCTAAAGACCCTAATGAGCCAAGATGGCAAACCTATGAGGAGAAAACAAGAGAAATTGATGTAGTCTTGAATAGCACAGCAACAAAAAAGGAAGGTTTCTAAGGTTACCTCAAAAATCTTAAGAATACATGGAGTGTCTCAAGCAAACCTAGAAAAATCAAGGGAACAAAATATTGCTTTGGAATTAGAAAGCGCAGATGTAGCAAAGGCAGAATTAGATGATTCTAAGTTGAAGAAAGTGAAGATTGAAAAATTTGATGAACAGAAGGGTAAAATTGATGTTATCCCTTCTATGCCCAAATAAACCATTGACCTTACTACTCCTCCTGAGTATAAGGAAATGTTGAAGAGGAAGAAAGAGATTAGCATTGGTCATCCATTCTCAAGAGTAATAAGGAATAGAAAGAACTCACAAGCACCTCCTGAAGTAAGTTTCAAACCTAGTCTCAGTGTGCTAAGTGCAAGAATAATTGACAAGGGAAGAATTGATCAAGTAGGAAAGTTTTATGAAAAATATAGTGAGATAGAAAAATCTGAGATACATGTAATGATAGTCAAACACATGATGAAGTTCAAGAAGACAGTCTTCAAACTTAAGACTATGATCCCTGACAATGTATGGAATATCCTAGAATTCCAAAAGAGACAAGCCATTGAAGAGGATTTAAGGATAAGGGAAAAGATTCTAGATGACACTCTTCTAGTATGTTCTTTAGAAGAGAAATCTCTATTGTTAGATCTGGTGAAGCCATATCTTAGAACAAAGTCAAGGACTTTGCACATAATGGATAAAAACTACGATCTGGTGGCTAAGGAAATAGAGAAATCCTTTGAAAAGGTCTTTATGAATAGGCACATGTATCCAGCTACTGCACCCACAACACAAATACCCTTAAAGTAAGCCAAGGTGGTAGATCCCACTAATGCATTACTGATAGGTCCTCAGGATTCGACACCTATAGTGGAAACACAAACAAAGGCAAACAAGTCTGCACCCATGACAAAGTCACTAAAGGATAGCACCATTATCATTAATAATGTAGAGATAGCCATGGTGGCCACTCACACTGAGTTAGACAAGTTTGAAGAGGCTTTTGTGAGCACACAAGAAGCTAAAATCTTATGTAGTAACACTCCTACTCATCAAGAAGAAAATTTAATCGAGGATATAACCAATGAGAAAGAAAAAGGTAAAAGGAAGTGAACAAAAAGATGAAACATCAGCTGAACAAATCAAGGTAAAACAAGAAGTGATGGATATCACTCCCATCACTCTCTCAGCAACATTGTTGTCAAGTTTGACACCTGACACAACCAGTTTGGACTCTTGTGGAGAAGAAGACCTGATCAAGTTTAACATCTTAGCTATGGAGAAGGCCAAGGAGAAACAAGTGATGAGGAATCCTCTCCTTGTAGAGTTAGTGAACATACTAAATAGTTTGTTACCTACAAACAAGAAAGTGTCCAAGGTACACTCTATTGATGATGCAAGTGCAATAATTTCACAATTCAAAAGAAATTTCTCTAGCCTGGAAGAATTTGCATCCTTAGTTGCAGAGGACAAGTACTTGGAGAAGAGATTAAGTGAATTGGTTAGCAACTATACACTTGACCTGAGCTCACTAAAGGCTAGTCAAGCATCCCTAAAGGAGTTTGCAGCAAAGGGAAGAAAGATCATTGATGATTGTATGAACCAAGATAAGTTAACTGGTGATCTGTAAAAAAAGGTATAAGAGGAAGAAGTCATAATAGGCAGCATAATGAAATTAGTAGAAGATCCATCTTTTGATTTAAACATGTGAAAAAATGTCTACCAAGGATAGTTAGACAAGATTGAGAAGGCAAAAAAAGAGATGATCAAGATAAGGGCTAGGCAGACTCAGCTAAGGAATGCTCTTGTGCCCTCATTAGACATACTAAATCAGAATATCAATGAGATCAATGCCACCATTGTGATATATGATCAAGGTCCTAGCATTGATCTGGAGAAGATGGTGAAGCTACAGTATGCTCTATGTGCCCATCTACAGATTGTAAATTCATTGATCACATTTTGGAAGGAGATCCAAAATCTATAGATTGCATATCTAGATGCTCTATCATAGTAAGTTTTTGTAGATTTAGTTTGACACACCTTTGTCATTAATGTTAAAGGGGGATTATGTGTAGAATATGGATTATAGATATGTATAAGGAGATATAAGATAGAAAGATATGTATAGGGAGATATAAGACAAAAGTTTTTTGTATTAAGGATAGTTAGCAACTGTGTGCTAGAAAGTAGTCACACTTCTGTGAATCATTACATTCAAGAACACTCAAGAATGTGGTCTCAAATAGTGATTCACAGCTCTCTATTCGTGGAGTGCAGGGGTTTGTATATGAGGCCCTCAGATTGACCTAGTTATGCCCATGCAAGTACACCAAGAAAAAAAAGATTCAAAGATGAATAGCAAGCATGCTAATCTCCATGATCATCAAGTTATTGCATGCAAATGAAACTAGTCTAGATGATAACAATGCAAGAAATAAACTATTCTATTGAAATGAATGCTTATACAATGTTAATCTATGAAAGGAAACATGAATTTAAACTATTATGTGAATGCAATATTAATCTAAACTATGGATTGCCATAAGGCATGAGAGAAAAAGACAAGAAGAAAGAAGTCTCAAATATCCAAAGCTCCAAATGTGCTCAACAAGCTTCTTCCAAGATTGCTCTCCAAACCTGTAGTATAACAATAACATGAAAATTCTTGGATCCTCAAAATGAGAAGGAGAGGGCTCCTTATATAGGAAAATGTGGAAGAGAATGCATCCTCAAGAGCAATGTGGGATAAATCCAAAAAGAGGAAATAAAGCTCATTTTTTAGAGAGTGTGGAGAGAAAAGGGCTTTTATTTATTTTTAATTATTTGTTTCCCTTTTTTCAACACAAAGAGCTTTAAGAGGACTTTTTATTTATTTAAAAGAATGATTCTCTATTAATTAAATAAGATAACATTATTTAATTAAAAGAGAGATATTATTCTAAATAAGATAAAATCATTTAATTAAAAAAGATTTTATTTCATTTAAAAGATATTTCTTTCAATTAAATAAGGTTATTTTATTTATTTAAGAGAGAATATTTATTTTAATTAAATAAAATTATTGATGACATGATTAAACCTTAGGAGATTATTGAAATGATTGAAATAGTTATGATTTGATCAAAGAAATTGATTTGAATATATTGTAAAGCATTGATTCAGAAAATTGATATTTGACAAATTGAGTAAATGGGGCCCAAAGTCTAAGTGACCATTTTAAGGTGCATACATTTTCCCCTCTTTGACTAATGTGAGGTCGACTCAGGATCACATGTAGTCAAAGAATGGAATTGAAGTGTGAGATCGATTTGGGATCACAAAACAACCCAGATGTGTGTTCGACAGATGGGAACACATCAGGACATAGATAAGTAGACTGAAAAAGACAAGGCCAACACCTGTGAATAGGTAATTGTCAAGTCTCAAATTAGAGATAAGAATCTCAAGCAAGGTTGCCCCAAGAGAATCAATCAATAAATTTAATAAAGCTGAATCAAGCAATGAAGTTTGGTAGGTACTGCCCGCTCATGATCAAAATCAAAATGAGATAGAGGAGAAACAATAAATTGATAAATTTGATCAAATTGAACTAAACATAAGGTTCTTGACATAAGATGAAAGATAAAAAAAATCACAGAACCAAGGTAGATCAGCAAGAAAGATTATGCCCCAAGGTTGAATTAGAAGAAAAGAAGTGGGGTGAAAGTGAATGGAAGATAGAAGTTTGGAAGAAATGGAGAGAAGAAAGAGAATTTGCCTCAAGAAAAAGGATGCATCAAAATCAATCAACTGTTTAAGATAGATAATTTCGATTGAGATCATGAAAGAAGATAAGGAAATGAAGATCAAATCGTGACCATAGTTGATTGAAAGTCCACAAGAAAGATGAAGGAAACCCTCTCAAACTCATAATGCAGCCTAAAAGTGCAAATTTAACATGAAGTCTAAATAATGCAAGCTACATGAAAATGCAAAGGTGTACTTGCAATAGGGTAACATAGGATTTTTTTGTTCATCATTCATTAGAGAATGTAAAAGAACTTATTTTCATCATAGGGCCGTTATTACCGGACATCGGACAATCACACAATCAACACTAGTCAAAAATGCAACTATGAAGATATGAATGTGATTTATATCGGATTGGAATGTGGAAAGATTCTAACATGAGCATCAAAGACATAAAGGTCAAGATTACTGCAATGTTAGCTTACCCAATTTAATGTAGCAAAACCATGCTCACATCAAGGCATAAATGCTAGGATGACCATGAGAATGGTTGTGCAAAAAAATAGTCAAGGATGATGCCTTAAATCTCCTAAGTGTGTCAAGGAGACAACAAGAGACACAGAAGAGGTTCAAGACAACACCCACAAGTAGAAAGCAAATAAAAACATGCCCCATGCCCCAAGTCATCTAGCAATGCATCACAAAGAGACTTGTTAGACAAGGACACTCAATGAAAATCAATATCAGTCAGCACACAAAGAAAAGATCATGACATATCTCAAGCATTTAGTGTTGCATTTAAAAATTTTAAGTGTGTAAACTGATACTAAGTTCCGAGGATAAGAATCAAATGCTTGCTAGTAGGTAAGATCACATGACCAAAGTGGATAAGACCAAATTGATAAGTGTTGAAAAACACTCGATGTCGGGGGTTGTGTTGAAAAACACAGTTGGGTTGGTGTTGAAAAACACCATTTGCGAGGTGTCCTAAAGACAAGCATATCCAAGAGACCAAAGCTAACACAGTGATGCCCCCTAGACAAAGACAAAAACCAATTCCAAACCAAGGCAACAAGGACAAGGTATGATGGAGAAAGGCTAAGTGTCGAGGATGCATGCTAAGAAATAGGGGGGCGAAGGCCTCAAGTAGTGCCCGTTTCCAAGTTTTCACCACTTGGAAGAATTTTTTCAAGAATTTTTATAATTTTTTTGTATTTTTGCTACCAAGGCACCTGCTTCCAGGTTTTCACCACTTGGAAGAATTTTTTCAGGACTTTTTATTATTTTTTTATATTTTTGCTACCAAGGCACCTATTTCCAGGTTTTCACCAAGGCACTTTTTCGATTTTTTTTTAATTTTTTTAATTTTTAATTTTTTTGGTATTTTTGGAATATATAATTTTTTTGAGATACATCAAAGCGCCTATTGCTAGGTTTTCACTAAGATGATCATTTTTTCAAGACATTTTCTGATTTTTTAAAAAAATTTCAGCATCATATATGAATTTTTTTTGGTATTTTTTCAAGATCAATAAATAGGTACAAAGGATGCCCCCACACAGAATGGGCATCAAACTCAAGCAAGATCACATCGTGTAGTCCCAAAGTCTAGCAAGGTGGAGAACAAGAGGGATTAGCAAGATGGTGAATGAGATGGAGGAAAGGAGAATGAAAGCGAACGGAGGGAAGAAATCCTCAAGGTCAAACTCCTCAAGAGTACCCAAGCTAGGGAAAAAAATTGTCATGTAAAGCGCATTTAGACAAGCAATGAAAGGTCAACATAGGATAAGTCAGAAAGGCGTAATGTAAAAGAAGGAAAAAGATGCAGTTCAAAGGAGTAGACATGTCAAGAGGCTTCATAGCATCATGTTTCTCTTTTTTAGATATTAGATTAGATCAAGACCAAAGGTGAAAAGGATAGCGAAAGACTAGAATGAATGGAGGAGAATAGATATGAAAGCTAGACATGAAAGAAATGAAAGCAGGATCATCGTAAGACCGCTTCTGAGATAGCCAAATGTACATGTATAGATCAACCTTGTCAAGATCAAAGAGAGAAGACGGAATGGATGAGATATGTAGAAGAACTACGCATGATGCCTTATTACCAGGTTTTCATCATGGTACTTATCCAAGGTGCCACAAGGGAGTGGTTTTCACCATAGGATGAATTTATTTCTCTTTACTTTTGCTACCAAGGTGCCTGTTTCCAGGATTTCACCAAGGCACATTTTCAATTTTTTTATTTTTTTCTCTTTTTTCTTTTTTTTTGAATTTTATAATTTTTGGAAGAAGGCAAGCTTTTAGATAATGCTCCTTGAAAAGATAAACCATGATATGCCAAGGATTCAAAATTATATGCTCAAATATGCTGATATGGAAAGGAAGATGGAAGAGAAAAATAGAGGATACGATGTTATGTAAAGCGAGTGGAGTTGGAAGATAGGAGGAATATGCAAATGAGGAAAAATGATAGAAGACAAGAGAATAATGAATGGAAGGATTGTGAAAGAGTAGATGGAAAGGAAGGCAAGATCAACATCAACACACACCTTGGAGGGTGGCAAAAGGATGTATGAAACTTGAATGAAGGAATACGTGAAGGAATATGGTGAATGTTTAGTAGAGGTTGCGGTTTAGGTGCATGGAATGGAAGAATGTTTTTGGAAGAATATGAGGTGGAAGTCTTTGAAAGCTTGAATGTCAACTTCACTTTTTGTTCAACATGAGACTCTCTTACGAGAGACTTTGGAATCCATATAGCCTTAGGCTTTTTATTTGTTTTTGATGAATTAGAGAGAATATCTTGAATGATGGATTTTGGAACCCATACTTGTTTTGTAGTTTTCTTCTTAGATATCTCTTTTGACTTTATGCCCCCATGTCGATTAGAGGAGACATGGTGATCTTCTTTTTTTGATGAATTATTGTATTGCTTCTTTTTCTTGTATTGAACATTCAAGTTACTTCCAAAAGACTTGGGATGTGTGGAAGAAGAAGGATAATATGATTGGTGTAGATGGGTGGATGGATGAAAAGGATTCAAAGGTATGCATCTATGTTGATCTTGAGGAAAGATAGGAGATGGAGGGACATAAGGACCCAAGATAGATGACAAATTAGGAGAGTTAGGAGGGGAAAATGAAGGGACATAAGGACCCAATATGGAAGGAAGACATGAAGTCCTTAGTAGTGGTGGAAGAGGTCCAAGGATGGAAGTGGAAGATTCAAAAGGATAATCAATAAGTTCATCAGCATCTATATGACAACCAAGGATATCAGCATCTTCAAAGTGAGCATTAGAATTTTCAATAGGATCCTCGACATCTTTAATAAGAGCATTTTCTTTGATAGGATCATTCAAAGCTTGTGAAGACCTAGGAAGAGTAGAAAGCGAAAGTGAACATGGAATGGTAGAACAAGAAGATGGAAGACTTTGATCTTGACAAGGATCTTTGGATAGCACAAGTGCAGAATTTGTCTCTTGAATAGGCGTAACATCAGAAGTAACAACACCATTTTTAATAACCTTAATGGAAGTATCATCTTTGGAAAGTGCAAGCATGGTAAGGTTATTTTCATTATCAATAAGCTCAACGGTGTGGGTATTAGCTTGATCTTGCTTTGGAGAAGACTTAAGACATGGTGGAATAAATGAGGAAGGGCATAAAGGATCAAAAGAACCATGACGTGGATAGAGAACATCATGAAAAGGAGTGGATGACATGGAGGGTTCTTGATCTTGATCTTTCTTTATATTCTTTTATGTATCAGTTTTAGAGTCCTCTTGACATGAAGCCACTTCTAAGGACAAGGAAGTAGGTTGGAGTTGTATGGAAGACTTTGGCAGAGATGGTGAAGGAATAGCTGAACTTTGCATTATAGCACATAAAGGCTTAGGCTCTTTAGATTTAGCATTATCGGAAGTATTTGCAGCCAAGTGAAGGTTAGCTTGAGTATCTTTAAGAGTTAGCCCTTGAGGATAACTATAGGGAACCGCATGAAAAGCATTAGGATTTTTGTCAGATGCAGGATTTGTGAAATATTTTGAAGACTTGGTGACTTTAGGAGATGTAGGGGTATTAGAAGAAGTAGGGGATGGAATGGAACCATCACAAGACAAAGGTCTAGCATTAACATGATCTTGCTCGAGAGTAAAATCTTTATTTTTAGCATGAGAGTTCTTAGAGGATACATTCTTATAGTATTTACATTTATAATCAGTGCGCTGAGCTTTCTCTTCCTCAAGTGAAGTAGATGTATCATCTAGGTATTGTTCATAGAAATCATCAAAGTCTCTTTCAAAATCAGAGTCATATGGATCACCATCAAAATCTATCCAATGTGATGACCCTTTTCCAGTAAGCACGAACACACGACGAGGAGGACTCTTAGGAATAGGGGTTTCATAGGTATTATTACATTGTCCATCATCATAGTCATTGTAGTCATCATATTCATCAAAGATGGGTGTGTCACTCTTCATGGGAGAGGTATCACAAGGGCTATCATATTGCTCATCATGGTATGTCTTGAGACAAGGAGTAAGACTCTTGGGAGAAGTAGAAGAGGAACGAGATCGTAAAGAAGAGGAAAGTGAAGACCTAGTGGAGGAAGAAGACTTGGAAGATGATGAATGAAAATAGTTTCTAGAAGAGTCATGGCAAGACTTGGAAGGTGAGGAAGATGAATAATGTTTAGAAGATTCATGATAAGACTTCGAAGATGAAGAATGTGTGAAAGAAGGGGGTCGTGACATGATCATGAGTATGATTCTAGAAAAGGCCTGTGATTTACTTGATTGCTCTTGTATTTTTTTCATAAATTTACCATCCATGAGAGTTTTGGAAGAATGATACTCTTCAAATTGAGCAATGAGTTCAAGATCATCTATTTTCAAGATAGGTTCCATAGCAAGATAGGTAAAATTCATGGTTCTGGAAGAAGAAGAATCAAGCATGGAAGAAATGAATAGAAGAGATGAATAGAAGAAGGTAGACTAGATAATAAGAGGAAAAGAATCAAGAAGATGAGAAGAATTTCCCGTGGGAATAGAAGACTTTAGAAGAAAAACACGGGAAGGGTGGAAGAAAGAAGAAGAATAAGAGTCATCTTGTGCAACTGATACCATTGACATTCATTTGGATGTTAGGCAACATGACAGCACCTAGGATCTGACCTGGACTAACCAAGGAAGGCTTGAAAAATAACAAGATAGAAAATTGAGCAAGCTATAAAAAGTTGGTGTTTCAACTCAGGAACTCAGTGTTTGTGTTCATTTTCAAAGATCAAGTAAGTATATCAATAGATTTTTATCAATGATCAGGCACATAAGATAGCAATCAAGGAGTTCAAGCAAGCAGTTGTCTTCAAACAATGAGCAAGGGGCAAAGCAACCTTGCACATGAACAATCAAGTGACTTAGTATGCTACTCCTTAAAGATGCTACTTGTGTATGTTCTTGAGAATGTTTTAGTAGGCACTTAAAACACAACAACATCCTAGCAAGCTATCTACAAAGATATACATGGTTTTTCTAAAGGGTTTCCTCGATATATGCAAGGTACATGAGGCCCAAATCTGTAGATGAGAAGAATCAAAAATCACACAACCGGGGGGAGATGGTAACCCAAATCTCCTCCTTCACTTCTTAAAGGTATAAAGTTCTTTGAAGCTTAGCCAAAAGTGAAATCTAACTCATTCCCAAGAGAGGTGTCTTTGGATTCACCTCCCAATATTTATACTCTACCGGAACACAGGAGTTAAGGTCATCCCTTGAGGTGATGAAATCCCCAAGCAGACCTTCTAAAAAAAATGAAAAGTAAGTAATTCTCTATCAAAAAGTATTGAAAAGCACTAAATGTGGAACACTTAACGCTTAAAGAAAATATGAGGTGAGTCCACAAGGTGGAACACTTAACACCCCACATAAGCTACAAATGAGTCCACAACCTAGACAACAAGTGAGTTCCAAATAGCACAAAAGGGTTGCCTAGTGGAACAATTAATGCTTTTTTCCTATAGACCCCTCCCCTTTAATGTGGCGCTGAGATTGCAACCACAGGGTGAAAATGAGGGGTCGGCAGATTAGCGAGTCTAATAACCCAAGATAGCAATCTAGATCAATCACAAGTAATCTAAGACTGCTAATCAATACTACTCATAAGTGCAAGAGGGTTTGAATCATGGAATATTTAATTTTCCAAGTAAACATGAAGTGAGTCCACAAAGTGGTGCATTTAACTCTTCATGTAAAAAAAGGAATGAATCCATGCCCTAGATTACTCAATGAGATTTTTTTGATATTGGAACCAAGAATTACTTAATGTTTAAAAGACAAGCATGCACTTAAACACAAACTTCTATGAAAGCAAATATATGTTCATTTATTTCCCATTAAGAGCATAAAAAATGTGTTCTATGAAAGCGTGTAACACTCAAGCCAAACACATGAGAGATTAATTTTATGCCCAAACCAAGTGTTATAGAGATTTTAAGAACTCACCTTAGGTCCAAAAATCTGCAATCCATCATTTAGCACACATCCAAAAGTACAAAATCAAGACAAATCAATAGCAAACCATAAGATATGTAACATTGTTGTCTTCAAGATAGTCTTTAAAGATTGATTTATTTTACCCGTAAAATCACAATATTAAAATTTCTAGAAAGAATGAAGTTTTTAGCCAACATCAAGAACTATCATTTCCCAAAATTACAAGGTCTTATGATTCAATTTGGTTCCTCAACCAATAACCTTTTCAAACTGTCATTTTTCTATCATAAACCAGATTTAAAACACCAGGCCCTGCCTAGGGAACCACATATCTTTCTCAGAAAGAATCCAAATGAAACCAAACCAATTTCACAGTAACTATTAATGAATATAGTTTCCAAATATGTAAGCCATTTATTTTTCCCATTCATAAATAATTTTCTAAGAATAAATCATTGCCTCAACTCCAATACAGATTGTTAAAAACCAGTTTTCACTCAAATGCCCATAAATTTCACAAATTTGTATAAATATGACTAAAAAAAAAAGGAAATGAAAGATAATTTATGTATCTTTTCAATGAATATTATTAGAAATACCGATTCTTCACAATTTGTCTGTACTAGATGTTTCAATCTGACTATATTCAGAGAATCTCAAATCTGCAAATACCCACTTTCACCAAAATGATCATAACTTATTCATTTCTTTATAAAAATGAACCAAACCAAAAGCATGAGAAAGAGGATTCATCATTCTATCTATCCATTATTATATTACAAGGTTTCCAGGCTGTACATGGTCGTACAAGGCCTGGAACCAACACTAAAACTGAAAAACCAATCAAGAATGAGGCTAGAAATTGATCTTTTCTGCTCCACGGCGGGTACCAAAAATGTGTGCTAGAAAGTAGTCACACTTCTATGAATCATTACATTCAAGAACACTCAAGAATGAGGTCTCAAACAGTGATTCACAGCTCTTTATTCGTGGAGTGTAGGGGTTTGTATATGAGGCCCTCAGATTGACCTAGTTATGCCCATGCAAGTACACCAAGAAATGAGAGATTCAAAGATGAATAGCAAGCATGCTAATCTCCATGATCATCAAGTTATTGCATGCAAATGAAACTAGTCTAGATGATAACAATGCAAGAAATAAACTATTCTATTGAAATGAATGCTTATACAATGTTAATCTATGAAAGGAAACATGAATTTAAACTATTATGTGAATGCAATATTAATCTAAACTATGGATTTCCATAAGGCATGAGAGAAAAAGACAAGAAGAAAGAAGTCTCAAATATCCAAAGCTCCAAATGTGCTCAACAAGCTTCTTCCAAGATTGCTCTCCAAACCTGTAGTATAACAATAACATGAAAATTCTTGGATCCTCAAAATGAGAAGGAGAGGGCTCCTTATATAGGAAAATGTGGAAGAGAATGCATCCTCAAGAGCAATGTGGGATAAATCCAAAAGAGGAAATAAAGCTCATTTTTTAGAGAGTGTGGAGAGAGAAGGGATTTTATTTATTTTTAATTATTTGTTTCCCTTTTTTCATCACAAAGAGCTTTAAGAGGACTTTTTATTTATTTAAAAGAATGATTCTCTATTAATTAAATAAGATAACATTATTTAATTAAAAGAGAGATATTATTCTAAATAAGATAAAATCATTTAATTAAAAAAGATTTTATTTCATTTAAAAGATATTTCTTTCAATTAAATAAGGTTATTTTATTTATTTAAGAGAGAATATTTATTTTAATTAAATAAAATTATTGATGACATGATTAAACCTTAGGAGATTATTGAAATGATTGAAATAGTTATGATTTGATCAAGGAAATTGATTTGAATATATTGTAAAGCATTGATTCAGAAAATTGATATTTGACAAATTGAGTAAATGGGGCCCAAAGTCTAGGCGACCATTTTAAGGTGCATACAGCAACTTGGCCATATTCCTTTGTTTCCATCAATGAAAAAGGGGGAGTTAGTTGGAAAGTTGACTATACTAATGTATATGACTTAGTATAGTGTTTTCATTATGGCAACAAAATCATATAGCAATTTGGAGTCAGCACACTTAATGGGAAGATCAGAAATCAGCTAAGTGTTGAAGACTGGATAGTGTACAGAGTTCCTAAAGCTTAGAGCATCAACGCACGTGCATATGACCAAGTTATGGTATGTACCATATAAGATAAGTTGGTTAGAATATATTCATGTTTAGTCTATGAGTGCATGATCAGATCTGCAAGTAGCAGAAAGATACAGACAATTGAAGTTACACAGCCAGTGTGTGCCAGAGAAGAACAAAGTAAGTAGCTGACTATTAGCATTTTGAGTTGCGGTTATATTCTAATAAAGTAAAGGCTATGTGCCTATTGTAATTAGGTTAGCAACATGTATATATGTCTATTTGTAAACATGCTTGAGAAAATTCAATTGGAAGCATTGTATGTAATAAGTTTAAGGGCCAACCTAGTTGTTTATTTTGTATGCGCATATAAATATGAGATGTGCCCATTGTAATCAGCATGAGAGTTGATATAGAGTTGTGATAAGGAGAGAAGAAGTGTGCAAAGAGTCTATAAGATTTATTAGATCTTTGCAAGAGGTCAAAGCATCAGTGCATAAAAGGAATTGATTAGACAAACAGTGTCATGGTGATAATTCATCTAGTAGATATAGTGTGTATTTGAGATCAGAAGGTTATAGCCTTCACCACTTGAGCAGTGAGCTCTAGGACAGTGCATCCACTCCCCTAATAGGGACTATTGTAAAAGAATCCTAATAGGGTCTGACCCTTTACAAGGTCTACTTTACTTAATGCATTTTAAAGCAACTCCTAACAGGGTTAATGATCTTCTAACAAGGATCATAAAAAACTAGTACAAAATATAAGTGGGTGTCAATTCCCACTGGGGTTTTGACCTATTTGGGTTTCCCCGTAACCATATTGGTGTTATGTGTTGATTTCATGTTTATGTGGATGTTCATTTCAATGCTTAAGCATTTAAGTTCACTTTAAATTATAAGTAAAAAGATAAAATACACTGAACACTGATTCACCCCCCCTCTCAGTGTTCCCATTCCTAACAGTTAGGACTTTTATGTTGATTTTGATTGATTTGTCGATGTAGGAGGTCAATGGTCCTATAGCCCATTTTTGGGGTATTACATTTTTCCCCTCATTGAATTACTATGAAAAGCACAATGGTTCAAATATTAATATGTTTTTTATGATGATACAAACTTAATTATGTTATGGAGAAACTGATCTTGAGAGATTAACCAATTCTGAGACAGAAACCAATTGATTGATTTTGAAGATGTTAATTCAAGTCAAAATCAAAGAGGAAATAATTTCAATTGTATATTGTATATTTTTGAATGAGTTTCAAGATATTATATCTGATAATGTACTTGATGGATTACCACCGGTAAGGAAGATTAGTCATCTGATGGACTTCATTCTAGGATCCAATTTCTCAAATAAGGCAGCACATAGAAAGTGAAGAGTTGAACAAACAATTACATGAGTTGTTACAGAAAGGGTTGATTCAAGAGAGCCTGAGTCCATGTGTGTTACTAGTAGTATTAGAACCAAATAAGAATGGAGAATGGAGGATGTGTACAGATTCTAGGGCTATAAACAAGATCACAATCAAGTATAGGTTTCCATTGCCACGAATGGATGATATTATAGATTGTTTGAGTGGAGATGTGTATTTCTCAAAGATATATCTGAAGAGTGGATATCATCAGATTTGGATCAGAGAAGGAGATGAATGAAAGAATTCCTTTAAGACAAAGGAAGGACTGTATGAGTGGTTGGTCATGCCTTTTGGGCTAACCAATGCACCGAGAACTTTCATGTGGATCATGAATGAGGTTCTGAAAGAAATTCTGGGTAAGTTTGTCATTGATTACCTAGATGATATTTTGATCTTTAGTAAGACATTAGAGGAGCATATGATGCATATTCTTATGGTGTTTGAGAAGTTAAGGGAAGAGAAATTGTTGATTAATATGAAGAAGTGCAATTTTTTTAAGAAGAAATTAGTGTATCTAGAATTTTTAGTTTCAGCAGAAGGTCTAAAAATGAACCCAGAGAAAGTGAAGGCTATCCTTGAATGGCATACTCCAAGGAATGCAACTAAAGTAAGATCTTTTCATGGTTTGGCTAGCTTTTACGGAAAGTTTATTAGAAATTTTAGCAGTATTTGTGGACCCTTGACTGAAATAATGAGAGGGGATAGAAAAGAGTTCAAGTCGACTAATGGGGCAAGTAAGAGTTTTAAAATGTTGAAACAAAAAGTTACAGAATAACCTGTTTTAGCACTTCCAAATTTTAATAAGGTGTTTCAAGTAGACTGTGATGCTAGTGGTACTGCAATAGGAGTTGTTATGAGTCAAGAAGTTAAACCTGTTGCTTATTTCAATGAGAAGTTAAATGATGCCAAGAAAAAGTATTATGTTTATGATCAAGAATTTTATGCTATAGTTCAGGCATTAAAGAAGTGGAGACACTATCTACTTCCTAAGGAGTTTGTTTTGTATACTGATCATCAAACTTTGCAATATTTGAATAGTGAAAGAAAGTTGAATCAAAGGCATTTGAAATGGGTTGAGTTTTTACAGAATTATACATTTGTTTTGAAAAACATGAGTGGATATTCTAACAGGGTTGCAGATGTGCTTAGCAAAAGGCAACTATAGCTGACAGAGATGCATATTGAGGTGGTTGGGTTCAAGGAACTCAAGAATTTGTATCCAGAGGATCCTGATTTTGGAGAAGCTTGGAAAGATTGCACAGAACCTGTTACTCTAGATAGAATGAAGTGATTGGATTTCATCATCCAAGATAGTATGCTATTTAGAGGGAGTCAATTGTGCATTCCACAAAGTTCTATGAGGGAGAATATCATCAAGGAGAAGCATAGTGGAGGATTGGTTAGACATTTTGGTCATGATAAAACCCTTGCTTTGGTTAGTGAGAATTGTTATTGGCCATAGTTGTAGCAAGATGTCAAGAAGTTTGTATAGAGTTGTAGAGTATGTCAGATGGTGAAAGGAGTAAAGTAGAATACAGGGTTATATCAGCCATTACTTGTATCATAGAAACCTTGGGAGGATATCAGTATGGATTTTGTTCTTGGTTTACCAAGGACTCAGTGGAGACATGATTCAATTTTTGTGGTAGTTGACAGATTTTCAAAGATGGTACATTTCATTCCCTGCAAGAAGACTAATGATATTGTTCATGTAGCAGAATCATTTTTTAGAGAAGTGGTGTGTGTGTGTGTGTGTGTGTGTGTGTGTGTGTGTGAAAATTGTACCTAGCTGCAGACACAACACTTCAATAAAACATTAGAGACATTAGAGGTTAGCAAATCAAGAAATCTGAAAATGAAACAAACAATGCTAAGTAGGTGATTTACTACCTTCTAGTAGGTATGAGTTTGATATTCTCAGAATTGGACTGAGACCAGTGACAATGCAATACCTAAACGAAGGATTTAATGATTAAAAATGAATAAAAGATGAATGCAATCTATTTTTTTATTTTTCTATGCAATATGGATGAAAAATTGTATGAAATTGATCTAAGAATGAATTGAAATGGATTGATTGCAAATCTAATCTATCAATGATATGGAATTGCTATGAAAAAAGAATGAAAACAAGAATCAAATCAATAGCTCAATCTCACCAAATCGCCAAATCATACAAGCCAGATTCTCCAAATTTGTAGGTGTGTTTTTGAAGGACTGAGCCTCATTTATATAGAAATCCAGATTTTGTGGAAGCTCATGGAAAGCCAAAAATCTCTCCCTAATCAACTTAGATTGATTGTTGAGTTATCATAAAATCAGAAAGAGTTAACTCACAAAATCATGCAAAAATAGTTTTTTAACTCGAAACAGAGTTCAAATCACTTTTTCATCTCACAATCACATGTTGAGTTTGAAAAGCTAACAAATTGAATTGATTTGTTGATTCAGATTTTACTGCTCTTTTGAATATGCATGGATAATTATGAATTTATTTAATAATTCAAGTGATTTATCATTAACTTAACTAATTTTTGAATAAAAATAATTGATTTATAGGTTAATCAATTATTTAATCAAACTTTATCCCAAAACTATATCATTAAATTTGACAATTTATTTTAATCAATTATTTCTAAGAAAATGATTTATTGTCAAATAAAAATAATATTAATTAAGAATAAATGCAATTAAATCTAATTAAATTAATTAAGTGGTAGAATTAAACTTAATTAATCAAATATTCAACATATTCAATTAATTAACTTTAGGATAAATAATGTCATTTATCACCAAATAATATTTAATTTAAGATAATTAGGATAAATTAGGAATATCAGGAATATTCCTCGATGTAGGATTTAGATTAGATCGATTAGGGTTTTTGATAGTTTGATGTGCAGATGTGCCTTAGGTTAGGACTTTTATGTCGATTTTGATTGATTTGTCAATGTAGGAGGTCGATAGTCCTATAGCACATTTTTGGGGCATTACATTTTTCCCCTCTTTGAATTATTGTGTGAAGCGCAGTGGTTCAAAGATTAATCTATTTTTTATGATGATATGGACTTAGTTATGTGATGCAGAAACTGATCTTGAGAGATTAACCAATTCTGAGATAAAAACTGATTGATTGATTTTGAAGATGTTGATTCAAGTCCTAATTGATGAAAGGAATCAAGATGATGTTAACCGTAGCAACAGCGAACCAATGATTACAAAGAAATGTCAAAACACCTAATTTTGAACCTTATGATTACGAAGAAGTGGTTTTCCTAACTCCAGACCTAATTGTCCAAAGGAATCAAAAGGATGCCAAATCCAAACCCTTCAGTTATGAAGAACCAAGGAAATAACACTAATGAACCGATGGTTACAAAAAGATGATACAATTTAGAAGTTTGTGAGAGAACACCAGATTGATATGGATTTTGATGAATCTGATATACCCCAAGTGATGTGCCCTAAGTGACAAGGACTTTTTGATGAATCAGTAACTAGACATGGTTGTTGTCTTGATCACTGAAGGAAATTTTGATTGACAGATTTGATTAAGAATGTGTAATACCATGCCCCCTTCGGGATGAAAATCAAAATCTGGCAAGAAAGCCAGTGTGATTTGGTTTAGGAGTGATGTAATTGATTTGAGAAGTGGTTATGCACAACCGGGGATGCGTTATGCATCATTTGGAGGTCCTATTGACCAAGTTTGACTTGGTTTGACCATGAGTTGACCATTGTTGAACAAGTGGAAATTTGAAGAGTTTGATGTACAATAATCAATTAAGTTGAATACAAGATCTCATTGATGTTTTGAAGGCCAATTATGCAAGCAGTCGGTCATCCTAGGTCCGAAAATTTTAAATCATGATTTTGACAAAGTGAACGATCTCAGATTTTAATTTAGATCTTGAAAATGGGTTTAGAATGTTGACATTAGCCAGTGGTGCAATTTTCATGCAAAACAAAGCACTTTAAAAATTTAGGTCAAAACCTATATAAGGCCCAAAAGGATCATTTTCAAATCATTATCACTATTGACTTTTACAAACCTTGTGGAGCCCTTTGAGAAAAAATGAAGGTTCTTGTCTCACACCGATTTGAGTGCAGCCGGTGGTTCTAGAGACCACCACAGTATGGGAATCTAGTAAGTGGACCTTTGTGCATCTCTATGAATTCAAAATTTGCATCCTTTTATTGTTTTTAGGATTTTTTAGATGTTTTTTGAAATTTTTAATTTTTGCATCATAATAACTCGTAAGACAATCTATCTAGACTCGTATGAGTTTCCAAGTCATTTTTAATGTCATATGGGACATATGTGTAACTCGTATGAGAGGGACCCATTTGTCATACGACATTTCATTAGGTTCCTCAAGTGTTGTGCGAGAGCATGCTAAATGTCATATACTCATGAAGTGTCATATGGAACCTAGTATATTGTCATACGAAATTTGGTACTAGTCTAAATTATCGTATGGAAAATAGTGACCATTTTAGAGGTCATTAGGTTAATTGTTCAAATTTTTTGATTTCATGACTATTTTCCTTGGTCTTTAATGCACCTTCTAAATTGTTCAATTTCTCATTTTCCATGCTTATAGCCTGATTTGTGACCAAGTTACTGATAGGTTGTCCTTTTTTTGTGTTGTGTAGGTTCATTACCTGGATGTACACATCCGCATATCACACCCTTCTACCTAGAGGCTCTGTTTATCACTACCTGACCCCATGAGAGTACACCTTGCAGCATGTGGGTTCGAGTTTTTGATTCAGTTACCTGATATTTGGGTTAACCATGGCCTGTTGACTTCATTGATTGAGAGGTTTCATTTAGAGACCCAAACATTTCATTTACCTACTAGGGAGATCATTGTCACTCCAGAGGATGTATACAAGATACTTTAGATTCCCTTCCATGGCCCATGCATAGATTACATTAGTGCAGGCAACACATGGTTGCAGGCATTTTAGATGCTTTTTGGTGTAGATGAGAAAATAGCTCAATAGATCTTGTGGGAGATCTTGGTACAGAGATACAGACACACTCATAGATTAGAGTCTTGAATAGTCAAGGAAAGTTGAATCAAAGGTATTTGAGATGAGTTGAGTTTTTGCATAATTATACATTTGTTTTGAAACACAGGAGTGGAAATTCTAACAAGGTTGCAAATGCGCTTAGCAGAAGGCAACTATTGCTAACAGAGATACAAATTGAGTTGGTTGGGTTCAAGGAACTGAAGAAATTGTATCCAGAGGATCCTAATTTTAGAGAAGGTTGGAAAGCTTGTATATAACCTATTACTCTAGATAGAATGAAGTGGTTGGATATCATTGATGAAGGGTGCTCCCCTTAATACCACAAACACATAACAGAAATAGAGAAACAACAACAATTTGCAAGAACAACAAATGGGCTTCTTATTATCTCCACAAATGTGGAATTACAAATTTTTAGAATTACAATATGCAAAGCCACATGGGCATTCCCCTTACAATATTATGTAGGAAAAACCCTCGAATTATTACCCAAATCTACTACCTAGAACTATCCTGAACTGCCTAAGACAACAATACAACCTTCCTTATATAGACAATTTTCCACCGCTTGGGAAGGTTCCATAATTTTAGCCAATAAGGCCAACCAAACTTAAAAATATTTTATTTTTCATTTATTACATCATAGTCAACTCAAAACAACTTTTGAAACCCAAATAGAAATTTTAAAGAAAATTTATTTTCTGCCATTTCAGGTGGCCCAACTTCCAGAGACCATAAGTCATCACCCGTTGACCTAATTGACTATTATGACCCCATTTTGGAAAGGGCATGAAGTGCTCTACAACACCTAAATCAAGCAAGCTTCATTCAGCCAAAGTTTCGACCTCATTAGGGGCCTCTAAAGCCTTCAAAATTGAGTTCAAAGTTTCTATACCCTATTTCCAAAACTGAAAATTTTCAATATCTTCAAAACTAGAATTGATCTAGAAATGAAACTTTACTGCTAGGCTGATATGACCAAAATGAACCTCCACCTATGAAATGAGAACATTCTGAGATCATATGACCAACTTACTAAAAATAGTAAGTTTCCATAAATAGCAGCTCTGCACAAGATAGCCCTTACAAACAGAAATATTTTTGGGTGATGCAAGATTGCTCTTTCACCCAGGATGCTCCTGCATCAATCATCATCCAGAATAGTATGCTATTTAGAGGGAGTCAGTTGTGCATTCCACAAAGTTCTATGAGGGAGAATCTCATCAAGGAGAAGCATAGCGGAGGATTGGTTGGACATAAAAACCCTTGCTTTGGTAAGTGAGAATTATTATTGGCCACAATTGTAGCAAGATGTCAAGAAGTTTGTACAGAGTTGTAGATTATGTTAGATGGTGAAAGGAGTAAAGAAGAATATAGGGTTGTATCAGCCATTACTTGTACCAGAGAAACTTTGGGAGGATATTAGTACGAATTTTGTTCTTGGTTTACCAAGGACTCAACGTGGACATGATTCTATTTTTGTGGTAGTTGAAAGATTTTCAAAGATGGCACATTTCATTCCCTGCAAGAAGACTAATGATGTTGTTCATGTAGTAGAATTGTTTTTCAGAGAAGTGGTGAGACTACATGGTTTTCCAAAGAGTATAGTTTCAGATCGAGACACTAAGTTTGTTAGATATTTCTGGCGTACATTATGGAAGAAGTTGAAGATAGATTTGAAGTTCAATTCATCACATCATCCACAAATTGATGGACAAACAAAGGTGGTGAATAGAAGTTTGGGAAATTTGCTGAGATGTTTGGTTGGAGATAAACCAACAAGATAGGATTTGATTTTACCACAGGAAAAAATTTCATACAATAATTCTGTCAACAAGAGCACTGGTAAATCACCATTCCAAATTGTATATGGAAGTAGTCCAAGAAATGCTTCTGAGTTGAGGAAGATAGATAAAGGAGAGATAAGTAGTGCTGAAGCTGAGGATTTTGTAGAACACTTGAAGAACATCCATGAGGAGGTGAGGAAGCATATTACCAAGATGAATGCACAATATAAGGCTAAGGTAGATGAGAAAGGAGAGATAAGGAATTTCAGGTTGGAGATGAAGTCATGGTTCATTTGCGGAAGGAGTGATTTCTAGTTGGTACATATAACAAGTTGAAAATGAAGAAGTTTGGGCCATGTAAGGTATTGAAGAAGCATGATTCAGGAAATGCCTATGAGGTTGAATTGCCTACAGAACTGAATATTTCACTATTGTTTAACATTTCATATCTGATAGAGTATCATGAAGGAGGTGTTGAAGATGAGATCATAGAAGCATAGTGGAGTATTCCACCAACTACTCCAACTACCAAGGAGATTGATGATATACTGGATAGTCATGTTGGCAGAAGCATAAGGAACGGGACATATGAAGAAATTTGGTCAAATGGAAAGGATGACCTATTGAAGATTCATCATGGATGACAAGGGAGGGGGTTAACCATCTTGATTTTCCTCTACACATCTGATACATGATAGGGTGACTTCTCAAATTACCCTGGTTGTCTGATGAAAGAGCATCCTCGGTGTAAGAGTAGTCTAGCATCACCCAAAAATAATTCTAGTTTCTTTTCAATAAGGGCTATCTTGTGCAAAGCTGCTCTTTTTGGAAATTTATTATTTTTAGTAAGTTTTCCTTTCAAGCTTAGAATGTTCTATTTTCTTCCCTGGAGGTTCATTTTGGTCATATTAACCTACCAATAAAGGTTCGTTGCCATATCAAGTCTAGTTTTGAAGATATTGAAATTTTTTGATATTGGCAACATGGTACAGAAACTTTGAACTCAGTTTTGAAGGCTTTAGAGGCCCCTGATGAGGTTGAAACTTTAGCTGAATGAATCTTGTAGAGAACTTCATGCCCTTTCTGAAATGGGGTCATAATAGTCAATTGGGTCAACGGGTGATGACTTATGGTCTCCGGAAGTTGGGCCACCTGAAATGGTAGAAAATAATTTTCCTTCAAAATTTATGTTTGGGTTTCAAAAGTTATTTTGAGCCAACTCTGATGTAATAAATTAAAAAGTAAAATAATTCTAGGGTTGGTCAGCCTTAATGGCTAAACTTTTGGAACCTTCCCAGGCAGTGGAAAATTGTCTATATAAGGAAGACCCTTAGTATTGTCTAGGGTAGTTCGGAGCATTTCAGAGTAGTTCTAGGTAATAATTCAAGGCTTTTTCCTACAGAATATTGTAAGGGAAATTCTCATGTGGTATTTCATCTTATAATTTTGAAATTTTTAATTCCACATTTGTGGAGACAATAAGAAGCCCATTTTATGTTCTTCCAAATTGTTGTTATTCTTTGTTTCTATTATGTATTTGTGGTATTAAGGGGAGCATCCTTCATCACCATTACACCCAAGATGCTCTTGCAATAGATTCACTATGAAAGTGAAGAGCATATCCCTAATGCCTTACTTAGGATTCAAATTTTCCTTTTAATTAAGCTAGATTTTGAATTGAAAGGCCACAATTTAAGCAAAAACATAAGGTGTTAGGTATACCTTTTCAAAACTAGTAAAGGCTAGGCGCATTTTTTATTTCATTATTTTCGCATTTTTAGTCACCTAGTGGCTATAATTCCATCTCCCAAGAAGCCTCCTCCACATACCTTCCGTATGCTTCCACTTCTTGTTTTGAATCTTCCAAAATGTTGTTTAAATGAATTCAATTTTCCTTCTTCAATTGTCTTTTTTCTTGTCTCTCCTTTTTTTGAACTCTCAATTCTAGTTTCTGGATTTTTTATGACCCGTCATTAAAAAACTAGAGAACTAAAATCATTAAATTGATAAAATGTAAACTTTTAAAAATGATAGGACTACGTGCTACAAAAACTTGCATACGTGTTGTTGTTTTTGTTAATACATGCTACATAAATTATTAAACGTTCTATTATGTTACTTCTAAGCATTATTTAAAAGATTGAAAATTAATATGCATTGAAATAGAGTAATAATTAATAAATGCATCAAAAATGTATGTGCTACGTGCTGGAAGAAATGTAGATAGAAGATAGAAGAAATTGTGTACACGTCCAAACTTTGTGCAAATGCATTAAACTTTGTTGTGCACACGTTGTTTCATCATGTAAAGGCATCAAAATTTGTTGTATACACACTATATCTTCTGTCAAACGTGCTTATGTACCTGCAAAAGATCAAAATCTCTTAAAAAAGCATGAATATGAAATATTTAACAAATTTCTAAAGTGAAACCTATGCCCCATGGTGGCCACCATTTTGTGTATAAGAAATATATTCTTGAGACATTACAATGATTAATCTATTTGAATTATGCTAAAATATGCTAAAGAATGATTTAATTCAAGCAAATAATATCAAAACCATCTCATCTCTCCCTATCTAAAGAAGCTAAAGAAATTCTCTCATCTTGGCATCCATTAGAGACAACTCTAGAATGATAAATTAAATGATCTATGATACAATCATCCCTAATCTAGCTCAATTATGCTCAAAATCAAACTACAATTCTCCGTTATGATCAAATTACTCAAATGATACAAATTTCTATGAAAACTTATGTCAAAATCACTAGAGTAATGATGCACTAAGATAATGGATGATTTTCTCTAGAAATGCATTCTATTTATAGATTTTTCCAAGCTTAGGGGGTGGAGTAAAATTAACCATGATTAAGTTTGAGTTAGGTTAATGGTTTCAAATGTTGGGACAAAGTAAATATTTTTTTCTCAAAGATTGGAACAAAGAGAAAAAAAATGAAAGGTCGAGATGCATTCCCAAGATGTGTGGTGGAGAATTGATTTGGCATTGATCCATGTGAGCTCATTTCTTCAATCTCATTGGTTGATATGATTCTTGTCCCCATGTAATTGGTGAGAAAAATAGGAATTAATAATTTATTAAATTGATTTATCTTAGCCATGTGTACCCTTGAATGGGTTGAATTTGATTCAATTTAACTATATAATTAATTGATTAAAATAAATTGATTCAATTTAACTTCACTCGACCAATTTTAGGTGTATACACCAATACCCATTGATAATGTTTAATAATATACCTTTTATCTTATAATACATTAGAGATCATTAATTCTTTATCTTTTATGATTTTTCATCATGATGTTATGGACACATCAATTTCTTATTTGGAGATTATTCTATCTTGTTACTTTTCTTATTTATATTCTTAACATGAATGACCACACATAAGACCAACTAACAAAGTCTATGTTAACTTTGAATTAGTCTCATGGATATAGATAGTCCACATCAAATTCCCAACCAAATGGGTGATTATCCCACACAACTAAATAGTTTTTATATCCTAAAAAATGAAACTTCTAAACTCATTATCACATGAAGAAAACAAAAAACTAAGGTATCAAATAATATAACATACAAATTAAAGGACTATAACACAAAATCACCAAGAGACCTAATTTTCCAAACAAATCCATTTTTGTGCATTATAGTCTAGGAACCCATTAAGAAAACACTATATTAATGTTTATTGAATAATCACATATCAACATCTCTACACTAAGAAAGATAAAAGAATCCTCTCACAATGCATGAAGCATACATGCAACACTATAGATATCAAGGGAATCATAATCTAAAAATAAGTCCATCTGTATATCTATAAAATATTGTGAGTTTTTATTGACCTTGTAAAACCTAAAAGATGATGATGCTCATACACACACATGTAAATACATATCTTCCTATCATCTAAAAGACTCACAAGTCTAAAAAACTTGAGAATAGATAAACCGTAATATGGAATAATAGGGATAACCATAACCATATATTTTAAATAAAAAATGTGCAAAACCCTTTTATCCAACCA